>OZ007496.1:169110619-169660717 GCA_963931805.1 Microdon myrmicae | reverse complement strand
CCAACCTTTATTTGCTGAACCTGTGCTACGGCTATAAAGTTTTCTCCTAACTACTTCTTCGTGTCCCCACAAGCTTTGCATGATGTTTTCCAAGTTAAGATTCTCAATGCTTGTATGAAGCGATGTTATTGTTGGTGGGACCATGAAATTGACGCCACCCGAAAGCAACCAGCCAACTTTGATCTGCCAAGCCATCGAGATCCTGGTGATCCTTTGATAATCCCTTCTAGTAGACTGACTGGATACACATCACTACTAAGCAATGTGTCGATCTTACTTGGTTTTTTGAACGTTGAAGATTTTGGATGTGACTCCAGTTATCACAAGATATACTGTGCGTATTGGACCAAAGCATACAGTTGAATGTTGAAATCCTTATTAACATTTGAATGTATCGTGAGAGACACCACATACCTGGATACACTCGTATTGGTTTATTCAACGCCGAGAATGTTAACGTGATTCCTTTCCATTTTTAGTTTTAGGAATTGTACGGCAGACTCAGAGATGAAAGAAGCCTCCGATCCAGGATCGAGTAATGCTCGCTTGCTGCTGGATTTCTTAAAAACCGTTAGAAGGATGGGTGCGCGAGTGGTGGGGCGTAATAAAAGTATAAACAATTCCAACAACAACGTTTTACACATTTCCCCGCCAACTCCCCCCCCCCCCCCCCCCCCCCGAACCGGCGGTTTTTAAGAAATCAAGTGCTGCCATTTCCAAAACTGGCTACTGCGCTAATTAACGTTTCCCAAAACTATATGGCCCGCCCTATATTATGCCGCCGGCGGTTGGCTAATTGAAGGAGTGTCCTAAGGTCTTGGCAGATTACCGGCTTCAGTAATCGAATTTTACGTGATCACGTAATTGAACTTGAAATGCAAGTTACGTGATACGTTTTTAGCTGATTATTGACCATGCTGCGTTTTGCAATAGCTGTTGTGTGGATTTGTTCCATCTTTCTTAAGGGAAGATTATATTATGTACCGCTAATGTGGATTAACACTTGCCTAAATGTAATTTAAAACTATCCATGAAATGATATTGATTATCAGATTCTGGTCTGGCATAGGAGTTTTACGCTATGTGGCTATACATGTTTGAAATAAATTGGAAAAATGTATGAGATGTTCACCTTTTTCATTGCTTAATGACATTACGCTGCGGTTGTATGCGGTTGTTCGTTACTGTGATCGACTTTTTTGATGAACATCCCAGAACCCTCTTTCGCCATGAAACGGTTGGCAGATACAGAGAAACAAAGCATTGCCACATTTGCTACAAGTCTCTTTAATTCCTTCACCTTGATTTTTATTAACCATTCCGTTCCAAACTTGCATTGTAGAGCTTCATCATTGTAATGTTAGAGACATCCACAACCACAACTTTGTTTCGGATATTCTACTTCATTACTGTGACGTTTTCCCATTTTGAAGTTGTTGTGGCATAGGAGAAGTACAATAGATTGATTTTGTTTATGCTACACAGAAGTTAGACGGTGAGATGTCTTATAATGCAGGGCATTGTGGAAGATATGCATCGAAAAAGAGAAATTATAATGAGCGAAAACATGTTTTAACTGCATCAAATTCATGAAAATCCACGAATCAATACTATTGGACAAGTTTCTCAAGACCTGGCTTGCACTATTGAATTTGCAGGACAGAGACACATTTTTGCTCCCACGTAAAACTAGGGGCAAGGTGTCATGTTTATGTGTCATCACAACTAAGATACACAAATTGATTAAAGTACTAAGTGTTCCTAAAATGATTCTTGGAATTGCAATTAGACCCACTTTCGTTGCTCCTTTCCAGGAAGACCAGCACTATACACTGTACACTAACGCAAATAATAATGTCTAGCATTAATTAAATACTTACTGGCGCTAAGGAGAAGCACATTTCCAAGTGCTTCTGTTCATTTTAATTAGTTTTAATCCAAATTCAGTTTATTTTTACCTCAGTAAAGTCGACAAGGTTTCAATGAAGTCCGATCTGGACCTTATCGTCAGTACTAATCTAGTTTTCACTTCAATCACGTTTGTGAAGCTTTAATTAAAATCGGCAAACAGCTTAGTTCTGTATACCACACGGACAGGTGCCTGACATTGCTTTTGATTTAGATTTCATCACAAAGGGACTTTTAATCTAAATTTTTTTTTGCAATAGTTCCACGGAGAAAAAGGTTCTGGCAACATGAATGCGAATGGATTTTCTGTAAATTATCCGGAGAGCGTATTAAGCTTAGCTGTGTTAATAATATGAGCCTAAGACAAGCCCAGAGCTTGCTCGGTTAACAATATAACTGTGATTAACTTACGCACATTTTATGTATCCTATTTTAATTCAGTTCAATTATCAGGCTTCGAGTTCTATTTTCTGTCTTATATTGCTTTTTTTTTTTAATTTTTCTTAGATATTGTGACGCATATGACAATCAGTACTGGAATCTTCGAGAAAGTCCGAAACAAAGTACTAGATTATTTTAGGAAGTACTGGAAAACTGGAATGGAACATTCAAAACTATGGAACGGACGGAAACGATACACCAAATCAGAATGAGGAAAAACGGTATAAACACGTCGCACGCAGAGCGGAAGGATAAGTCTCAAGTTAGAAGTAAGAAGGAAAATACGTGATAAGTACGGAAGCGATAAGTCAAGAAATCGTTGTGTACGGTAAAAGTGACGGTTGTGATTAACGGACTAATAAAGTGTTATATTAATTCAAAAATCAATTTAATGGCTTTATTTATTCAAAAATAATTAATCCAGCGCACCCTAAGCTCGCTACAATATATTGTAGAATTGACTTTTAAATAGGTGAGTGGAGAAACAATGGTACAGAACAAAAAAAAAAATAAACAATAAAATTTGATAGGTTTCTGATAGGATGAACAAGCTGTGTACATGCATGTGTTTTTATTTTTTGGTTTCGGAAGGAAGGTGGACATCTTTAAAAGAGACCACTGGCCCGGACACCAGTACCAAATTGACCACCATCTGGTGTAGACATGTCGACAAACGATAGTTGATGAACCGTTCAACGGAACGGCCTAAAAAGTGAAGTGTATGGAAAGCTATTATTAAATTATTATTTTTAAATTAAACCGCGTTGCACATCATAAATGAGTACGGGTTCGGTTGGGACTTCTCTGCACCCAAAATAATTAAAAAACAATTGGTGCCGATACGCGACGTACGAAGTGTTCCTGTTTGTGTATGTGCACAATATAACGTTAACGTGATTATCTATCTGTCACTCGCGCAATATAACGTGAACGTGATTCTCTATCTGTCACTCGCGCAATAAAAAATAAATAAATAAAAAAAAGTGAGAACACGTGGTCCATAATATGGACGTAGTTCAAAAGGATGCTAAAATGGTGCTTCGGAGAATGCAAAGTACAGACGTCAATCTAAAGGCTAAACGCCTTAGAACCAATGAAAATAAGGATACAGACACGTTGAGTGTCAACAGCGACGACGAAAACAACACCCATGGTGCCCAGTACTCAGGGGCTGGAAACCAATCTCAAGAACTAGCTGTCTGCGAAACAAATGCAGATGCTAGCAATCAGGCCGATGTCCTCAATAGACTCACCCACGAGATTAGTCTAAAAATAAAAAAAAAACTGCTCAAGCAAATGGAGAAGTTGTTAAACTAAAAAACAATTTGACCACTCCACCCCCGCAGAACAGGCCACCATACCAACCCACTCCCTCGAACAACCCAGCGATGTCTAACTTCCGCGTGTCTAGCATGCGGAGTTGCTGCGCGTTGTGTGGCCGTACAGGTCACACGGGGGACAAGTCCGGGGACAGGGTGAGGTTGGAAAAAACTAGAATTTCCGCAGTCACACCCACCCTAACACGAACCCGAAAGGCTAGGACTAAACGCCAAAGCCATTGCCCACAAACACGTCTGACGAGGGCGGCAATTAATTCACCATACCAACGTATGGGCGAAAAATGTCGACCCCGACCACCCCGCACACGGCATCCCGTCTCTGCGGAGACGAATTAATGCCTCTTCTTCCCGCCCAAGCCACCCCGTCACTGCAGACGCGAGCGAGCTTCATACAGGCCTCTACCCTATCAGACGTCACACCTGTTGGTCCATACGAGCCACAACAGTACGATGGTAGGCTAAGTTTCTGTTGATTTAACTAAAATCTATCCTCTATCGTTTACGATAGCAATACAGCCAGCCTCCATCCACGTTTATCTATTTGAACAGCTGCAGGATGGTTTTCTCTTCCTTCACCTAACGCATGTTTCGTTTGTCCTTGCTTCCAGTGAAAGGGCATTCTACCAGACCTGTACGGTCACAACGGAAATACTTCCATTAAAACCCAAATCGATCGTTCATTGGTCATCACCAAAGAAAAATATCCAATTTGCTCCTCCCACAGCGGTGGAAATCCACCACCGTCGCGACTGTCCGTACAACAGCCAGACTAGTCAGATCGTATTCACCGAAAAACGCACACGTACCGGGGACGTTGCGTTTTCGAGTACCACAATAATCCCTCGCCGTGTACGCTCACGACGAAGAGTCCCTTTCCATCCACCGACCGAGCCGGTCGTATTACCCCTGCTCCCCGTAGCCCCGCGGGGACGCGAACGCGTATCGAATCGTATTTATTAAATACAATATTGGCACTTAAAAGTGATTTTTCTTGTGTCGCGAGTATAATACCATTCAAGTAGAGTACCCTGTCTCATAATTTTTTCTGGTGCATCCGTTTCATCGTCAGTGTAATCAAAATCCGTTTTCTGTAATCTAATTAAATGTAGTATGATTCGTTGTGAATAAAAAAAGAACCTTAATAAATTCAATAAAAGTTAAATAAAATTACAAAAACAAGACTAGTGTTTCAATTAATTTCTCCTGTGTGTGACGTTTTCTCTTGGCGAACATTTTGCTGGGGTGTTCGGTGCGTGACCGTCGTTCCTTGTTGGTGTCTTCTTTCGCGAAATCTTTTAGTGGCGATGGGGACAGAAGAGTACCTAGTGCCGTACACCGGCGCACAATAATCTTCCCCACACGCTCACCTTCGAAATGAAATTTCAAATTTGTAATCAGAGAAAGTCGATTTTACCGAATTCAATGAGGATAATTCGGCAAATGCTGGTAATTCTCATAACAAGGCTAACCGCCTATTAATAACGAAGGAGCAGATCCAGGGTATCTTCGACTCATTGAGAAACAAAAAGTTAGTGGAAATAGATGGAGTAGCAAACATCGTACTAAAGTATGTACCACCAATGGCAATATACATATACGCAGTTCTATTTAACAGCGCGTTAAATAATGCACGCAAACCACGCATTGAAAAACAGCGATCATACAGCACGCACCATGTGCAAACAAAAGAACGCTGATACGACAAAGAATTCAAATTGTTTCAAGTATCCCAAATGCATCTAGCAGCTAATGAGTTGCAACTTGTTTACTCAGTTGAACCCTCAGCTCATAAATTCCTTTATGTCTTTTAATTTCTTGATCCGCTTCTCATGACCACGCGGCATGAGCAAACAGAAATCCATTAACACCCAAAGAGATACGGCTTGTTTACTTAGCCGACCTCACATCTCAGTGATATTATTCCTTTTGATTTTTCAGCTTGTTCTTATGGCATTGTCCCATGAAAAACCAATGTGTACACATACATGCGTACAACTATGATCTTCTTTATGAGACCCGGTTACCTACCCCCAAAGAGAGACTTCACGTTTCTCGTGGGATAAAAAATGCATCCCTAAATTAAGAGAGCCAGTACCACTGGCCGAATTTCCTTTGCCTGCGAATTCACATCGCTGAGTCGTTTTACACCCATCGACCGAGTAGGTCGTTACCACTCCTGCTCCCCGGTGCGCACGGCGTCACGAATATACCCCGTCGATTCGAGTAAGCGCGCGATTAATACAAAAGTAATTCTTTCTTGTGCCGCAAGTATAATCACCACAAGTAGTGTACACTGTCTTATATTTTTGCGCATCCGTGTCATCGTCGGTGAAAGTAGAATCTGTTTTCCGTAAGCTAATTAAATATCGTAAGATCAGTTTTAAATAAAAAGAATCTCAGTAAACTATAATTTCAATAAAAAAATCATTCGAACATTAATCCAGTGTGTTTAATTTCTGTGCTGTGGTATCCTGGTTGTGTCTATCTCTTCCTTTGGGTATTTAGCGAACTATCATCGGCGGACCTTTTAGCAGTTGTCAAATGGTGTCGGTGGAACAATTTATGATGGAGGAAAGAAGTGAATCAGCGCCGTATGCCGACGCACCATACTTCTTCCCCACAGTCATATTAAGCGTACTTCCCGACGCAATTACGTACGCAGACGATCTCAGAACTTGTCTCAGATTATATCGAACACCAGAATCAGACTATAACAAGTATTACTCAAATGAGACTTTATATAATTAAGTATACATAAATAGGGTGCATAATTGTATGATCAAATTAATCCTAGGACATATTGGCAAGCAATAAGTTCGTCCAATGACCTAATTTTCGAAGGTTCTTATACAAATACTTTGTATTTTGAGAGTGTGCGCCACAGCGGCTTTATTCCACCAAGGAGTGCCTCGTATTTGATATGAAGGGTTTTATACAGAATGAATCCGGAGTTCCGCTGATTTATCGTATAGGGAGATCCTCCGTAGACGGGCGATTGTCCTACGATCGAGAAGTCACGTGCCGAAGAAGAGCTTTTGCGGCACAATGGAGCTATTTCCCATAGAGGGCGGGATG
This sequence comes from Microdon myrmicae, assembly GCA_963931805.1. Classification (NCBI taxonomy): domain Eukaryota; kingdom Metazoa; phylum Arthropoda; class Insecta; order Diptera; family Syrphidae; genus Microdon; species Microdon myrmicae. The sequence goes on along the minus strand of OZ007496.1, from coordinate 169,653,953 downwards.
CCATTAATTAACAGCTCCAACAGATTTGGTGGTTGAATGGCAAATGAAGACCTTACCTAAGTCATTAAAGTAATTCCAACATCAGCCAGCTTACACAGGTTTAGCTTTTCTAGGATTGGGGTAAAAAAAACCTATTACAAGAAAATATTAAAACAGAAATATACCATATACATGTAATGTCGTAAGTTAAATTTAAGAAAGCAAATTGTATAATAGACATGTAAAGTTTAACTTAGTGCTTCTGCGTAGGACCAGTACGAATTTAACCATTTGTTGTCTATATATCGCCTATAATTTAGAATCTAAGAAAAAAAAAAAGGAAATGAAACATATTGGAAAAATGAAAAGCAATTTCAGTCCGAAGTCACTACTTCAATTCTGTACATCAATGTACATACGCTATGACAACGCAAACAAATAAAAAGCTTTTAATATATACCTCGGAAGGTAATGTTTGTTAAATATTTGGTTTTTTTTTTTTCTAATATGCCTGCTATTTTGACTTTATTTCCTTGCAGTTGAATTGAAGCATTTTATATTTAGGCTTTGAAGCATCTCGGGCTTTTATTTGCTTTTACTTGATGCGTATAAAGTTATTCTTTGTAATATCTAACAGCAAAAATTGCTCAACTGAATTTTATTTTTTATGGACTGATATAAGTACGCCGCATTGATAATTGTGAATTTAGTTATTCAGAAAATAGAAAAACTGTGCTAACCTGTCAAAATGAACTGCGTGATGCGATCCCAAAAATTTGGGTTACCAAGATTATAGATATTTCGCTCACCTTCTGCATTGTGTCGCCATTAAATTCAATTTACCGAAACTAAAGAACAAAGGTCGACCTGATAACACAGCTTCCCTGGTTATTCAAAAAATATTATCCGTTCGAAGCACTATATTGATTGAAAAGGACGTTGTTTGGCATCGAAAAGTCCACATTGCTATTCAAGGAAAGTGTAACAGCAATACAAATCCGTTGTCCTGTAACAAGGACGTTCCATTGGATGGCAATTGTTTTCAACCCAGCCAGAATTTGTCCACATCAGATCTCTGATGTGGTGCCTCTATTAAATTGACGATGAGTATTTTTTAAAATGTCTTTTTTAGGTAGATAACTTAATAACCCCGGTTCCATGCTACGATAATTGGAATGTGATGTCGTGTAAACGTATTTGTTCGACTTCAACCATTTCACGAAGGACGAGTAATATGGAAATAACGTAATATAATTTTTGCCGAAGGACGTACAACAGGACGCCATAAGAGTTACGTTTAGTCAGAAGTGGGACTATTTCGAGAGGTGTTGCAACCGAAACTTCGTTATTTCCGCATTAAATTAAATGACGACCGATTACAAAACGTAATCGATATTTGCATTTGCATTCACCTCCAGTGGCACCACTGATGATAGAAGATAAAAATAAAAATCCTTGGTGAACGGGAGTTATTTGTAGTCTTTTCCGATTATTGTTTTTCCTATTTCTTGTTTCTGGTTATGAAACCGCATTCATTGCGGACACGAAATTGAATTCTTAATCGGATTTACTCAACCAGGAGACCAGCCACTCTGCACTCTGTCCTGATTGACCTTCTCCGGATTACAAAGCTATTGTAGGTTTTAAAATTAAAAAAAAAGAAGAAGAAACTATTGTCCCAGGAAACACAAATTCTTTTAGAGTGGCGGTTAAAGAATATTCCGCAAATAATATTTGTACGCCTATTGAAGTGAAAGTAATAATCATCAGTATTGAAAGACGGCAGAAAATGTAAAATTAATGCCAAAATAAGCAAGACTAAGCATATCGATAATAGAGTTTGTTTATATATTTTATTTCCCACGCGAAAGGAGAACCTATACCACTGAGTCGGTACTCTAGGATGCTGATTGTTCCCACCCGGGTTAGCCACACTTCGAAAGATGGCGAAGGATTGATCCCAAACAATTCACGGAGGTATTTCACAAGGCGGCTGGGCAGTTGAAGTTGGATCCAGTAATGGTGTCAGATTCTATAATAGCAAAAGTTATTTATTAAACCTATGCACAGTCAAATGTATGAAACAATTCCTTTTCCAATTTAGGGATTAACGCGGCTTCTAACTGAAGAGGAGAATTATCGTCATAGAAATTTAAAACTGTGGAAAGTATGTTCTTTCCATTTAGTGGTACCTATAAATCCATTGTACGATCGACACCTTTCAAATCGGAAATAAAAGATAAATTATAATCACAACGAAAAGATTTGATGTAGCTTATACATTTTTTTTTTGTTACTTAAACAAAAAAACGCCAACCGATTCTGAGCTCGGATAACCCCCAGCGATAATGCAATTAATTGCCCCACATTTCGCCACAACCGTTACATTGAAAACTGTGTATTTGCACATCAACATTTATTGGGTCACTTTCCAATCGCGGAAGTTGAACTGTGACCCAAACCGATGAAGGCATATCGGCTGACGTCGCATTTCAACGCAATTGCAAATTGAAATTACTAACCAGGAAGTAGGTCGATGGGGAGCGAAATTGCATTGTTGTCATTGGGAGGTGTTGACCCCAAGGTAACAAGCAGGGGTAAAAGAAAAATAGCCAGGAGAAATAATTAAGATAGCAAATGAAAAGGTTGTTTTTGGAAGCGGTTGAAAATAGGAGTGTGGAAGTGCAGTGGATTTCGGGAAAGTGGTTAGAGATCGAAATAATTAAGATAGCAAATAAAAAGGTTGTTTTTGGAAGCGGTTGAAATAAGAAGTAAGAAAGTGCAATTGAGATCGAGAGAGTGGTTAGAGATCAAGGAAGATTGTGGTCAAGATTAAGTGAACAGGGAAGCGGATGTGAAAAAGTAAATCCAGTTGAAAAGTCGTGATAGAAGTAAGGAAGAATAGTGATAAATGCCGCAACGATAGGAGTTGCTGCAGAAAAAACAAAACGAGTGTATCAAAACCGATAAGTAACAGAAGTAATTGTAGTAACAAGAAAAAGAAGAAAAAACAAAATAAATTAATCAAAAACATTAAGTAATAGAAATAAATGTAAAGACAACAAATTTTGTATAAAAGTGCCGAGGAACACAAATTGTAACTTCTGACAAGAACTCAATGTAACTATAGATTAAGTGATGCAATATCGTATTGTATGAAATAGAGTGTTAAGACCAAAGAAAAAAAGAGAGTTAGTCAGCAGTGAGAAATTAGTTGTTATTTAAAGCAATTCAATTAAAATTAGATTTTGCCAGCTTATTGGCTATTATGTGCTAACTTATATTAACTAATTTGTATTACTTTTGAATATATAATGGATTTTTTGTTAGACTAGGTTTACGACTACTTTGAAAAGTGTTTTGTTTCGTGTAATTTTTTTTTCTTCTTTTTCATAGATAGCTATGATTGATGGTAGATTTAATTTTTCTTATTTGGGACAATAACAAAAACTGAATTACATATGTTTTTAACATTGGGTTTAGTTGATTATTATGTATTGTGTACATTACATTTACATTTACAGTGTGTTAATTAAAAGTTTTTTTAAGAAGAGAAACCTTCCTATGGAAATGTTTAGTCCCTACAATTTATTTATTATTTATTAGATTTTGATTAATTTGTGTAAATAAATCAAAAGCAGTTTCCAAGTTGAGTAGTGATCGGGTTTTATTCATGGTCTGTCTCTCAATTCATTTCCAATAATTTGCTATTTGTTTACAGAGGATTACAATAATTTTACAATAACTTAGGTAAAATATGGCCTGCAGACTAAGATGAAGGAGGAAGATGATTACATAAATTATTGACTTTCCTCTCCATCAGTTCAGTTATGTTTTTATTCTCGTTTTTGTTTTAATATTAGATGCATACGAAATATGCCTTTAAATAAGTCGTCTTATAATTCTTTAAAACTGTGTCACTATATATTTTTGTTTTTCAAGGCATGACCAACATTTTTTATATAATCATTTTATAAAATGTATATCTTTCTAAATTCTGATTAAGATTATTTAAATAAAAACGTAACATTACTTGAATTCAACTATGTTTTATTATTATGTTGTTTTGGGTTATTTTTATTATTGCTACTTAAATCAATTTATTATTTTAATGCTAAATTGTGTCATCCATTAGCTAGAATCTTGCTTTTACCTAACTTTGGATCGAATTTGTTACCTTTTCAAAAACGGTTATTCTCTTTCAAATGGAATACTGTTTCAAATCTTTATATTTTCGATTTATCAATTAGTCGTCGTTGAGGATTCGAGTTCACTTGCTCGAAAGCTTATATAACGATCAATGAATTTTAGAGTAATTTACCTAAACACCTTAACAACAAAAATACTTATTTTTCTAAATGCGATTTATGACTATTATTTTTAGATTAGGTACTCAAATTCAGGTGAATATGCAACTTAATTTATACGAAATAGTTTATAAAACTTTGAGAGGATATTTGAATAATGATGTTAGGAATTTTTGCGTTATTTTTTCTGAAAACAGTGTAACCCATTCTCATTACGACTGTATATTTGAAATTCCACACTGTAATGTTATTTCGTGGCGACTCGCTGCTGGTGATCTTTCGTTTGAGAAAAGACAAAAAACAAACAAAAGGAAGGAAGGATACTTAGCTAGCGTTGTGGCTGTCTTGTTGGGTAGTCGTTCCTAGGGTGGTGTCCAGTACCGGTGTCTTGCTCGGACCTTGGTTAGAGCTGAGTCGGGGCTCTACTCACCCTTTTAATGACTTTTGATTTTATTAATTTTGTTTTAAATGGTTCACCGTCACTGAGGTTGTTTTTTTGTTTTGCACTTTGATTTTTTATTGAACTTTTTGTTTTTTTATTTTTGATGACTTTTGTTTGGTTTGGTAGAAGGTTGCGTTTATGTTCTTCGTCCGGTCACCAATGTGGGGGTAAAGTTGATGTGCGCTTCACTACTAACCCCATCATATTTTACTGCTGGATAACGTTCACGAGAGTAAAAAGGAAACACTGGTTTTGGGTTTTTTTCTGTTTTTGATTATGTTCTTTTTATTTGTTGGTTTTCTTTTTGTTCAATGGAGATGATTGTTCAATTCGGTGAACAATAGAAAAATACAATTATTTACAGCACAAATACAAAAAGGGAATTAATAATATAAATAAAAAAAGGATATCAACACACGTCTTTTTTTTCTCTGCCCATTCACTTTATGACTAAACATCTAAGATCACTTTTAGAGATTTGATCAATTTATTTTTGGATGCACTATTTAAGAGATAACTGCAGCAATCACTGAATTACTTTAAGAGGTAAATATCCAACACAACTAATCCTCGGCAGAAAGACAACTCGGAGTACGCACCCGCGTGCGGACACGGCGGTAGTAGAAAGACGACTCGTTAAGCGGTGTGACCATCCGCGATGATGTTTGAGTAAAGACTGATCCCAATTAGGGATGAAGATGGTAATTTAATTTTTGCACACCGGACAACCAATAGAGATCACGCTTCTGCTCTCTCATTTGCCACGCCCGTCGAGATGTGGTGAACACATCGGTTAATTCGATAGTCGACGAACATGGGAGAATGAGAGAACAGAAACACAATGTACCATGATCTCGGGGTGGGTTTGGTTGTGTGTGCATGAATCAGTGCAGCTCTGAGGATAACCCATTGACCTAATTCGGTGAATATGGTGATCTCAGAGTACATTGAACTGTAAAAAGACAGAACTGTGAAAGAGAGGAAAATGTAGCTGGTGATGTTCACCCGCGAAAAGAGATCATTGATCCCCAGCGAATGTAGTGTCTGGAGAAAGTGAATAGGACGTCGAATTGGCTGGGGAAATCTGATCATGGGAACTAAATTAAATGCTTTAATAATTTCCCCAGCGATTGCGTAATTATGCAACCGCGTCGTTTGATCAGACAATGCCGTTGCTAACCGACATAATGCGATTTCCGGTGGAAATCTCATGGGTGAGCGAAATGGAGTTGCCGTATGGCGAAAAGATAGCCAAACTCAATTATGCATTATCTGCATAGGATAATGAGTTTAGCTATGCGTCCTTTTGGGAAACATGTATTGCAGGTGGATTAACTGGACGGTGGGATATGGGTTGATATGACGCGCTGAAAGCGGTCGAAATTAGGTTAGGATTGTGGGTTGGTTCTCCATGTAATATAGAGAACCCCCACAAAGTTATTAGACGGGTACAGGCCGATAATATGGGCAGAGTATCCCCGAATGAAGTTACACAAGTATGTATTGCATATGTAGATGACATTGCTGTTTTGGTCGATAATATCCAAACTGTAAAGAAAAACACTGAAATCATTTTGTTCGCTCATGAAAACATGTTTACTATGTTTGATTATGAAGTACGCATTGCAATGTAATTTTTATTAAAAACCTTTCTACTTAAGATATACTTATGTCACAACTTCATTACCCTTCTTTTTAATTGAAAAACCACACATTTTTAAAAAGAATTTGGAATAATTAAAGCTAATTCTGAATGAAGCGTTCTTTCTAGTTATATATAATATGTTACCACGTAAAATTCTAGAGGATATTATCATTCTTACTACTACTACAGACAAATATTTTTGACTTGAAATTTATTCTATGCTACACATCTTCATAACCTAAGTATATTTTCGTTTAAAATCCCTACAATAAAGCTCCACTAGGTAGTCGCCTCCTAGTTGTGGAGCATGAATTTATTGGGAATGCAGTAAAACTTCATCGAGAATTATAGCTTCACCCTTTTGAGTACAGAAGCATTCATTTTAATCCTCACAGAATTTGTAAAGGATATGCTTGCCAAGAACATGTTAACACAAAGTACCTCCAACAATGGAACCCTTAAGTCCGAATACATACTTGAAGTATATTTACGATGAGATAACGAAACATGTTATGGATGTAGTCAAGATAAAGTTCCTTAACGTTTTCATGTTTTTGAATATACTATAAGATGAAAAGAGAAGTGTATTGAGCTCATGGGTTATTGCTTGCCGATGACCCTTAATATTGAATGTTAAATACATTTAAGTGGATGTGACAGACACTGATGCGAGATAAGAGTGTTTCGAGACGTGATGTAAATTGATAGACACTCGTTTTAGATATTACGGGATTAAATATCTTTGAATCAATTATGTGTTATCGATTCATAATACAGACAGATGCGAATTTGGAGTTAAATAAATATGGTGGAGTATTATTGCAAAAAAAGTGTAAATAATTATAACAACAATGTGCCTATATTCAATGCTAAGGTAACGACCAGTATTTTCAACAAAATTTACAGACATCTTCTTCATTTACCTGGCTAAAAAACCGAAGAGAAGTTATGGAGAATTTTCTCTAAATTCAATTAAAATCTATTCAACCATTTTTAAACGATGTACTTCCATGTATTCCTGAGGAAGTTGGTAAGGCGGACGACAAGTTAATTGAAATATATTGACAATTCAGTATTGAGCAATAAGTAGGCCTTCAACCAAAATCTCTGTATGTTAATATAATAGCGTAAAAATATGAATAGGGTATTAAAATAAAAAACTACATGAAAGAAAAAAAAGATCATATTTATATAAAATATATATGCGATACTCCTCGATAGTATAGTGGTTAGTACACCCGCTTGTCACCCGGGAGACCGGGGTTCGATTCCCCGTCGGGGAGCCCCTGGCGCAAGACTAATGACCTTGCCCAGACAAAATAAATCATTATGGAAAATTTAACAAGCCTCAGGACTTGCTAAATAAGGCCAAGACCGGCTCCCGGTTGTAGTGCCGATGATGATGATGATGATGATATATGCGATACTAGGAAATAATAATAGTGAAATTCCCAAAAGTTATTGCTACAAACAGATTCTTTCAACGGTTTGTCTTAAAATAATTGAAATATTCGTTTTTTTTCCCTTAGTTTTAATAAACATACAGAAAAATATTTAAAATAAATATTTATTCTATATAAATCGGAATATATGGAAGGATACAGCGCGGCAGACCTTGTCTGCGATGGAGGGATGGCGTAGACCAGGACGCCCAGAGCCTGGGAGTACCAAATTGGATGACGTCGGCTCGAAATCGGGACCGGTGGATAGACTTGCTAAATAAGGCCAAGACCGGATCCCGGTTGTATTGCCGATGATGAAGATGATGCCCCAGAAAATTTGTGCAATACTATTATAGCGCATGTATCAAAACAACTATCTATGCAAAAAGTTTCTTGATTTTTGCAAATTAAACAAGCTCATATCGGCGAGTTATGTGATGTCAATGTTTCAATGGCACAATTCATCGAGTTACTCTGACATCCTCTATTATTTTCAAACGTTGCCAGGTCAGATGACGCTTTCTGTATGTCCAACAAGCGTTGAACACACCTTCCACGAACACTGGTTTTTGTTTTGTTGTGGGCCTGGCGTCAGGAACAGTGATATCTCCTGACGTGCTCTTTGGTTGGGCAGGGGCGACACGTGTTTGGATTTCGCCGACCAACTAAACTGTTTGCGAACAACAGGCGTTGAACGCAACTTCCACCAACAATGTAGTTTGGTGGGCCGTGGGGATGATGCCAAGAACAACGTTGTCTTCTGGCGTGCAATGATGTTGGCCGAAGGATGTTGGCCGTTGTCTGTGGCTGAAACAATAACTATAAATGTTGCTGAAGGGAACGATTACCTAAAGTTGAGCAGCAATTCTTGGATTAGTCCTCCCTCTTGATAAAAGAAACTCGTGGCTAATCCATTTCTTAGTACTTAATGCTTTTATTTATAGGATGAATAAGATTTCCTTGGATTTACAAAAGACCATTCGAGGCTTGGGATGATTGGACATTCATCATCTAGAGCAGTTAACGAAGGAGCGGAAATGTCAGCAATGGCAGCAGACGATTTAATTTTAATGTCAGCTGATTGTTGACATTTGTTACGTTGGTGTCACGGGTACCATTCGGTTGCGAATTCGCTGGTTGTGTCCAGGGCGAATCCGCAACACTTTCAGATTAAGCAAAAAAAAAAAAAAAAAAAACTGCAATACCCAAAGATGCACGGTCGTTACAAAACTAAGTAAAAACAGTAAATGTGAAATGCTTCTTAAGCATAAGTGTTACATGTTATTACTATACTTTTCTTAATTACTATGTCATTTGTATAAATATGTAACCCGACGTGTGAACGAGACATTTTGGCATTGTCAAAGATGCATTTATACATGAAGAAAGATATTTCTCTTGCTAATTTCATATTTTTATTATCTTTTTTTCATATTCATTTTGGCAACATTTTTTTATTTCGTTTTATATTCTTAGTTTCTAATTTAAATGCTAGACAAGACTATGTAAGATGGCTGGTAATGCGGTGATTCTGACGACATTGGTAATCAGGTCTTTAATTCCCGTTCAACCACCAGAACTATTGGTGCTGTTTAATATTATCGTCCCCGTCTCTGAGATAGCCCTACTGAAGCGCAAGAGCTCTCTTTCGGTGTGCGTGACTTCCCGGTCGTAGCACAATCGCCCGTCTAGGGATGATCTACTTACATGAAAAATCAGCGGAACTCCGGATTCATCCTGTATAAGACCGTTGATATCAAATTCGAGGAACGCCATTTGTGAAATAAAGCCATTCCGACGCACCCTCTCAAAATAACAAGTATAATAAACTTTGAAAATTAGATCATGGGACGCAACTGTTGGTCTCGCAATATATCCTCTGATTAATTTAATCATAAAATTATCCACCCGATTTGTGTATGCTTCATTATATAAAGTCTCATTTGAATAATACCTTTTATAGTCCGATTTCGGTGTCCAATATAATCTGAGACAACTTCTGAGACACTTCCTTCGAGCACCCGAATCTTTTCCATCAAATTTGGACCTATGTTAAGCCTTACTGGACAACCACATATTAGTTGATTAGCGTCATGTAGCATATAACTTTTATCCTGCTGTCAAGTTGGCTACTGTGAAATAGCCTCCTTATCATAGCAAAGGTTTGGCCAAAGCAGCCTCTACATGTCTGTTAAAATATATATATTGATCTATCGAGATGCCAAGGTATTTAACCACACTCTTCGTTTCCAGTTTACCTCCATGTGGTCCCACGATAACTAACTTTCGCCAGTTTTTCTTGTGTCGTTCGTGGCTTTATATAATGGGGTTCTAAATAGGATGGCTTCACATTTCTGAAAGTTGATCTTAAGTTTCCAGTTATAGCAATAGCGCTGCAGTTTGTTGAAGTCTCGCTGTAGTAAACTATTTATGATCGCAACTTTCGGAGCTGTTCTGTATATTATGAGATCATCTGCGTACGCAATAGCCTGCGGAAGTGCATCTAATAAGTCTCTAATGTAAATGTTAAAAAGAATCGGAGAAAGTACCGCGCCCCGTTGCAAGCCATTCTTGATATTATACGTTTTATTAGAGGTCACATTACCACTTTAGACCACGAACCTCCTGTCCTTTAACATATCGTAAAGTACATATAGTAGAGGCTTATGTATGCCGTGTCTGATCAGCTTGAAATATAACCCTTCGATCTAGACGGTATCAACGGCTTTTTCCAAGTCGATCAGACAGGCACCTGTGCATTGGTTCCTACATTTATTCCATTGTATGTCGGAGACCAGTTTAGCTGCGGCATGTGTGGTTTCATGACCTGTCTTAAAGCCAACCTGATTATTCGGAATAATGTTGTTGTCGTCTACCCATTTTAGCAAAGCTTTGTTAATAGTCTTTTCAAATACTTTACTGATGCTTGGGAGTAAACTTATTGAACGCTTGTTCGTTGGGTTTGTACACTCTTTGCTCGTTTTGGGGTGGACTGTATGATTACCGTTTTCCAACGGGCGGGGAAATATGCATTATTCAACGCGTTGTTAAACATGATCGTGTATAAAACTATTGCCATTGGGGGCAGGTTCTTGAGTACGATGTTAGGTACTCCATCTATTCCCACTGACTTTTTGCTTCTTAATGAGTCGACGATACCCTGGATTTCTTCCCTCGTAATTAAAAGGCTAACCCTACCATTGGCATTAATGTCAGTTGACAGATTATTGTCACTGAATTCGTTAAAACCCGGATTCTTCGATTGCCAAAGTGAAATTTCATTTCGGAGGTGCAGGTGATTCAGTAGAACTCTGTCCTCCAAGTCGTGATTTGGGTGAATGCTTTCATCCACCTTATAGATTTCCTGAAAGTCAGGTCCCACAGCGTCCAACTTTTTCAAGGAATCTTCGATTACGAAGAGCTCATTACTGAGGATCGCGTTCTCTGTATCTATGCCAAAGTTGATTAGCAGCTGCTTGTTTACATCGGTACGTGTAATTTGGAGACACTGAATCTCGTTTTGATTATTTCTTCTGAATATTTTACTTATTTGTGGGAACATATTCGGTTTATTAGATTTTATAGCTCGAATTCTGTTGTCCCAATACAAATTTGTTGCTAATCTGTAGTTAGCTTTAAGTAATTGTTGGAGGTTTTTTTAGTCGGGATTTCAGTGATATTATCTCCTGGTCTTGTCTGTCTGTAAACTTTCTGTGTAATTGTTTTAATTTTGTTATCAGTCTGCTTTTTTCCTGGTGGAGTGCGTTTATTGTTGTATTTCTGTTAATACCGCCGTGAATGCACAGTGGTCACTGTCGTATTCAGTTATCCGTAAACAGTTTCTTCTTCATCTGTTGGTATTAAATAGTCTCAGTCGTGAGTCAATTAGCAAGATATCTAAGAACGATCTGCGCCTAGGGAACGATGGATATTCCGTAGCTAGCAGGTCAGTTCTATATTCATTATGATACAGATCTAACCATCCACCCAACTGATTTCTGGCATTAGATATATAATTTCCCCTATTTTTATGCTTGACGTTCATATCACCACTTAGGATAAAATGGTTTTTGTTCAGGTGCAGTTGTAAGCATCGAAAGAGTGTCTCGAGCTCTGCTAGAAAGAGGTTATGTTGGTGGTCCTCAGGTGCATAGACCACAATCGCATACAAACCCCTTCCTTGCTGAAGGGGGATGCGTACGATGCAGGCTTCCAGCACCCGGAACCTGCAAACCTCTCCACTATATATAACTTTGTGTAGGATTCCTTTTTTATTATAAAGATTGCGACACCTCGCCTTGATCGATCACTTCGGCTAATATCGTCGGTTTTATGCACTATCTTATGCTCCCGGTTTAACTTTGTTTCCCCCGCCAGAAGTATATTAGGGTTTTCATCTTGCAACAGGCTAAAAAGCGTGGTCTTGTCTCAGTACTTATGAGTGAATTTACAATCACGTCAAGAGCTTTGATAGATGTTTTGGTTAGAGGGTTTATATTGACTTTTTATTTAGACTTGTCAAGTTCGAGTAGATCTCGTTTATTTGACATTGCAGCTTGAGCAGGTTGAGCAGGATTGTGAACATGTCTGCTTGCGATGTTGTTTCAGGCTGTGTGGGAGTATTTGTGCCTACCTGTTCTGTTTTTCTCCCACCCGACGGAACTTGTGCGCACGACCGCTGCAATGTTACGGGCATTGTTGTTGTTCGAGTTGTCTCTGTGTTTTTTTGCCGAGTCACACTTCTTGACATTAATTCTCGGAATTTAGGACGACCTCGTTTGTTAGCGGGATATCCCTTGTTCCGCCACACTGCACACTTTGGAAGGGCGTTGTCTTCTACCCTTTCTTTCCTCAGAGGGCAATCTTCTGCCTTATGGTCCTATCCGCATTTTACGCAACGGTGCTGCATTTCACAGTTCGCCGCTGCGTGACCAAACCTTTGGCAGCGGACACATTGCAGAATATCTCTGACATTTTTTAATTTGTCCCATGTGACAATTTGATGATCCAGGACTGTAATTTTCCTTATAGCACCAATTCTGCTGCTCGGTGATAATTGGACCAAAAAGAAGGGTAGCTTTCGATTTTCTCTTCTTGCCTTGGTTGTGGTGAACAGTTTTACCGCGGTAGGCTCGAGATCTTCATGTTTCTCGCGTGGACGAGTAAAATTCCACGGTGGCTCTTTTTAAAACCTCTTTAATTTTGTCGTGGTCTGCCACCCCATAGGTTTGAATGGCATGCCTGTTACATCATCATCATCGGCACTACAACCGGAATCCAGTCTTGGTCTTATTTAACAAATCTCTCTACCGGTCACGATTACGAGCCGATGTCATCCAGTTTGGCACTCCCAGGTTCTGGACGTCCTTATCTATGCCATTCCTCCATCGCAGACAAGGTCTGCCGCACCGTCTCCTTCCATACATTGCTCTTCCATATTGATACTATTGACCCAAGGTATTTAAAGGATTGCCCTACTTCAAATTCGTGCTCCACTACCCTGATCGTTTGACGAACGTTATGTCTTCTTTTCGCAGAAGTTGCCACCATGTACTTAGTTTTCCCCTCATTAATGTGCAGTCCCAGTTTTTGTATCGCCTGTTCGATCTGGGTGAAGGAGTCCTGTACAGCCGATTCCGTTCTACCGATTATGTCGATGTCATCTGCGTAGGCAAGTATCTGGCTGGACTTGGCGATAACATGGGAAAAGCTTGAAATTGCTCGGTGCCATGGCCTGTGCGAATGTATCCTGGAACAAACACATATCGAACAACGCTAGGCCCACCTCTGGAAAAACAAGTTATCATTTTAGAGCCAGGCCAAACTTTTTCTTCTGTATAAATCCCACATTAGATCCGTGCTCGAATATTGCTCTTATGTTTGGAGCTCAGCTCCTAAACATACCCTCGACCTACTTGAGAGTATACAGAGACGAGCGATCCGCCTAATCGGGGGCAGGGCGCTGAATATGTATTGCAGTCGCTGTCACATCGAAGACGCGTTGGCGACCACTGTCTGTTTTCAGATATTATCATGGATAGTGTTCTTCGGAGATACGTGGTATTTTTCCACGTCACTCGGTTTAGATTGGCTCCACAAGACAATCCGACGAATCGCACCAATATTCCGTTTATCTCCCGACGGCGCGAACATCCCCGCATAAGAACTCGTTCCGTTACAGAACAGGAAATCTGTGGTCTTTTATGACCAGTAATTTTACAGGGTAATACGTGGTGCAAATTTTACCAAAAAAATTGGATTTTTCTGTTCAAAGATCCACCAGAAATTTAAATTTCAATTGTTTCTTTTTCCTCCGTTCAGGCACGAGCTTTACAAATCTGCAAACAGAAAATATTTGTTTTTTTAATTTGAGATAAATCTGTCATGAGTTATCCTGACAACAGCGAGATAAGTTTTTATTTTGAGAGATCAAGGAAAATAGGTCCCATTGGCTGATTTTTAAAAATTTTCAAATAGAAATTTCACAAAGTACTTTAAATTGCGTATCTTTGAAATGTTACATTGTTTGAATAAATTATTTTATTTAATATATTAGGAAAATTTTAGAAAAAATATTTAATTTTAGAAGAATTTATAAAAAATGTAGTTGTTTTTAATGTATTTAACAATTCGAAAGGATGTAAATAAATATTAAGTGTGCAAAAGTTATTACAGCATGTGAGTGTAAATGTAGTTTCAATAAATATTTATTAAAAATATTAAAAGTATATATTTTTAAACCCTCACGAAAAAGATTCTTTAAATTGCATAAGTATGTCGAAGTACATAAAAGTTTTGCGCAAATACTGGTCCTATGGCCATTTTCTTTATTTTCAGCATTGTAGCCTTTTGGCTTTTACACACCTTTTAATATCTGTGCATTGCAAAAAAATCATTTCGCTATCTGGTACAAAATGACACGCCAATAATTCACTACACACTCCTACAACAAAACAAATACAGTCTTTACAAAAGGCTTAACATCCGAAACATTCATGTCTCATAAATAATTCACAAGAATCGTATGTCCCTCTCCCTAAAGGATCACGAGACAAAGTTTCTATCATTTTTCATTCAGGAACTGCAAATGAAAAATAAGTCCCGCGGTGTGTTTATAACATTAAAGCAAAACCGCCACCGGTGTTACATCAATTTTCCTTTGACTAAACTTTTACTTAGACACCCCACAATAAATTAAATTAGGAAATCTTTGTATTTTATGAGTGTAATCCTTTTTCTGGCGCACAGGACATGGGACTACCAACCTCTTAGAGTACACTATAAGCGACAAAAAATGTTTAGCCAAACCTGTGATCCGGGAATCTGGGTTGGGATATGACTGTCGTGTATATACACAAAAGAAGATCCTTTAACAGTTTGGGATTTACCTAAATCTATCGACAGCTTAGGGTGCAAATTTCGTTTTTCACAAGCCAAAAGTATGCGGTATAGCTGTGTTTATAATGGCAGAGTACGTAGATACTCTCCCAGGGATATAGCTAAATTGAATACAGATGGTGGATTTGTGTCTTAAGTTGGTAAAATGCTGGGGGGAGCTTTCAAAAGATTTGAAGAGGATTATGAAGTTACCTGAAGTTATAATGCATCATCACGGAGGGTACTTCAGAGTCAGTTTATCTTCATTAAAAAGGAACAGCTAGTCAAAGAGATTATTCTTTTGTATATATCAATGGAAATCATAATTGTAGGGTCTACCAAGAGGGAAAATATGTTGGGTTTTCCAATAAGAACGATATGTTCGGAAAATTAAATTAAATACAACATATTTGAGATCAAAGGCAAAAAAAAAAAAAAAAAAAAAACAATCATTTTTAAGCCAAATAGTGACATTTCTACCCTTTTAAATCTAATCCATCATGTTTTAAATACACAACCTTTATATTAAGGAACCCATTATTTGGAATATTATTTAACGTCTTATCCATTTTAGGTGGTGGAAAATAACGTAAAGAAAAAAAATCTTTGTTTTTGTGAAATTGCGGAACCGATTGTTCGTTTTACCACTCGAAAATTTATTTTCTTATTCAGGTTTTGAAAAATATTTGCTGTAGCAAAACGGTGGACAACATCACCTGTTTTTTGAACGCATTTATTTCCAAAAAAAGTACAGTAAGGTTTTTTTGTACAATATTAAACTAAATGCTAAACCTATTTTAACACAGTACATTTTTGATGAAATATACGGCAGTTTGTTCGTTTGAGATTTAACTACAAACACACGACTGTCAAATAAAAACTACGCGTCCAAAATGGCTGAAATTTTGGTGAGTAACTGTCATAAGATGCACAAGTACATTCACTTAGTTTTATTGACGAGTGCTACTATTCTCACGTTGAGGTTGGAAACTTTTCAGCCCACCCATGTATATATATATATATATATATACGGTGCGCAACTAAGTTCCAGCTGTTTGTCAATAGATGTGTGGGGTTTCTTCAAGGCGTCGAAGAACAACCCATCGCTTTAACCCCACCTAACCTGCAATTACAATACGCAACTTACCTACAATCGAGCAGCGTTAAGCTACCCTTTCAATATCCTACACCTGAAAATTAAACCCTCAGCAACAGCATGTATTTCAACCAAACGTGTAGTCCTATCTTCGGTATTAAGCGACCACCAAGAGGTTGAAAAACATATCTATTTAAAGCTTCCGAGATCAAATTGTTCTCATTGGTCGTTGCGCTTGCAATGCGGAAGCGTATACTTTTAATTGTGAGGTTGTCCATCCTCTTTAAGCCTGCCATGTATTACAGGTCTTTTATTAGGGTAATACTTTGTATACTGCGATTCTGGCATTCTGTAAATTCGGAAACAGGAACGCAGACATTGTCTCTCAAATACATCGTGTTTTTCCATATAGTAAGGGGCTATGTTAAACCGTAACTGGCAACACCATTATAGGTCGTATAAGTGAGGTATATGGTACAATTTAGACTTTCGAATCAAGAATTATATTGGGGAATAATCGGCTCGCCATAGAATAAGAAGTTTTAGCCCTAGAGAGAGCCATTACTATGTTTATCAAAATTTAGAAACTGGTCGAGCCAGATGTCTTACTACGTCTTTTAATGCCAAGGCAGATCGTTTTGTCCAGTAGACAATTGCTTATGAAGAAATACTTGTTGCAAAATGTGTCAGCACATTTTACGACGAATTGTTTTATCATAACCATGTCCTATATAATATATAGTATGTTTGTAAATATGCCCGGGCTGGATAGCTTATAAATAAGACCTTCTAACCAAATGGTGTCAAAGGCCTTTTCAAAATCAACCAAACATGCCTCTGTGTACTGCCGTTCGCCTCTCCCGAGAGAAGGCTAATAAATAAAAAAAAAATTAAAAATAAAATAAAAAATATATATATATATATATATATATATATATATATATATATATATATATATATACATATATACGGTGGCGCAAAATTAATCACCCTATCGGAAGATGTTATAATTTTGGAAATGGCGACGTACGTCAATCGTATTTGACATTTGTGAACAGCTGTCTAGCAGTCACCTCTTACTTTAACAGAAAAAATTTGTAAAGGTCCAAATAAAGATTTCCATCACTCAAAATGGTATATATCGGAAACCAGTTTGGACGCGGCATGGTTGGTGTTAAGACTCGCCCTCAAAGAGCCCGATGGAGGGAGAGTAAGTTTTTAAAACATTTTTTTTTTTTCTTTTTATATTCTTAGTTTCTAAATTAAAGGCTAGACAAAAAATGCTTAAATTCTAGCTTAATTATCTTATATAATAACTTACTGGTCCTTCGCAGACGCTCTAAGCTAAACATTACTTAACATTTGTATCATTTGCCTTTCGGCGACAGAACTTTGTGACAGTACTTATAATTATTTGAAAGACAAAGAAACATTTGAAAAACGTTGTCAATTTTTTTTTTTTTTTTTTCTTAAAATTTAACTTACTTAATTTTTTTTAATTTTATTTTATGTAAAAGCACTTAACCTAACTTACCTTAAATCTTATACTACCCTAATTCTAGAAAAGCTAAGTCTATGTAAGCTAGCTGATGATAGTATGATTCTATACCGACTTTGGTATCCAGGTCTTTATATGCCATTCAACCACCAGAACTGTTGACGCTGTCTAATACTATCGTCCCGGTCTCTGTGGGAGATAGCCCTACTGAAGCGCAGGAGCTTTTCTTCGGTGCGCGTTACTTCCCGGTCGTAGCACAATCGCCCGTCTACAGATGATCTACTTACATGATAGATCAGCGGAATTCCGGATCTATCCTGTATAAGCCCTTTCATGTCCAAGTCAAGGAACGCCTCTGGAGGAATAAAGCCGTTGCGACGCACGCTTTCATAGTACAGAGTGTTTGGATAATAGGCCCCGAAAATTAGGTCATTGGACGAGCTTATTGCTCTCGCAATATGTCCTCTGATTAATTTAATCATAAAATTATCCACCCTATTTATGCAGGCTTCATTATATAAAGTCTCATTTGAGTAGTACTTTTTGTATTCCGATTCCGGTGTCCGATATAATCTGAGACAACTTCTAAGACACCTTCTTTCGAACACCCGAATCTTTTCCATCAAATTTGGACCTATGTTAAACCATACTGGACAACCATATATGAGCATTGGCCTGATTAGCGTCATGTAGCATATGACTTTTACCCTGCTGTCAAGTTAGCTACTGTGAAATAGCCTCCTTGTCATAGCAAAAGTTTTCCTCGCTTTGACCAAAGCAGCCTCTACATGTCTGTTGAAATACAGATATTGATCTAGCCAGATGCCCAGGTATTTAACTAAACTCTTGGTTTCCAGTTTATCTCCATGCGGTCCCACGATAACTAGCTTTCGCCAGTTTTTCCTTGTGTCGTTCGTGGCTTTATGTAATGGGGTTCTAAATAGGATGGCTTCACATTTCTGGAAGTTGATCTTAAGTTTCCAGTCGTCGCAATAGCGCTGCACGTTGTTGAAATCTCGCTGTATTAAACTATTTATGATCTCAACTTTCGGAGCTGTTCTGTAAATTATGAGATCGTCTGCGTACGCAATTGCTTGCGGAAGTGCATCTAATAAGTCGATAATGTAAATGTTAAAAAGAATCGGAGAGAGTACCGCGCCCTGTTGCAAGCCATTCTTGATATTATACGTTTTATTAGAGGTCACATTACCACTTTTGACCACGAACCTCCTGTCCTTTAACATATCGTAAAGTACATATAGTAAATAGGGAGAGTAAGTCCTGGGACCAGAATGCCGGGCGTAGAAGAGAAATGGACACGCTTTAAGAATACTGTCATTAGTACTGCCAACTCCATCTTAGCCAGTAGTCGTAGAGATCGGAGCGACTGGTTTGATGATGAGTGCAAACTAGCGACTGAACGTAAGAATGCTGCATACTGGGCAATGTAGCAGTCTCACAGGACGCGGGTACGAGAGAAGAATAACAAACAGGTCAGAAGATCTGAAAAAACACTAGACACACAAAAGAAGAGTCCCTGAGAAAGAAGCTCCTCTGTGAAATAGAGAAAAATAGAGGGCGAGATCCGCACCAGGCGCGGAAGTTCTACTAAATGATCCGCAGTATGATGCGGTACATACCACGCTGCACTTACGGCAAGGATAAAGAGGGTAGTCTGATCACCGATCTTGAAGGCATTCTGGAGCAATGCGCACTTCAATTAATTGCTAAATGGTATACCTGCTGACCTGATGGCATACCTGCTGAGCTGATCAAACAAGGAGGGACAGCGCCACATCACACAATTCATGAGATAGTGGTGCACATATGGGAGCCAGAGGATATGCCGGAAGATCGGCGTCGAGGAATAATTTGCCCCATACATAAGAGGGGAGATATCATACCGTGTAGCAACTATAGGGGTATAACATTGCTGATTACCACCTATAAGATACTTTCCTCTATGCTACAAGACTGGATAGCGCCATACGGTAAAGTCATCATTGGTCAATATCAGTGTGGCTTCATCCCAGGCAAATCAGCGACTGAACAGATACTCACCTTTAGGCAGGCTATGGAAAAATGTCAGGAATTTAAGATTTCATTATATCATCTATTCATAGACTTTAAGGTCGCCTATGACAGCATAGCCAGGGTAGAACTATATAATGCCATGAGAGAGTTCGGTATTTCAAACAAATTAATACATTTTGTAGGTTGACCATGACCAACGTAACAAGTCAAGTAAAAATAGCGAGATTGCTGTCCAAACCTGGCCTGCCTCCTCTTCAACCTGGAATTGGAGAGACAAGCCATTACTCTGGCGTCACAAGTAGAGGGGCTATTGTCACCAAGTCCAGCCAGATACTTTCCTACGCAGATGACATCGACATCATCGGTAGAACCAAATCGGCTGTACAGGACTCCTTCACCCAGATCGAACAGGCGGCACAAGAACCGGGACTGCACATTAATGAGGGAAAAATTAAGTACATGGTGGCAACTTGTGACCAATGTGCTTTATGAAAATTGAAGGGATAAAGCTGATCACATGGGTCGAGCAGAGTTTGTTTACATGAAATGTGAATTGTGGCTGCAAGTCCATAGTGGTCATTATCCTATTCGACAGTCCGTAGACAATTTCGTATATTAGTATTTGTAATTAAGAGTTTAAAATGACTGTCTATTAGTAGAAGATCAAAGAAGTAGTCCTGTCTTGGGAAATAAGAGGTGCTAGTGGCGCCAATTTCTAGCTTGTGTTCGATGGGGTTTGCTTGCCAACATTCGAACAAAGCATTACATCACCTGTTGGGGGTAGTAGCATGTTTAGCCCAAGCATGTTTAGCATTGATATCGCCTGCTAAAAGGAAATAATTGGTTTCCGATTGCAGCTTAAGACAATGGAAAAGCGTATTTAGTTCGTTGATAAATTGTGCTCCCTGATGAGCTTGTGGAGCATGTAGTGACACCACATACGGGTGCCTCGGCTTAAACTACAAGTGCCTTTGACTTTGAAGAGGAATGTCTACTATGCAAGATTCCAGCACTTGAAAGTTGTGCACTTCCTCGTTGTACGGGATCATATGTCGAATGCTTGTTTTAATTAAGAGTGCAACACCACTTCCTTGTGTCGATTGGGGTCTAACATATGTCTTCTTATATTGTAGTTTTTGTGGTCCAATTTATGCTTCTGGTTTAGCTTTGTTTTGCTAGCCAGAAGGATATCAGGGTTTCGGTTACCCATAATTCCCCTATGTTGTCTCTTCTCTAATCTATTCTAATAAGTGATTTAACATTCACAGCAATAATTTTTAAGATTGACTCAGCTAAGGAGAATTTAATGATTATGGCTTTTAATTTGCAAACAGCGCCGAATAAAGAAAATCTATTCGGTCTGTTTGTTCTTTAATTATTTTTCCAAAGTCCGCGCGCATGTTGAGGAGAATCATTTTTATATCTGAATCTAATTCTGTAGTGCGTGCTTGCATCGCACGTTGATGCTTTTGTATTAAGTTGATTGGATTAATTAAGCCAGAGGTCGTTGGAGCACAATGACATGTTGGGCGCGACGAAATTGTTGTAAGAGCGAGCTTTCATTTGTTTTTGTGCTTCGATGTCAGCGTTCGCTTAACCATTTTACCTTAATGGCTCGAAATGTGGGGCATACTCTAAAATTAGCACTAGGACCTGCATTTTTGCATAGAACACAGGTTAGTTTCCTTTTATCTGAGAATTCTTCTATTTCAAGTGGATATACCCCAGTGTTATGAATGTTTAGACACCTGACACATCTAAACTGCATGTTGCAGTTTGCAGCAACACGGCCGAATCGTTGACAATGCATCCATTAAAACACAAGTTTGGCCTTATGGAGTTTTTCCCAACTCACCAATTGATTGTTGAGATGTTTTATGTATCTAACCCATCAATTTTGCTATCAGGGTTTAACGAAACTATAAAAAATCCAACTTGCGATTGCTTTTTCTTGAAATGAGGTGGAGAATGGCTTTACAGAAATGAATTTTAAACTGTCAGTTTCGACAGACTTAAGTTCATCGAGTGAAAATTCCGGATCTACTCCTTTGAGCAACATGGAGATTGTTTTCTCCGATTTAGGTGTGTAAGTAAAGTACTCGCTTTCCGCTCATTCTAAAATTGTTTTCAATTCATTATAGACTTCAATACTTACATGGTACGCTATATTTTTCAGAACCAATTATTTTAATTTTAAAATTAACATAGGCCAACTTACCTAATTGTATTATATCCTTAGCTTCAGTGAAACTGACGACGATTGGTGGTAGTCTTGTAGCGTCCTACGAACGCACAATTCCGCCCAGGTAAGGTTCCAAACCTTCAAGGAACTTACCTTATCCATTACACGTGCCCACAGACACGTGTCCCCAAAGCTCCTATTCAGACCTGTAACAAGGGCATAGGAAGCTGCAACAATGTTGAACCCGACATAAAAAAAACAAGGAACTTACCGTTCAAAAATTTTCAGTATCGAGTCAACGCACCCATTCATAGTATGCAAAAACAATCCCAGATTACAGGCCATAAATCTTCCATCCGAAACATCTGCACGATGTTTCCAAGGAATTATACTTTCGGTAAATTAACCGAACCAGGGAGGCATACTCAGGTAGCTAAAGGCAATTAGCACCTCTAATTCCGTGCAAGATCCCAAAAATCCAATAGCTAAAGTATCGCATACAGATCCCCCATCTTAAACATCTGCACGATGTTTACCAGGAATTACCATTTTCGGTAGATAGATAACAACGGATGCATACGCTGGCAGCTAAATGCAAGAAAGCATATCGCCTATCCGCTGCCAAAATTGTAAACAACCGTAATTACCACAACAAGATAATTCGGAAGATTTACAAGACCAACGCCAACAAAGGAAATACTCCGGTCCCACGATTCCTTTGTAAGAATTTCACACCCATTAGAAGGATCTAATAGATTTCGGTTCTGTTTACAAAAGGCCAACAACCACGGGCTGTACGCCCGAACAATCATCTCCGTTCCGCGCGCCAGATGTGCTATGCAAATAGAAGCGGCACACGATCGACAACCGTCGATCCGACCTTCGATCACCACCACGGATGGTGATAATGATATAAGGATGTATGCGTCAATGACTTTCTCCCTTTCCAGATCCGATGGAAAATTCTCGCTTTGAAATGCAAAGGGAAGTTTTACGCTGCTAACAGATACGATGGGAAAATCTGTTAGCAGACAGGATGAGAGATTTCCTTTTGTGGATGCAGCCGGAATAATGAAATCTGGATATCTGTGTGTGCAGACGGACAGTCTATATCGAGCAGCAGGACAGCGAACCCCACCGAGGAGGTCGAACAGAGAGGAACCCACGAGGTAGTCGGTCCGCGCAGCAAAATTTAGAAAAGAAAAATTAACGTGTGTTGTCGTGCGTAAGAAACTAGATTATTCGAAAGTGACGTGTGTCTAGATTATCGTGTGGTGTCGTGCGAAGGAAAGGAAAATATTTGTATATGTGAATACGAGTAGTACGAATTGAACACAGTAACATCAAATAAACAACGCTAGAGTGGCATACGAATAATCGAGTGTAGATTGTCGCTGGTCTGTGGGAAGGAAGTATGTACCAGCATGGGTACTTAGTTCACTTCCTCCTCCATCAATCAAAAGTTCTGCCGCAGCACGAATGAACGAAACGCCGCCACGTTTGTTCGCAACCAACTAACCGAACGCCAAAAATACCGACGAACAACAACAAGAAACTAACGCACTGTGGTAAGTACATTTTCTTTTATTTTATTTTAATGTTACACTGTTCGTTGACGGTGACACAAATACACAAAAAAAACGATTTGATATAACTTTAATGGTGTTGTTTAAATAATATTTGAAAAGTGAAACACCGAATACATTTTGTGGTTACCCGCACGCGACTCTCGACTCACACGATTATCGCTTCCCTGTGCGCACCAGGGAAGCGATAGGAGACACGACCTGCTCCGGTCGAAGGATGAAATTTGACTCGTTGATCGTCATCTCATGCAGAGATGATTTCGCTAAGGAAAAGAAAAGGAAGAGAGAGAAAAACTTTTCTCTTAAGGGTGTAACTAGTGGCGCGGTGGTATATGTGCGCGGTCGAACAGATTCAATGTTGTTGCATGTGTTTGAAAACAGGCAGGCGGCAAGGACAATCGGGAAAAATGACCACATGCGCCGCTGGTAATGCGGGTCATTGTTTACACGATGCCTCGTCGCTATTTTCGACGTTAGGAGAAAAAGGTGCTAAAAGCAAATTGGATGTTTATGGCATCTCTGGCTGCAATAGAAACCGCGTTCATATTTGCATTAGGAAATGCTGGAGAATTTGGTTTCAGCGTCTATTGCGCTAATTATATGCAGCTGCTTGGGTTGTTTGTTGGTAAGACAAAAAAAAAAGGATGCCAGGCAATGTGTATGAAAAGGTATATGACGCGGCTGGGAAAATAGACGGCGCGATATTTATGGTCCCTGTCATGACGGTTACATTGAATGCAATCCGAATTATTTTGTTTACTGGAATTTGTCTGGTACCGAATTGGTTCAGAATACCAAATAAGCAAACAAAGAAATCTTACGGAAAATTGTGTGCGAAGGGATGCATGAAGGTAAGTTTTCTTTATAGGGATTTTATGATTACAGATGGTGATCTACATAATGCGTGAAGCATTTACAGGTACTAATACCGTTGCATTAGCAAACTTAAGGGAGTTGGGTAGTAGTTATGGGGGGTTTTCAGGTAAGTAGACCGTAGGGTTTGGCGGAAACCCTACAGGTCCTATCCTTAAGTAGGTAAAAGTTAAAGTGAAAAATAAACGTTCTTACTTGTCGCTGACAAAACTCACATCTCAGTGTTTTACTTGTGTGCAGTTTTACGCTCCGTGTAAGTATTGAACAGTGTTCGGTGGAACACTCCGAGGACTAAAGACGAAAATCCGCCAAAGTCTCACCATCTTTGTGGTTTGTTCCCGCTACTGTTGTGACTGTTGCTGTTGGTGTTTATTTTTGTTTGCCTTAGTTGGTCCCTCAGGTTACTGGTTTTTCTTCTTTTTCTCCGAGTCTCTGGTTTAATCTTTGTGTTTTTTTTTTTGCTTTTTCAACGTGGGGATGTATTTCTCGATATTTTCTGTTTTATTTGCCTTTTGTGTGGGCAATATTTTTTATTGTATTTGTTTCCTACCCCTGGGTAGTGAACATCATTGTTCTCTGTGAAGTCAATTTCAACCCCCGCCTGGTAGAAACCTTGACGTCGTTCGGGGGCTTAAACTACAATGAATCACTCAGGCCATGCTGACGGAAGCATACGCTTCCAGTAGGGCCACCCATGTCAGGCAGGCTAGCGAGGAGTAACACACAAGAATCTACCACCACTAATCCAGGGTATTATGCGTCACCGTGCCCATTGGATGATTTGCAGCCAGGGCTATACCGGCTGTATTATAACGGCGCCTCTCTGACACCGGGTCGAATCAGAGCAGTAAGCAGACCTTACCATTCCAAAGAGGGGCTCGAATGTGGTGGACTATTTGAAACCCGAAGACTCGTGGGAACAAAAATGAATAATCAATATACAAAAAACAATCTCACGAAAAACCCGGTAGGCGTAGGTGTGATGAGCCGACACTGCCATAAGGAAACAAATCATCAAGGAAACACCGACTCGGCAAAAAGAAGACGTAGGGAAAAATGGAAAAAGCGGGATATACGCGTCGGGACGTCGACTGTTCGAACGTAGTAAACGTCAAACAATATAAAATGGACATCGTCGCTCTTCAGGAAGTTCGACTCCCACATCAAGTAATCGAATAATCGAAACCAACGGGTTTACACTGGTGTGTGGAGGTACCGATACACATAACCCCGGGACTGGCTTCATCATAAGCAAGAAGATTACGCCCCATGTATAAGATGTGCAATTTTTAATGACCGAATATCGGTGCTAAAAATACAGGGCCGATGGTACAATTATGTATTTATAAACGTACACGCCCCAACAGAATCTACGGACGAAGAAACGGAGGACACATTCTACGAGACCCTAGAGGAAGTATTCGATAGGATCTCATCATTCGATGTTAAAATCGTCGTCGGGGACCTCAATGCGAGAATTGGAAAGAAAGATATCTTCCAATCAAATATAGGTAAAGAGAGCCTACACGACGTTTCAAATGATAATGGAATTTGAATTATCACGTTCGCAGCGTCAAAACATCTGTTAGTGAAAAGCACGATGTTCAAGCACAAGCAAATCCATAAAGCCACATGAATATCACCCGACGACGTAACGCGTAACCAAATAGACCACTTCCTCATAGACAAAAGACACCACTCTAATATCCTTGACGTAAGATTATACAGAGGAGCAGATTGTGGCTCCGATCATCTTCTAGTGATTGGCAAAATTAAAAGTCAGCTCGCAGCAAGCCCACATGGCAATCACGGGAGACAAGCAAAAAGTTCGACATTGATAAACTAAAAGACCTACGCAAAAGGGCTCAATACCTGAATACCAAGAGGAACTAACGAATAGATTTAGCATTCTAGAGAATAGGCGTCGTGAGGAAGAGGAAACCAATAATTTGGGCACTAAATGGACATCGATTAGAGACACAATCAAACAAACAGCCCAAACGGTATTAGGATTTAAGAAAACAATTAAGTCCAAACCTTGGTTTGACGATGAGTGCAGGGCGAAGATGGAACAAAGTAAATGCCTCAGAGTAATCCATTTAGAAAAATATGATGACGTCAAAGTAGAAAGATACGCGACGATTCGGAAAGAGACAACGAGACTTTTCAAACGCAAAAAACGCGATTGGGAGAAGATTCGGATCGAAAAAATCTTAGAAAATGCCAAAGTAAAGAATATCAAAGGTGTGTATGCCGGCACAAATACAACTAAAATGGCTACCGATGGAGAGCCAAAATAATTCGAGATACAAACGGCTGTCTGGTGACAGAAACAAACAATATCGTGACAAGATGGAAACAGTACTTTGAAAACCTGCTCAATGTGCACTCCCATCAAGCACAAATAAACGCACCAGACGTACATACAGCCGAGCCTCAGATCCCAGAGCCTACTTTCGACGAAGTTGTAGACGCAATAAACCGATTGAAAAACAACAAGGCTCCCGGAATCGATTGCATACCGGCAGAGCTTGTGAAACATGGAGGAGAGGCAACCGCTCAAAAGATCCTCCAACTGATTAAAACAATATGGGATAAGGAAGTCATTCCGGAAGAATGGAAAACCACAATAGGCGTCCCCGTTTTCAAAAACGGTGACAGATCTGACCACGGAAATTACAGAGAAATATCATTGCTTTCAACCACATACAAAATACTAACAAATATCATACTGGCGAGAATCACACCGTACGCAGAAGATATATTGGGAGACTACCAATGCGGATTCCGTAGGAACTGGTCAACGAGCGACCAAATGTTCACAATAAGGCAACTACTGGAAAAGAAGTGGGAATACGGAGAGACGGTTCACCAACTGTTCGTTGACTTCAAAAAAGCCTACGACTCAGTCGCAAGGCAAAGACTCTACCATATTGCAGTTGAGCTGGGAATCCCGAAAAAATATGCCGCCATAATTCAAATCTGCATAAACGAAAACAAAGGGCGAGTTAGAATAGAAAACCACCTCTCAGAACTATTTGAAATCCGGGACGGACTAAAACAGGGCGATGGCCTCTCACCATGTTCTTTTAACCTTGTCCTTGAGTATGTCATCAGGAAGGTACAAGACGACAACACGGCCGACTCATCCCTGGACGGCGTTACACAAGTGCTCGCATATGCGGATGACATCGCCGTTTTGGGCGATACTCTAGAAACTGTAAGTAAAAACAGTGAAATCATCATGCATGCGGCAGATAAGGTAGGCCTAGAAATAAATGAAGACAAAATAAAATACATGATTACGGCAAGAGCAGGTGGACCGCAGAGAACACACAAACATTAGAGGGAAGATATTTGAATATGTCAAAGAATTTAAATATCTGGGAACAATACTGACAGCCAGTAACGAAATGTCTAAGGAAATTAACAAAAGACTACACTCCGGCAACGCCAGTTGGCATGCAGTCAGTAAACTGCTGAAATCCAAACTGCTATCATGTAATATAAAGCTCCGTGTCTATAGCACCTTAATCATGCCGATTGTTCTATACGGACGCGAAACATGGGCTCTCACAAAACGGGAAGAAAACAAATTCCGCGTATTCGAGAATAACGTTTTAAGGGGTATCATTGGCGGCAAATATGACGAGGAGGCAGGACAATGGAGGAAGCTCCACAACCACGAATTGGAAGAGCTGTACCGCAAACCTACAATAGTGAGAGTAATCAAGTCGCGAAGAGTAAGATGGGCCGGACACTTGGCGCGAATGGGCACCGATAGGACCGTGCATAGAATTCTTGACGGTAAGCCAACGGGAAAGAGACCGACAGGGCGGCCGCGACGGAGATGGGGGGACAATGTTAGGTTGGAGATCGGATCGGATGGTCGAACGTGGAAGGAGAGCGTACGGTACAGGGAACAATGGCGGAGTCGAATCGGTGAGGTCATGAGCTTTCGGGTTCCTACATGCCAATAAATGGTAATAATAAAAATCGATTTCACACGACACACGTTGCTTTCCTGGTGTAATGTCGGTCAGACGTCGTTTTGTTGAACGTGTTTTTACATGACACATTTGTTTCCCCCATTCCTCTATTATTTTCTTTTTTTTCTCTTGTTTTTAAGTTTTTAATTGTTTTGCGAGTGAATTAATGAAAGTACACGCACACACGTCCGCACAAGCTTTATATTTATTTCTTTATTGCGTACAATCACCACTGAATTCACTGTGACACGTGTCACACACTAGTTCATTTGTGCGTGCACACAGCACTTTACTCTTATTTCCTCTTTGAGAAGGACACACACACGCACAGGCACATGTACGCGAATAATAAATACTTTTTATATTTTTTTGTTGACGAGCGACGATCGATGTGGTTCCTTCAAAAACTTTTCATCATCATCATCGGCACTACAACCGGAATCCGGTATTGGCCTTATTTAACAAGTATGAGGCTTGTTAAACTTTCCATAATAATTTGTTTTTCTGGGCAAGGTTATTAGCCTTGCGCCATACAACTTTTCAGGTACTGTCAATATCACCTGTGTCTTTTTCGGTTTTATCGTAGTTGAAGACAATAATTGCCTCTGTTGATTGTCCGGCGCCGTGCTTCCTCGGTTGAGGGAAGAGCGGGGACCTTTTATTTTGAATATTTATTGAAACGCAGGATTAATTTATCTTCTGTTTAATTTTCTGTTTATTTTTTATTTTCTTCTTATAACTTCTTTTTATCTATTGTAATAACTGTAACAGTCAACATCCTCTTTTTCTCAACTCAAAACACAACTAGAACTGATAACACAAACTTCTAACTAAAACTGATTTTTTCTATTTTTTTTTCTCTCTGTGACTTTTCACATTGAATCAAATTTGGACGAAAATCCAAGTTACTATGTTTTGAATAAATAAAAAGGTGCAGGTTATTAAGTGTGCTGTAACTGGTAATATTGTGAATGTTTATGAATGGTATGTATTAAGTGAGAATGTAATATATGTTAAGTGAAGTTTTTAAGGATGTGTTAGGAGATTCAGTGTTAAATTTAATAAGGGTAGTATTCTGGAATACAACATCCCACCCTTCTTCGAGAAAGAAAATTATCCTTGAAGAGAATAATTTTCTAGTAACTATAGGTTAGATTAAGATTAATTAAAGGCTTGGATTTTCGTTCAATTACATTACAATGGTTTTCAAAATTAATCTTTCATCAAAGGTTACAATAATCAAAAAGTTCTTAATACTAGGAAAATAATCTATTTACATTATATATTAACTAAATTTTTCCAATAATCAAAAAGTTCTTAACACTAGAAAAATAGTCCAAAATAGTCTATTTACATTATATATTAACTAAATTTAAAAATTTCTCCTTGGAACCTTTTCTTTTCTTATCCAAAAATTATTATTACTTATATTAATTATATAATATTAATATTATTGTTTCAAAATTCTCATTTCCGTATATATATTAATTCCAAAATTTCTAATATATATATTACCAATATTATTTTCTTTCTTTCCTTTTCCGTTCGAATATATATTAATTCCAAAATTTCCAATACATATTACCTCTAAAATTTTTTTTCTTTCGTCCCCCTCATTAACTTTTTTTTTTTTTTTTCGTCATTTCCTACAATTGTTAGATTATTTCATATATATTGAATAATAAAACAAAGGCCATTTGTTAGGTGTTTATCTTTTCATTAAATTTATGGAAAATTTTCCAAAACCTTTTTGGGCTTATTATTATGATGATTGTATAGAAATGCATAATACCAAAAATCTTCTTAAGAATTGATTTCAAATGTCCTAAATGACTGTGTAACTTTTTAGTTTTTTGTATTTTGTGTTTGAATAAATGTTTATTGTTGAAAACAAAAATTTGTAATGTTCTTATATGGTTTTCCTTTTCCACACCTATTTTAGATAAATTATTATTTTCATTATTTATTATATCGTGTTTGAGTAAGTGTTTGTGTTTGTTTTCGTTGTTTAAAATATTTATTGTTTTCGGCTTAGTGTTGTCATTGTCCATAGCTTTAACCGCTGTCGGAACGTCTACCTTTTCTGTGTTACTCACTGCTGATGGATCGTTTAGTTTCTCAGTCTCATTTATGATTCGTATAGTTCTTCAGACTTATTAGCTGTTAGAACATCTTGGTTCCCAGTCCTATTTGCTGTTTGAACTATTTCTTCAGTTATATCTGCTGTAGAAACATTCAATCCTTCAGTCTTTGCTGCAGAAAAGATTTGTTCATCAGTATTAGCTGCTGAACTGACTTGGGTTTCGATTTTTATTGCAACTTTTGGGTCTTCAGTCTTTAACACTGCTGAATTTTCAGTCTTTGTTGCTGAAGTGTCGGGGTTGTCTATTGGGATAGCCGGAATATTAGGGATTTCTGTTTGCATATTTTCTGCAGGATCCCAATTTTCAGTCTTTAATACTGCTGAGTTTTCAGTCTTGGTTGCTGAAGTGTCTGTGTTGTCAATAGGGATATCTGAGATATTAGGGATTTCAGTCTTTAATACTGCTGAAAATTTCGAATTTTCAGTCTGTGTTGCTGAATTATTTTCCAGAATGGGAGTATGAATCGAAGTCTTTATATTAGGGGCAGGGTTATCTTTGTTTATATGTCTAGGTTTATAGGAGTATGTGGGCTCAGGGTAAATTTGGCTAGGAGCTTCATTAAAATGGTCGTTATCTATTTCCAAAGATCTAATGCTGTAAATAGAAAACGTTGGTCTGTCTTCCATCAATTTTGGTTGGCGTCAGGTCTCGTTTTCCGACTCTTGCACCCGAGAAAAGTGAACATTTTGCCGATCGTTTTGTCTATTGGTGGTCCTAGAATTTTCACCAAAACGATTTTCAGAGTTTGTAGGATTGTTTCGGAGTGGGTTACGCGTTGTTGTACCTTGTTGGTAATTGGTTGAAGCCGATCCATTCCTAGATATCTTGTATCTACACTCATTCTCTGTGTGATTATTCCGACCACAGAAATTGCATAAAATGTTATATTCCCTTTTTATGGGTTGTCTATTCGGAAAAGTGGACTGCATGTTTCGATAACATGTGTCCTGTGTATGCCCTGACTTACCACAGGTTTGGCAGACTATACGATTGAATGTAGGTTTTTCGTTATATTGATATGACCTGGGAGAGTTGTCCATTCGAGCCGCATGTGACACTACATGTGCAATCGACTGTTTTAAATTGTTTCCCCCATGGACTTTAGCTAGTATCTTTAGCTGTTCGTTGTTTAGTCCATCCTCAAATGTTTGTACGGCCAATTTTATGTTTTCTTCTATTAAATATTCCCTAACCACCGCGTCTGCTGTTATTTCACACGTGGCAGAGCTTAGCGTTCTTAGAGCATTCGCGACTCTATCGCCATATTCCCGGACGGTTTCTCTGTAGCGTTGTTTCAGAGAAATCAACTCATTGTGTGCCATCGACCGAGATTGCTCCTCTTTATATTCCGATTCTAATTTTTCTTTTAAATCCTCCCACTTAGCGATTTGGCTATACCTGATCAGATCGTAAGCATGACCCTCTAGTCTATTTTTGACTAGCTCTAAAAATGTCTCGTATATATCTGGGTCTGCCTTCTTTATGGATCTAAATAAAACGTCTCCCCCGGAAATAAATTTACCTAAGTCGCACGGTTTCCCGTCAAAGGTAGGGACGATTCTGAAAACATCAGAAATTCCGACAGAGAGAGCCATTTCAGGGGTTTTACAGAGTATCTGTTGATAGTGGATTTGTTCTTCCGCCTGGCTAGCCGCCTGTCTCGTGTAATATGGACTCGTAATAGTGAAAATTTAAAATAAAAGGCGAAAATTCGTTATCAATTCTTAAAAATATGGTTAACTTAAAAATATGGTTATGGAAAAATTGGCCTTTCTTTTTGTTATTCAATATATATATATATATATAGGAAAGAAAAATAAATTGGTCCCAAAGCTGCAAAGAAAGAAACGACGAGAAAGAAAAAAACGGAAATGTCGTCGAAATACTGAAATGAGAATTTTCAAAGAATATAGATAGAAATTTCTATCCAAAAAATATTCTATTGGGATAAGGAGAGCTTCCAAGTAGAAAATATTCAAATATTCCTAAAAAGTAGAGAGAAAAGTCGCTAGAAAAAAAATTCTTACTCTAATAATTGTTGTCTTGAGTGTTGCTGTTTTTTTTTTCTTCAGTTTTCCTTGTTGTTTCCTTTGTGTTTTTTTTTTCTTTAAAAAAAAATTTTTTTTTTTTTCTTTTCCGCCAGGCAGACTTCACGTCCTAAAGTTGATTTGCTTATCCTGGTCTTGGCTGCTTTCCTTTTTTTTTCTTTTTTTTTTTTGTTTGTTTTTCGTTGTTTTATGTTTACTTTGTTTTCTTCTTCTTATTTGGGTATTTCCCTTGTGTCTTATTTCATATCAGTTGTTTACTTGGGTTGACGTCAATTTAATTTGTCTCCTTTTACATTTTAATTGATTTCTTTTAGTTTCTCGTATTTTTATATCAGTTGAATTTGACTTATTGATTTTCTTCTTTGAGTTTCATAATTTTTAATTCGTTTATTGGTTCTACTTTTTCTATGGTTTTTTAGTGAATCCTCAGATGTTAATCCTTTTAGCGAGTCCTCAGATATTAATCCATTTAGGTTTTTTTTTTTTTCTTATTTTGTTTTTATTTCTTCACGGGATCCTTTGGTTGGATGATCCCACCGCTGCCACCAGTGTTGAAGTGTCCCGCCGTGCTTCCTCGGTTGAGGGAAGAGCGGGGATCTTTTATTTTGAATATTAATAAAACGCAGGATTAATTTATCTTCTGTTTAATTTTCTGTTTATTCTTTCTTTTCTTCTTATAACTTCTTTTTATCTATTGTAATAACTATAACAGTCATCATCCTCTTTTTCTCAACTCAAAACACAACTAGAACTGATAACACAAACTTCTAACTAAAACTGATTTTTTCTATTTTTTTTTCTCTCTGTGACTTTTCACATTGAATTAAATTTGGACGAAAATCCAAGTTACTATGTTTTGAATAAATAAAAAGGTGCAGGTTATTAAGTGTGCTGTAACTGGTAATATTGTGAATGTTTATGAATGGTATGTATTAAGTGAGAATGTCATATATGTTAAGTGAAGTTTTTAAGGATGTGTTAGGAGATTCAGTGTTAAATTTAATAAGGGTAGTATTCTGGAATACAACACCTCATTGAAATTTCCCAGTTTGTAGCGTCCTTAATAACAACATTATCGTCGTGTATGATGAAAGGTGTACGCCCTGAAAACATTATTAATTTGCCGATATCTTGATTTGAAGCTCTTGTTTGTTGTATCTGAGGGAAGGGCAGAGTACTGATTTATTCTACCAATTCAACCTCAAATATTGAAATTTGTAAGTTTTACTTCATGGTAAAGTCCGGTTTTAATGAGTATAGTAAGCATATATAAATGTTATATTATAACACCCTCAGTGGATGTTCGATCTCTTTGAATGTCAGTTTCAAATATTGCGGTCGGATATTCTTATTCAGTTAAGAGAAAGTAAGCAGCTTTCCGAAAATGGTATAGTGCCCTGAGGTGAGAACGTTTGAATTCGAGAGATATTGTGGTGATCTGTAAAAGAAGAGGTGTGGGCGACTTTTCACACTTCAGTCTACATTCACAACTTCTCAGGCTGTTGCACCATCTCTTTGTATTTTGGGCAGTTTCTGTAATTGTTTAATGCTACTTGCTGGAAATTGGCATTAATTGTTCATCCTACACATTTGTTCTTTTGATCAAAACTTGGTGGGAGCAGTTTGCAATTGCCTATATGGTGCACGTTCTATGTCGGATCCTACGACGGATGATGTTGGAGTTTTTGAAGGCCCATTTGAAACATTCACAATATCTTCATTGAAGTATTTCATTGTTATAAAAAACAACTTGCTCATGAAAAACTCGTTCCTGAAAAATGTTGAGAACGACTAGTTTTTATTATGGAGTCCATGTTCTTGCCTGTTTCCTATATTTCTCTGGCCTTTCGCGAGCCATTGAGGGGATATTTCGACGTTAGTAAGTTTGACGTCAGGAAAAATTGGTTCGAGGGCAGGGAGGACGTGGTCCTGCAACCTTTTTTTTAACAACTTTAAAAGACTTAACTTAACGTTTTAATAATAATTTCTCAAGCACGTTTAAAATTTTATTTTGGCCATCGTAGTTTGCTTGGCAATAGAAAATTTTCATCTGTTACTGGAATTGTAATTTATTAAGAAGATAGATTTCATTAATTCGTTAGGAGTGAAAAAGAGATTAATATATCAAATTCTCGAAGAGAAAATAAAAGGATTTTGTTAAGGGGTCCCTTTTGTTAAGGGGAAAGGGAAACCATATATTAAGTGAAATTAATTTAAACACATTTTTTCCTGTGTGTTGTGAATACTATTAAAAAAATTTAAATTTTTTTGTTTTTTTAGGAAACGGTGCAAATTTTTATTCATTCATGTTGTGATTTTCAAAAGTGTCTAAAAAGTGAACGTATAACAATTCCCTTCTTTGGACTGCTGTTACGTCACCAGTCGCCGTGCTTCCTCTTTCGAGGGAAGAGCGTGGAGGTTATTATAATTATTAAAGAATTAAAGTTTTCTTTTTATTTAAATAATTATTTTATTTTTATTTTATTTTATCGAACTCAGCTATCTCAAGCTGAGCTCTCTTCTTTCTATTTTTTTCATATAAATTTACTTGTTTATATAGAACATTTTGTTCTAACTGACTGTGGCGTATAAACTGAACAAAACAATCTAGAAGTCTCTGTGACTTAGACTTTTGAATAAATTTTGAACGAAAATCAAAGTGGCCATGTTTTGAAATGAAAAATGTGCTTGTTATGAAAAGGGGCATATTTATGAAATGTGCTGTAAGTGACTGGATATAGAATATAGTGTCTGTTTATTTATGAAATGTGCTGTAAGTGACTGGATATAGAATATTGTGTCTGTTTATTTATGAATTGTATTAACTGAGAATGTAGGATATGTGAGGATGTAGTTTTAAGGGTTGTGTTTGAAAGGACATGAGTTAGTGTTAAAGCGAATAAGGGTAGTATTCTGGAATACAACACTGCCATTGATTTTGGGGTAAGCTTTACTAACGTATGTTACAATTTTGTTCAGGGATTAACTCAAGACCTTTCCTTTAAAATGGGAAATCGTCGGTTCATACGCATGTCACCGACGGACTTCTTTAGATTGAAGTCCCATGAAAGAGGTTGTGAACTAGATTCTACGGATCCAGTCACCGTTATAGGCAGTGTACAGACAGTCACTAGTGATCTGCGAGAGTGAGAGAAAACAGCAGCGAAGTTATAGCAGTCATTTAAATTTCTTTACAAATATCGATGGCGCGGGATTTTTCTAGAAATTTCGATGGTACCAGATTTTGTTGCTGCTTATCAGTTGGAACCAGTCACTAAACCACGCGGAATAGTTTTCCTAATTGGCCATGTGAAAAAACATTATTAAATTCTGTAATATTAAATTAATGAATTCATAAATTTATATTATTATAATAATAAATTCTTTTCAAACCTTTCAAGTTATCAAACAAAAGCGTAAACGGTCTTCTTTTTCTGTTGTATAATAAAAGTAAAATTAAAGTTTCACATACATCTTCTGACTTTTATTTAAGCGATTAGCACATGAAACTGCTAAACTATCAACGTCCGATGATTCAGAAGTTATGCACTGTGTTACTGTGCAAAGAGTACAAGACTGAATATATAATAACATTGGCCCGCCGAATGACATGAAGCATGAACTAAAGGTCGGTGTTACAAAAAAAAAAAACAGTAACTGACAATTTGAACAGAAAACGGCCAACAAAAATATTTCAAGGCAATGCATAGCTCTGTGTTCATTTATTAATAGCATACGATAAACCTTAAGATAATAAAACTTGCGGAATAACCTTCATAGCCCAGTACTCTAGCTACAATTCAAAAATATTAATATTTACCACTTATGTCCTGGCTTATACAGTGAAGTCAGTGAAAACGCGCATTATTTATGTTGTTTCAAGGAGCATAATAGCGGACCATCCACCTGACCACACAATGTGACTAAAACTAACTTCAGTGGTAAACAATT
The DNA here is from genome assembly GCA_963931805.1 of Microdon myrmicae. Taxonomy (NCBI): domain Eukaryota; kingdom Metazoa; phylum Arthropoda; class Insecta; order Diptera; family Syrphidae; genus Microdon; species Microdon myrmicae. The sequence continues at coordinate 169,617,360 of OZ007496.1, read as the reverse complement.
CGTTTTGGCCATAAATTGCTAGTAACTTAAAACCCAGAAAGCCTGCTCCGTAGAAGTTATCCCTGCCTTTAAGTTCTTTTTGAGTAGCAAACAAATATAAATTATTGTATCCTGCGGAAAAATCCAAACTCGTTTTATTATTATTTTCGCTTGTTTCCAGAAACGACTGCGCTGACTTGGCAATCATTTCAAGCAGTTTCATCAAAATTTCTTTCTGTGCGGTGATTTCGAACTTTCGTGGCTGGTGAAATAACAGAAGCAGGCAATCTGTAGGACTAAAGACGCATTCAGAGAGAAAGGCAACGAAACTAGAGATGGGAAGTAGCATGCAAGTAAAGACTTTTTGGCTAGAGGCGGGTAGCACCTGTGAGAAAGGAGTCGGGCGCTATTAAGATAGAAGCTAAATTGATTGTCTGCATCGAAATACTTTCCAATTTTCCCAAGAGGGCTAAAATTTACCCTAAGCTCTGGCAAAGGGCAAAATGATATTTATTTTGCAGGAGATGCGTGATTTTATCCCTTGTATAGCGGGATACGGGTAGAATACTATGCGGGGAACGCCGGTTTTCCTCAACTGAAAACTTCTTGTAGCAGACCAACTAATGTTTGTTGTTCGCATTATCGAGTATCTGAAATGCTTAATTGGAGAATAATTGGATGGGCTGGTCTTTTGGTATTCTATGGGCTTCTTAAGGGAGGAAAATTATTGGTATAATGATGTATATTGTGTATTTGTAGCATTCATTTGGCATCGGATGAGTTTGTTTTGCGAAATGCTTCGAAATTAGGTGGTAGGAATGGTCCTTTAGGTTGAAATGTTTTGCAAAATATTTGAACAAGGAGAGAGTTTGTGGAGTTTTTCATAATAGAATTGTTTGTGTGGGTGTTCATTGAGGAAATTTGTTATTATTATGCTCACACATTGAAAGAGGGACATCAGTAGAGAATGTTGACCTGCGAATGAGTTGGCAAGGTTACTATTGAGGAAACCTTACTTGTTCACGTATTTTGTGATGTTTTTGTTATGGTTTTCTGCATGGAATTTAACCTCCTGGTTAGGCTGAATATAATAAGTTGGCTTTGTTACTTTGTTTTTTTTTTTAACTTTTGGGCTTACTCTGCTATATGTGTGGCACCCCATTACAAACTTTCATATGCAATATTTTCCAAGAGTAACGGGGTTTCTGTTGGTTAAATATTATTATATCTGGGCAAAGAGGACTAATGAAAGGGGAGGTTATTACTTTCGCCCCACTTATGAAGTCTACTCTATTTCATATGTCGCATTATTATTGGATTATCAGCCAGTTTTGTAGTTGTTTACTACAATTGGCTCTTCTTGAGATTTTAGTCAATTAAATTTTGGAAAACGAACGATTTGCCATCACAGCATTTTCGAGGTTTTTTTTTTTTTTTAGTTTTTAAACCACATTTATATTCCTAATTCTTTTTACATGTATAATATTAGGGGTAAATGTTAAACCCTTTTCGACAATCACAATCCTTAAATTAACTTACTGGCTCTATGCGAGCTCTCGAAATTACACATTACAACTTGATTTTGATACTCGTATATGCCTTTCGGCGTACATCTTTTTTTTTTGTTTCTTATAGATATATATGTGAAATAAGTCATATTTTAGAAGGACTCCTCGTTTACATCTATATGTATATATTATTACTTTTTTTTTTTGTTATAACAAACAAAACCTTCAAAACGAAACGAATAAAGCATAAAATAAGAAATAAAAAATAAAATAGAATAGCTACACAAAAGTAATGGGGAAAGGTGGACAGGGGGAGGGGGGACAAGAGGAAGGAGAGCGTTGCTCTTGAGAGGCATACGATATCTGAGGAAGTAAAGTCCTCTCCTCGTTGAGAAGCCACCACCATTTGGGAGATGTTCGATCTTTGGCTGATTTATCTCTTTCACTGATCGCCGTGCTAAAACGCATGCGGTCTGGGGCATTGGAGATATCACTATCATGGAATTCGTTTGTCCCTGGCACCACGGAGAGCGTGGTAAATAATCGGGACTCCATGCACGTCTTGGATAAGGCCTTTTTGATCCAAGAAAGGGAACGCTTCTGGGGGAATAAACCCATTCTGGAGGGTATTCTCCAGATACATATCATTGGGATATAATGCTCCCGAGATAAGATTATTGTCACTGCACATTGCCCTTGCTGTGTCACCACGAATAATTTTAATTATGAAATTGTCTATCCTATTTAACCCTGATTTGTTATACAGGATTTTGTTGGGATAGAATTTTTTGTATTGCGACTCTGGTGTTCTATAAAGTCCAAGGCAGGAACGCAAACACTGCCGTTCGAACACACGAAACTTCTCCATATAAAGTGGAGATATATTATACCATACTGGACAGCCATAAATCAAAACTGGTCGGACGAATGCCGAGTACGAAATTATTTTGACTCTGGGGTCAAGAAGACTACTCCGGAATAGACTTCTTGTCATAGAATATGCGCTTTTAGCTGCGGAGAGTGACGCTGCTACGTGCTTGTCAAAATATAAATACTGGTCTAGCCAGACACCAAGGTATATAACTACAGTTTTCACTTGCAGTGGAAGGTTATTGTTACCTACAATAGAAAAGTGTGTCCAGTTGTATTTTGTATTCCTCGAGGCCCTGGATAGGGGCGTTCTGAAAAGGATAGTCTCGGTTTTCTGGAAATTAATCTTTAATTTCCAGTCGTCGCAAAATTGTTATATTTTGTTGAAGTCATCTTGAAGGTGCCTATTGATGACGTCTATTTTTCATCCTGTTCTGTACACCACTATGTCATCGGCGTACGCAATGGCGTTTTCGAGAGAACTCACTAGATCACTAGTGTAAATATTGAATAGAATGGGAGAATTCACAGCTCCCTGCTGTAAGCCATTTTTAATTTGGAAGGTCTTGTTGGAGAGTATGTCCCCGCATTTCACCACAAAATGTTTGTCCATTATCATATCATAAATGATGTATAACAAATATTGCGGCATACCCAGGTTTGTTAACTTATAGACAAGTCCTTCTAACCATACGGTGTCGAAAGCCTTTTCAAAGTCAACCAAGTAGGCGCCTGTACATTGTCGCTTTGCCTTGTTCCATTCTATATCGGAAACAAGTTTCGTCGCTGCATGAACTGTATCATGTCGCGCTCGAAAGCCAAACTGGTTGTTGGGGATGATATCGTTTTCATCACACCAACCTATCAGTGCTTTGTTTATAGATTTTTCGAATACCTTGCTGATGTTGGGAAGCAGGCTGATCGAGCGCAGATTAGCTGGATTGCTCTTATCCTTATCCTTTTTGGGGATAGGGTGGACTACTGCAGTCCTCCAATGGGTTGGATAGTGTGCATTGTTTAGGGCGTTGTTAAACAAAGTAGTGTATATGTTCACTGCTTCGCGAGGCAAGTGCTTTAGAACCACATTTGGAATGCTATCTATTCCAGATGATTTCTTATTTTTTATTGAGCTAAGTATGTTTCTAAGTTCATCCTTGCGCACAAACATATTTGTATTTTCATTTCTGACGGGAGAATCCGACCTATTATTTTCGCCGAATGTGATGAATCTATGGTTTTCGGATCGCCAGTTGTGAAGTAGATTGCACAGCGAGCAATGTCTTTGACGGGCATTGCTTTCAATTTCAGTGTAAGCATGAACTGATTCGTTAACTCTGTACACTGCTTCGAAACAGGCTCCAATTGAATTCGCTTTCTTTTGCGGATCTTCGACTACTATTACTTCATCATTGGATGTGCTCTAAGGTGAGTCCTGCGTTCAGCATTATCTGACAATTCTCGGGAGTCCGTGGAATTCGGAGACAGGGAATGTCATTGTGATCTTTTCTTCGACATATTTTCTTGATTTGTGAAAACATCGGTCCGTTTGCTTGAACAGCTCGAATTCTGTTGCTCCACTCCTCATTTATTACTGCTCGGTAATTATCCCGGATCAGTTTTTGAAGATTTTTAATCAAGGACTTGATTGTTTTGATTTCATTGCTATTTGGGTCACTGAACTGCCTATAGCATAATTTCAGCTTTGATAGCAGGGTGCTCTTTTGCCTATACAAAGCATCGATAGTTGCATTTCTGTATCGGTGGGTATAGCCATCCATATGGGCTACTTTGGGGATGGAACGATTCATTGTGTTAGTAACAATATCGTTCATAGTTAGGAGGTAATGATCGATTTCATCATTACGGAGGTTTCTATTAGTCGGTGGGTCTATGCCAATGTTGTGTATTTCTCTTTTTACTATGCGATCGAAACGCGACCAAGTAGATGGTACTCGTTTGGCACGTGTATTACGGCTCCAAGTCCGTAATGATCGCTATCGTATTCAATTGTGCGAAGACAATTTCGAGTAGTTACCTCGGTATCTGGTTACTGAATTCGATCATCTGTCATAAGTAAATCCAGGAAGGAGTTACCTCTTGGATAAGACGGTGTACTTGTAGCGTACAATTCTAGTTTATCCTCGATCGCATTTGTTTGCCACCAATCAAACAAGGCATTGCCTCTGGTGTTCGAGGTCAGATTGCCCCAGGCACTGTGCTTGGCGTTAAAATCACCTGCCATTAAAAAGTAATTGTTTTCCGAATCTAACTTGAGACTTCGGAAAAGCGTATCGATTTCACAGATAAATTGGGTACCTTGAACAGATTCAGGAGCGTAAGCAGCGACTATATATAGATGCCTTTGACTTTTTAGCGGAATGTCTATAATGCATGCCTCTAGCACCTGGAATTTGTGTACTTCCGTGCTGTAAACGACCTTATGGTGAAGACCTTTCTTAACTATGATAGCGACCCCACCCCCTCGAGTAGAGTGCGGTCGATATCGTCTAATTATGTTATAATTTTTGTAGCCCATTTTGTGCCTTTGGTTTAACTTAGTTTCGCTAGCCAAGAGCACATCTGGGCATCCGACTTGGAGCAGATTGCCTAAATTATCTCTTCTTTCGATGTGGATTAGTGAATTTACATTCACAGCTATAATTTTTAGGTTAAGTTCAGACGGAGGGTTGAAGATTTTATTGTGGAGAGTTATTTGAGAACAGGGTTGAATAGAGAGTATCTATTCGTGCTCTTTGTTCAGTCAGTGTTTTTTGAAATTCGGCAAATTGTCCTTGCATGGTTAATAACATTGTTATTATTTCTGAATGTGCCTCTGGTGCAGGTGTAGCGGTTCCGCCACACCTTACGGTCTACTTACCTGAAAAACCCCCACAACTACTACCCTATTCCCTTAAGTTTGCTAATGCAACAGTATTAGTACCTGTAAATGCTGCACGCATTTAAGAGATCAAATCTATGATCTTTAAGTCCCTGTAAAGAAAACTTACCTTCATGCATTCTCTTCGCATACCACTGCTCCTTAAGATTTCTGTATTAGCTTACCAGGAATTTCTAATCAATTTCGGCATCTACGTCGCCAGTCAAATTTCCTTAGATGAATTCCTGTAAACAAAATAATTCGGATTGCTTCATTGTAACCGTCATGACAGGGACCATAAATATTGCGCTGTTTATTTTCCCAGCCGCGTCATGTACCTTTTCATACACATTGCCTGGCAACCTTTGTTGTTTGTCTTATCAATAAACAACCCAAGCAGCTGCATATAATTAGCGCAATAGACGCCGAAACCAAATTCTCCAGCATTTCCTAATGCAAATATGAAACCGGTTTCTACTGCAGCCAGAGATGCCATAAACATCCAATTTGCTTTTAGCACCTTTTTCTTCCAACGTCCGTCATAGCGACGTTGCATAAACATGACCCTCATTACGGGGCGAACCATTTGGTCGCCTTTTCTGTTATTCTCGCCGATTGTCTTTCTCGTCGTTCCACTGCTTTCGAACACGTGCAACAACAATGAATCTGTTCGATCGCGCACATATACCACTGCACCAAAAAGATCGCATTTTCTTAGTGGCCACACCCTTAAGAGAAACTTTTCTCTTTCCCCTCCATATCTCACCCTTAATTGAAGATAGAATTCAAGTCAGAGTTCTATCCTCACAGAGTCTTATACCATCCTTCGACCTGAGCAGGTCGTGTCTCCTATCACTACCCTGGTGCGCACAGGGGAGCGATAATCACGTGAGTCGAGAGTCGCTTGCGGGTAACCACAAAATGTATTCGGTGTTTCACCTTTCAAATATTATTTAAACAACACCATTAAAGTTACATCAAATCGTTTTTTTTTTTAATTGTGTATTTGTGTCACCGTCAACGAACAGTGTAACATTAGAATTAAATAAAAAAAAACAGTTTGGACTATTAAGCCTCGCGTGCGTTTTATTCCGGAGACTAGCATCGGTGCGTTTTGCTTCATTCTTTGGTGACAATTTCCTGCGGACAGTTTACGGCCGCGCAATGTGCGACTGTAAGAGGATGTTGGCGTAGGAAGTGAACCAAGTACCCATGCTGGTACATACTTCCTCCCTACACAGGCATTTTTCTATTACTATATGTATGTTGCTTAGGAGCACCGGCCATTTGTGCATATGACACACAAGGAGCCACGAAATTGTTGTAAGAACGAGTTTTCATTTTTTTCTCTTCTTCAACTTGTTTCTTTTTGGATTCCAATTTTAATTTCATTTGTTGAAATTTAGGACATCCTCTAAAATTTGCAGTGTGACCTGTATTTTTACGGAGGACACATGACAGTGTTTTCCTATCTGGAAGCTGTTCCTTGCCCAAGGGGCATTAACCAATGATATAGTCCGAGAGGCACTTTACGCACCTGAATTGCATGTGGCAGTTTGATGCCGCGTGCCCGAAGCGTTGACAACACATACACTGCAATACGCGATCGATTTTTCTAATTTTTTCCCCAACTTATTGTTTGGGGGTTTGTTTCCCAACTTATTGTTTGATGTATCGGAGAGCATCAACTTTACTGTTGGGACTCAGTGATACAATAAAGAAAGGCAATTTGCAATTGCGTTTTCTGGAGTTGGCGGTAGAGAAGGGTTTCACACCTGTAAATTTTAAATTGTCGGTTTCGACATTTTTTAATTCCTCTAATACCTCCTCAGGGGAAAAACATGAATCAATTCCTTTTAGGAGCATGGAGATTATTTTCTCCGATTTCGGGGTGTACTTGTAGTACTCGGTTTTTGTCCTACCCAAAGCAGTCATTACTTTGCGATAACCTTTAATATCATCGCCCATTAATTTTATTTTAGAATTATTAATTTTTTTTGTTTTCAAATTTTTGCAAGTTAACTCACCTAATTTTATAACGTTCTTTGTTTCCATGGACGTAAGTTTTATAGGCGGCGCCTTTTCTTTTTGTTGGTTACGATGTGTTGGTTTGTTTGCTGCTTCTGCATGTCCTTTGTTTGCTGCCTTTTGTTTGCTTCGTGATGTTGTTCCTGATTTTTCCGTTGTGCTGCTGTATTTTCTTGGCTTTGTTGTTGCTGCACCAGGCCTTTTAATTTGAGGATTGCTTCTCTTTGTTTATTGAGTTCCTCTTTTTTTGTGTCAATATCCGCAGGGAGTTTTTCTAATTCCGCCGGATCTGTTGCAGTACCAGTGAAATTGTTTTTTTCATCAGCAGGTAATTCGATTTCACTTGGGTCAAGGTCAACCAATTCGTTGAATTGGTTGCCTGCGCCTGTGTATTCGTTTTTCTTTCCTTTTGCATTTTTTTCGCCGTCTGTATTTGGCTTGTGCCGCTAATATATAATACTTGGCTGTCGCTCGAGTCGGCTGCATGTCATCGTTTTCAGGTCTGCCTGGCCCCTTTTCATGAAAGTGACGAGCTCTTTAGCACTTTGTTTGTTTCCACAATTTTTTTTTTTTTAAACAACCGCTCTCAGTGGCGGCCACACTGTGTAATCCACCCTTGCACACATACTCGCGCGACGAATTTTTTTTATTTATTTGCTTTTGCTTTCTCCTGTTGTCAGATATACGTCTTATTTGTTTGAAGTGCTGGTAACGACGGAGCATTTTAGACGTATGGCGGCAAGAATTCCGTAAATACTCGAGTGAGGTATTCCCCATTGCGATACTTCTTGACTGCACCACCACCACTCCTATTAGAATTAGATATTACGAAAAGAATAGGACTTTGGTGCCACGAAGTTGTTGTAAGAGCTTTTCATTCATTTCTCTTCCTCAGCTTGCTTTTTTCTGGCTTCCAACTTTGGTTTTAGTTGTTGGTACTTAGGGCAACCTCTAAAGTTAGTAGGGTGACCTGTGTTGTTACAGAGGACACAGAAAAGTTTATTTCTATCCGAGAGCTGTTCTTTGCCCAATGGGCATTCCCCAACTATATGCTTGTTTACGCATTTGACGCATCTGAAATGTATATCGCAATTCGCTGCCACATGACCGAAGCGTTGACAGCGCATACAATGCAATACCCGGTCGGACTTCTTTATTTTTTCCCAACTTATTGTTTGGTGGCTAATGTATTTAATATATCTAAGTCCATCAATTTTACTATTGGGGCTTAGCGGCACAACGAAGAAAGGCAACTTACGGTTGCGATTTCTAGAATTTGCTGTAGAAAATGATTTCACACCTGTAAATTTTAAGGTATCGTTTTCTAAGCTTTTTAGTTCTTCGAGCACCTCTTCAATTCCTTTGAGGAGCATGGAGACAGTTTTCTCCGATTTAGGGGTGTACGTGTAGTACTCGCTTTTTGATTTCCCAGTGCCGATTTCGTTTTGCGATAGCCCTCTAAATCATCGCATGTTAAACTCATCTTAAGATTATTTATCCGTTTTGTTTTTATTTTTATGAGATCCTTTGTCTCCATGTAACTAATTTAGATAAAAGGTACTTTCCCCTTTTTTTTTGACGGGCACCTGCTGAAATGGTTCTTGCCTCTGATTTCGTTCCTGCTGTTGTTGTTGATGTGATTCTTGCTGTTGAGTTTCCTTAGCTTATCGTCTTTCCTTTGTCTTCGTGGGTTGCTGTTGTCATGGTTTCTGCTCTTGTTTTTGTACCATTTTCGATTTCCGCCTATTCTGGCTCAAAGGGTTTTTTTAGTTTCAGACCTTCTTCCATTTGTTTATTCAGTTCTTGTTTTTTAAGACTAATCTCATGAATGAGTCTGTTGAGGACCTCGACCTGATTGTTGGTGTCTACATTTGTTCCACTGATAATTAGTTCTTGGAATTGGTTTCCAGCTCCTGAGTATTGGGCGCCATGGTCGTTGTCATCGACGTTCCTGTCTTCACTCAACTGTATCCTTGTTCTTATTGGCTTTATGGCGTTTAGCGTTCCGATTTAGGTCTGTATTTTGCTTTCTCCCAAGCGCCATTTTGGCATCCATTTGATTTACGTCCATATTATGGACCACGTGTTCTCACTTTTTTTTCATTATTGTTTTTTTTTATTGCGCCAGAAAATCACGTTCAGAGTTTATTTATTATACTGGGCACATACACGAACATGAACAATTCGTATGTCGCGTATCGGCACTAACTGTGTTTTGAATATTTTGGATACAGAGAAGTCCCAAGCGAACCCGTACCCATTTTAGATGTGCAACGCAGTTTATTTAAATAATAATAATTTAATAATAATTTTACATACACTTCACTTTTAGGGTCGGTCCATTGAACGTTTCATCAACTATCGTTTGTCGTTTGTCGACACGTCTACACCGGGTGGTGGTCAATTTGGTACTGAAAGAAAAAGCGACGCTACATAGTGGTAAGGTGGATTGGCTTGTATTAAAAGAATAGCACTCATCTTTCTAAGGTTACCACATCTGTCACAACATAGTCCAACAGGCTGGAATTATTTCCGGACGGAGTAGGCAATAGTGTGGATTAGAATTTTCAGAAACTGAAGTTTTTGCATTCTTTGATTTCATATTTGTTATTTGGTGTGTTGTGTTGAAAAGTGGACTGTATTATATAGTTCAATAAATTCACCCTTTAGTCTTAGTATTATGTAGATTTTATTTTATCTTATATTAAGTTTGAAAGAATCCTGCTGGAATTTCCCTTCTTTTGTTTTCAGTTCGCTCTTGGTACTTTTCCTTGTCGCCGCTCAAGATCAGTCGCTTAGCACTGTTCTGTTGATCTATACCCATTTACGTTTTGTTTCACAACAAAACCAGTAGTACTAAATCGCCCTTAGGTCTAGAGTTGTAATACCAAGTATGTGATGGGTGTTATACAAGAATATGTGTATAACAAATATATTCTAGTAGCTCTGAGTTGCAGCCACACCAGTTACACAGTACCTTTTCATCATTTTTAGAGGAGTTCAAAAAAGATAAACAGCTTCAACGGCCAAATGTTTGATACCTAGAAGTATGGAAAATAATTCCTTTTATGTGGTTATTATATATATCTATCAAGAATTTCGTTTTTAGCTTAAATTACGTATAAATATCCCGAAAATTATATCCAAAAAATTTAGTGTGGGACAATTAATTTTTCTATTTTTTTAACGCTGGTTTCCGCAACAACTTTAAAGGCTCCGAAATGTTCGTAAAAGCCGCTACGCTTTTCGCAGCGTTTTGGGGCATCATAATCCGGTTGATAATTTTTATTCAATACAAGTGAGTCATACTTTCATAAACTACATATAGATAGTGTTATAAAACTTTTACTTTAGAGAGAGATAGCATAAGGCGCTGAAATTACCTGACAGCTGACTACAGGTAAACGTACAGTATGTGTTTTTCGTGGACGCCACGTGCTATATTTACGTTATTAAAGTGATTAATATAGCACAAAATAAAATAAAAATGAGTAGAAATGTGTGTCAAGGCAAAAAAAGGAAGTCGTCACTCGACATCTCGTGCGTCACGAAGTAACATTTCACATCGCAAACCGCCGAATCGCCATGAATTTATAAATGACGTTATGGATATTTCTGGGCTCATTAAAAAAAAAAAAAACATAGCCGAGGATGAGATACCTGTGGGTTCTTCATTTGGGTATAGTGTTATGTGGTCCTTCTCTCAGAGAGCGTGTCTCCTCCTGAGTGGCCCCGTTGCGGTCGCCACCGTGCTTCCGAGGCGTCCGGTAAGAGTGACAACCGATTGTTTAATTGGGTCCTGGGAATCGGGTAGGCTCAATAAAAATGCTTTTTATTTTATTATATTATTATTTTATTTTAACTTAATTTATTGACGTGCTACCACTTCGGACGCCAATCGAGACTGATGCTTGAACCAGAAATTCATCGCCCTTCTATACAAAATCTTATCGGGATTTTGTATCGCGGATGAATCGAAATGCAAGCAGAATTTCGAAATGTAGTTCGACTGGAGTCGAGTACTGGAAAAAAGGGATGTGATATCTATTTTTAGAATATACACATCTGGCTGGATTTTAGGATTGTGTGTATGGGAATGAAATGGATATGTTTTAATATGGGTTTGTTTGAATATGCAGATGTGCATTGTGGTGTTTAGTATTTAGGAAGGATTTGATATTTAAACATTGGATTGTTATAGTTTGGGGATATGGATGCATGACATAGTAGGTGGGTAGAAATGTATGTGGGAGGAAAATGGGAGGGCTTCTTGGAGCACTACAATAGAATCATTAACTTCGTACCTGTTTTCATGGCGTTGGTTCAAGTTTTAGTATGCAAGTGTGGCGGCAACATGACATGTTCGGAAACAAGTAAGCGTGGCCTCGGTTTCAAAATTGTTGTGACGTACAGTGAATCCGAACAGACTATGATTGACTCTTGCACCGTGATTGGTCGGAGTGCCAATGAAGTCAGCAACAACGTCTTATTTTTGCGATGAGATTACGTGATGTTGGACTGAACGTTTATGGGTTTTCCGAAACCACTTTTCCAGAGTACCTACGATGGTGTTATAAAAATCATCAAGTAGCCACAGATGTCGTGAAATCTAACTCATTGCGAATGGCTGCTGACGAAGAAAAGTAAATATCAGAAAAAAACGGTCAGACTGAAGGACATACCGTGTTCGGGAGTCGATTCATGGGGAAAAAGAGGCTTTTCGTCTCTTTTTGGATGTTTAGACTAATCGGGTGCTTTCCTGGAAAAGTTATAGACATTTGCACAAAATCCAAATAGTGCAAAGAGTGTGAGTATTGGGAAAAACGAAGTGACACAGCTGAGTTCGAAGAGTGGAAAGTTGGACACGAGGGGCATTGTGCTGCAAACCATAGTAGTAGTGCTGGAAAAATGGAGCCTGATGCGATCGTTGAGATGTTGCTTCAAAACTTTACTACGTCGGAGACGGAGACAGCAAACATATAAGTGTCTGTTAGATGCCAAGACTTATGATGATATCGAAGTTACGAAAAAGGAATGCAGAGGGCGTGTGCAAAAAAGAAATTTAAAAAAATAAAAACAAAAAATCTTGGTGGAAGAGCCATGTTGACGGGCAAATTCATTGACGAACTAAGTATCTATTACGGATTATCTACTGAAGAAAATGCGCAAAGAAATATGGTCTACTCTTTGCCACAAACTGTCAACGGATAATAGGCCTCAGCATGAAAATTGCCCCGCAGATATTGATTTTTGGTGCTCACGGCAAAAAGCAAAAAGATTGGATCTTTTATCTGACTATGTTCACAAGCCAGCTATTAATATTAAAGTGTTTAATGCCATCAAGCCCATGTATGAAGATCTCTCTAGGGACGATTTACTCTCCAGATGCCTTGGAGGTTACCCAACAAAATACAAATGAAAGTTCCGTTGTTTGGTCTATAGCGCCCAAAATCAATATCAAGTGGCAAAATCATACCAGAAGTCGCAACTAATCTGACTGTGATAACATACAACGATGGTTTTCAGGGAATACTGTCTGTAATGAAAGTTTTAGGGTTAAAAATCGGCAATGAGACATATAATTTCGATATGTGTAGATATCAATTCCGTTGTTTGGTCAATAGCGCCCAAAATCAATATCAAGTGACAAAACCATACCAATATCAAGTGGCAAAATCATACCAGACGTAGCAACTAATCTGGCTGTGATAACATACAACGATGGTTTTCACGAAATACTGTCTGTAATGAAAGTTTTAGGGTTAAAAGTCGGCAATGAGACATATAACTTCTGTGTAGATATCGATGAACACCGAGTTATAGCCGCTAACCGCTATGTATTGCAAAATCGAAAAGACGCTCGTAAGCACACAATATCGATTACAAAGAGAAGCAAAAGAGGAAAATATGAACGTAGGAGGGATGCTGTATTGTCCTGGATACCAGAGTAAATGTAAAAAAATTAACAAGTATGTATTTCATAAATTTCGCCCTGTAAACAAGTTTTGAAACTATAGATATAACCCCTTAAAAGAAAAACAATTACCGTTTAACACATACAAGTTGTAACTTATTTAATCATTTAGTGTTTATAAATGACTGCAATACTGGAAAAACCACGAAGAAGAGTGACAGATTCATGGAAAATCGCCCCTTGAAAGTGAAAATCTGCTTGATCTTCATTTGAATAAAGCACACGACCACTCAAAAATGGTGAGTTTGAATTTCAAGGACTTCGCTACGTAAATTATTTGTCAATATAGCAGCAGATAGGAACGAAAAACTGTACCAGTATCAACGATAAAACGATTATCGCCCAAAACCGTGAATGAATAATATGCGAACTCTCAATGGAACTCAAATTGAGCCCAAGGGTGTAGTGCGGTTGCCGCCGTGCTTCCTCAAACCTTGAGGGAAGAGCAGCTACCAGTTGTTGAATATGGGCCTGGGAATCGGCCAAGCGCAATGAAAAATCAATCACCTGTATTTACAGTATTTAAAACTCAATTTATTTATTTAACTACTTTTATTTTATAATTTTATTTAGTTTATTGGCGTCCTACCACTTCGGACGCCAATCGAGACTGATCCTCGAATCTGAATTTCATCACCCTTATAAAGATAAGCAAGGTGAGATTTGTATATCGAAAATACACAATTTCATACAAAAATCCCGATTTTTGTATCCTGAGTGAGATGCTCAGTGTTTATTTAAGATAAGAATCCAATTTCTTGAATTCTTACGAAACTATTGCGCAGATGTGGATATGTATCTGGTTTTGGTTTTGTATTTGTTTTTCAATGGAAAATTTTCAGCTAGAGATAACGATCTCCGAATTTTGATTCATGATGCCGTGGAGCAAATGTAGAACAATAAACGAATATTGGATTCGTTTATTGTGAATTTTAATTTTAATTCGGATTTTGGATTAAATTTTGCCGTGGGGGGATGATGTCGTCTTATGAGAGGTTTAAGGAAAGGATATATATTCCTTCTACGATTTGTCTATAAACCAACTTCCCTAATGGTGCTATACAAAGCTCAGCCCACTGAAAATGTATGGCGAAGTCGCCGCAGTGTTGAATCAAATCCAATAGTTTGTCTTTGATTGATTTTATTATAAATATCGGGGTCATTTTGCAATTTTTTTTCTCTTCTTTTTATATACTTAGTTTCTAAATTATATGCTAGACAACAAATGCCTAAATTCTAGCTCAATTATCTTATATCATAACTTACTGGTCCTACGCAGATACTCTTTGAGAACCTTGTTTGTGGCTGTACTTATGACTATTTGTATCACAAAGAAAAATTAAGAAAACTTTCTGTAGATTTTTTTTTTTTTGGTTTTTTCTTAAAACCTAATTTACTTCAATTTTTTTTTGTATTCTTTAATTTTTTTTTTATTTTACTTTTATTTAAAAGAACTTAACTTCATTCTCATACTACCTTAATTTTAGAAAAGCTAAGTCTGTGTAAACTGGCTGATGATACAATTGTTCTACCGACATTGGTATCCAGGTCTTTATTTGCCATTCAACCACCAGAACTGTTGATGCTGTTTAATATTATCGTCCCGGTCTCTGAGATAGCCCTCCTGAAGCACAAGAGCTCCCCTTCGGTGTACGCGTGTTCCCGGTCGTAGCACAATCGCCCGTCTGAGGATGATCTACTTACATGAAAAATCAGCGCAACTCCGGATTCATCCTGTATAAGACCGTTCATATCAAATTCGAGGAACGCGTCTGGTGGAATAAGGCCATGGGGACGCACCCTCTCAAAATTCAGAGTAAAATAAGCTTCGAAAATTAAGTCATGGGACGCAACTATTGCTCTCGCAATATGTCCTCTGATTAATTTAATCATAAAGTTATCCACCCTATTTATGTATGCTTCATTATATAATGTCTCATTTGAATAATACTTTTTATAGTCCGATTCCGGTGTTCGATAAAATCTGAGGCAACTCCTGAGACTCTTCCTTTCGAACACCCGAATCTTTTCCATCAAATTTGGACCTATATTAAACCATACTGAACAACCATATATGAGCATTGACCTGACTAGTGTCATGTAGCATATAACTTTTACCCTACTGTCAAGTTGGCTACTGTGAAATAGCCTCCTTGTCATAGCAAACGTTTTCCTAGCTTTGGCCATAGCAGCCTCTACATGTCTGTTGAAATACAGATTTTGATCTATGCAGATGCCAAGGTATTTAACTGCACTCTTAGTTTCCAGTTTGCCTCCATGCGATCCACGATAACTAACTTTTGCCAGTTTTTTCTTGTGTCGTTCGTGGCTTTATATAATGGGGTTCTAAAGAGGATGGCTTCACATTTCTGGAAGTTGATCTTAAGTTTCCAGTCGTCGCAATAGTGCTGCACTTTGTTGAAGTCTTTCTGTAGTAAACTATTTATGATCTCAACTTTCGAAGCTGTTCTGTAAATTATGAGATCGTCTGCGTACGCAATAGCCTGCGGAAGTGCATATAATAAGTCGTTAACGTAAATGTTATAAAGAATCGGAGAAAGTACCATTCCCTGTTGCAAACCATTCTTGATATTATATATTGGTTCCTACATTTATTCCATCGCATGTCAGAGACCAGTTTATCTGCGGCATATGCGGTTTCATGACCCGTCTTAAAGCCAAACTGGTTATTTGGAATAATGTTGTTGTCGTCTACGCATTTTAGCAGAGATTTGTTAACTTTACTTTACCGATGCTTGGGAGTGGGAGTAAACTTTTCGAACGCAAGTTCATTGGGTTTGTACAGTCTCTGCCCTTTTTTGGGATGGGCTGTATGATTGTCGTTTTCCAACGCGCAGGAAAATATGCATTATTCAACGCGTTGTTAAACAGGATCGTGTATATATCTATTGCCATTGGGGGCAGTTTCTTGAGTACAATATTAGGTACTCAATCTATTCCTACTGACTTTTTGTTTCTAATGAGTCGAACATACCCTGGATTTCTTCTCTCGTCATTAAGAGGCTATTTGCCTTACCATTGGCATTAATGTCAATTGACAGTTTATCGTCACTGAATTCGGTAAAACTCGGATTCTCCGATTGCCAATGTGAAATTTCATTTCAGAGGTGCAGGTGATTCAGTAGAATTCTGTCCTCCAGGTCGTAATTTCGACGAATGCTTTCATTCACCTTGTACATTTCCTGAAAGACAGCTCCCACATCGTTCACCTTTTCCAAAGGATCTTCGATCACGAAGAGCTCACTATTGAGGATAGCGTTCTCTGTATCTATACCTATTTGGTTAGCAGTTGCTTGTATACATCAGTACGTGAAATTTGGAGACACTGAATCTCGTTTTGATTATTTCTCCTGAATATTTTATTTATTTGTGGGAATGTATTCGGGTTATTAGTTTTTATAGCTCGAATTCTGTTGTTCCAATACAAATTTGTTGCTAATCTATAATTAGCTTTAAGTAATTGTTGGAGGTTTTTTAATCGGGATTTCAGTGATATTATCTCCTGGTCTTCTCTGTCTGTAAACTGTCTGTGCAATTATTTTAGTTTCGATAGCAGCATAGATAGTCTGCTCTTTTTCTTGTGGAGTGCGTTTATTGTTGTGCTTCTGTACATGTTTATGTGATCTGTAACTGTTGTTTTGGGAATTGTTTTGTCCATTGTTCGTTTTACGGTTTCGTCCATTTGTTGGATGTATTTGGCGATTTCGTCATTTGTCAGGTTTCTGTTAATTGACAGATTAACGTCATTGGAACGCAGTTCTGTTGTTAATGATCTGGTGAACCGTGGTCATCGCATTGCCCCATAGTTGTAGGGTTTTCGAGATCACGAATTCCTTCAGATCTGCCAGATCGCTCGGAAACTCTATTACTGCCGTGAATGCTCAGTGCTCACTGTCGTAGTCAATCGCGGGTGAACAGTTTTTATTTCATCTGTTGGTGTTAAGCAGGCTCAGACGTGAGTCAATAAGTAATATATGTGAGAACGATCTATCTCTAGGAAACGATGGATATTCCGTAGCTAGTAGGTCAGTTCTGTATTCTATATGATACAGATCTAACCAACCAGACAACTGATTTCCTCTGGCATTAAATATATAATTTTCCCAATTTTTATGCTTGGCGTTCATGTCTCCACCTAGGATAAAATAATTGTTTTCCAAGTGCAATTATAAACATCGAAAGAGTGTCTCGAGCTCTGCTGTAAAGAGGTTATGTTGGTGCTCCTCAGGTGCATTATTTTTCTTCATTGCTCTGGTAACAACATCAACATTATGTTTTGGCATCATTTCTTTCAATTTTTTTGATTCTATTCTTATCCTCGAAAGTGCATCCCCGTTTGTATTCATTTTTCCTTCTTTGAACACAATGTCAAAACCGTAATCCATTAAGTTTAGATGTATTCTTCTCTATCACATTTCTCTGTCCAGGTAAATACTTGTTTCTTTTTCAGTAATTGATTTAATGGTCTTGCAATGTCTGCAAATTCTCTGCTAAATCTCCCGTAATAGTAGCTGAATGCTACAAATCTTCGTACCTCGTCACCATCTTTTGCTATAGGATAAGATGTAATTATTTTATGTTTTGACGAATCGGTGCATATTCCTTCTGGAGTAATGAGGTGACCTAGGTACACTACTTCTGGCTTCAAAAATTGGCATTTTCCCGGATTTAATTTTAAATTAGACCGCCGTGATCTTTTTAATACTTTAAATACGTTGTTGTTATGATCTTTCAAGTCTCGACCAATTTTTTTTTCTTTTTTTTTTAAGAGACTTCTCTCGGGAGAGGCGAACCTATAGCGCTGAGGGGGCGCGCCGGGATGCCGTCAAATAACAGTTGCAGTTCTTTTTGAACAGTTGCAGGTTGTAACTCTCCGGGAACACTAGGGCGGGAAGGGAGTTCCACAGCTTCTTCACTCTGTAGAGGAACGAGTTCTGATGCAGGGATGTTCGCGCCGTCGGGGGATGAACCACAAACGGGTGCGATCCGTCGGATTGTCTTGTGGAGCGCAAATAAGCCGAATTGCGTGGAACAATATCACGAATCTCCGAAGAACAGTAGCCGTGATAATATCTGTAAAACAGACAGAGGTCGGCTACGCGCCTTCGATGTGATAGCGACTGTAGTCCCGACGTCAGCGCTGAGTCTCCGATTGGGCGGATCGCTCGTCTCTGTATGCTCTCAAGTGGGTGGAGGGTATGTTTAGGAGCCGAGCTCCAAACATGAGAGCAATATTCGAGCGCGGGTCTAATTTGAGATTTATATAGGAGAAGAAGTTGGGCCGGAGTAAAATATTTCTTGGCTCTAAAAAGATAGCTCAGTTTTCCTGAGGCTGACCTGGCGATGCTCGACACGTGTTTATGCCATGATACATTCCCACAGACCGTGACGCCGAGCAATTTCAAACTTTCCCCAGCCTCGAGGGCCTGGCCATCCATCATCAGCTGTGGAACCGATGATCCACTTTTCTTTGTGAATGTTGTATATTGTGTCTTCGCTGCATTGAAGTCGACGAGATTGGCCCTTCCCCACTGCAGGACCCTATATAGATCCTGATTCAAAGAGTCAATCTGTCGACATCTCAGCTGATGCGACGCAGATGCACCAATCGGCCGAACACTCGAAAAGGAGGAAACAAGCGTACTATCATCCGCAAAACTGAACACTTTGTTATCCGTTGTCTTCAACAAATCATTTATATGAAGCAAGAACAAGGTTGGAGCCAAAATTGAACCATGGGGCACCCCTGAATTAACAGGATACAGATCCGAACACTCGCCGTCCACAACAACCCGGATCGATCGATTCTCGAGGAAGCTACTCGTCCAGTCGCAAAGCTGTTGGGAAAGTCCATATGAACGAAGTTTGCTCAGCAATGCCCGGTGCCAGACGGGGTCAAAAGCCTTGGAGATATCCAATGCGACCGCCCTTGAGTCACCATGCCGTTCAATGGCATATGTCCACACATCGGTTATAAGTGTCAAAAAGTCCCCCGTGGACCGCCTGCCACGGAATCCGTATTGACGATCATTCAGAAGTCCGTTGCACTCCAAATACTTAACTAACTCTGTATTGATGACTTTTTCCATTACCTTAGATAAAATAGACGGTAATGCTATCGGGCGGTAATTTTGTGGGAGACACTTTTTCCCGTCTTTGGGATTGGCTGAACTCGAGCGATTTTCCTGCAGACAGGAAAGGTCCTCCGTGCATAAGATAAGCGGAAGAGTCTGCCAAGAACCGGCAATAGTTCTGGAGCACAGTTCTTAAGGACTTTTGCTGGTATTCCGTCCGGCTGGTTCCCTTCCTACAATCCAGTTCACGTAGAATGCGTTGAATAGTGCGCGGACGAAATCTCACACCCCGCATCGAAGACCGTACCGGCGAGATCACAGGTAGCTGCAAAAGGCCGGGGTTGAGGTTTGAATTCGCGGAAAATAAATTCGCGAACACATTAGCTTTGTCCTTTGAATTCGTGACTAACATGATAACTTGTCTTCACGAAAATGTGTAATTGAATGATGGCACACATCAAAAAGCTGCTGATTCGAATGTTTTCAAAGGTAAACTCTGAATGCGATCAGGTCACAGAAGAGATATAAGAATATTCTTATAACACTTCCTCAATCCATTTGTAAGTTGTTTTACGGCGTTGTATTACCGACCCACTTTCCCATATAATATGGGAACGATTATACCAACAGCAACAGAAGAAGATAAAAAACACCAAATAAAAGACGTAAGGAATGAGGGAAAGAAAAGTTATACAAAGTCGTTGCTAATTCTGTGTCTCATTTTCATTGCAAATCGAGATTTGTCATCATGCAGGCCAAAGGAAATGGCTTGGAAGTGTTGTGAGCCATTGTCGTCAAGAACTTAGTATCTTTATTTACCTGCCATTCACTGTCTAGCCCATTTTTCGTTGTATTGAATTTTATTTCAGAGAACAAGGAAATGCAAGGAGAACTACTTTCAAGCCTGCTGCGGTGTGTCACAATGTTCAGCCATTTGCGAAACAAAGAATCTGTGGTCGAACGTGCCCCGCACAAAGACCATTTGTTACCCCTCACAGTGCCCTTCCCGAAATCCATGTCAGGTTGTAGAACTGATGATCACAAAGAGCATAACTTCACCGAAGTGAAGTGTTACATAGGGAAGAATACACTGTTATATTTACCTTTCTACAACTAGGAACAGAACTACCTCCTCCATGTCTTCCGGATCTGGTAAATCCACTCAGGTCGTATCCACTACTTGATTATATGCAAATTCACTACGATCCACTATCCCGCCGACACTGACCGTCATTACAAGTATAAGGCAGCAAAATCCGTCGATAACAGTCGCCGTCAGCCATGGTAGAAGCACTCACCAGTAATAAACCGAAGTAGCTCGATACTTTTTAAATTTATACGAAAGCTTGAAGATAATAGATTTTCACTTGGATACAGTTCATGCAACGGTATCTAACATAGTCGTTTAGTTGAGCCCGTAAGTCGTGGTTTTTAGATACGTTTAATGAATTTCCTTCAACATTATTGTACCGTTTTCGTAATGTATCCCGACGAGAACCTAACAGCACAACGATGCTTTGAGTTGGCCTTTCGATTAAGAGTATCTCGAAGCACAACTCCAGCATTAAAACTGTTGATTTCAGATCTGGGAAACATCTTAAATACTTCACCGCAAAACAAAACAGTGAAATCAACTTTGAATGTCGCAGACCGTACCGGCGAGATCTCAGGTAGCTGCGAAAGGGCGGGGTTGAGGTTTAGATTCGCGGAAAATAAATTCGCGAACACATTAGCTTTGTCCTTTGAATTCGTGACTAACGTCCCGCTGTCTGTCACCAACGGAGGGAATGAGGAGGATGCCAAGTTACCGCTGACAGCCTTGCCATTGACCAGAAGGAGCGCGAACCAGTTGGGCACCAAAGGAGCTTATTGATCACCCTGTCGTTGTGAGCTTTCTTCGCAGTATCAATCGTTTCTGTTAACAACGGTGGGATTGGAGCGCCACTGCTTAAAAGCTCTATTTTTTGCCCCTGTAATTTGCTCGCATTTTTTATTAAACCAAGGTTTATCAGACGAACTTCGTTTGATGGAATGTGGAATATACATCTCCATCCCCAGAAGAATAATCTCTGATACCGACTCCGCCCAAGCGTTAACATGGGAGTTTCCGAAGCACACCTCCGACCATGGAAAGGATGCGAAGAAATCTCGCAAATCGTCCCAGTTAGCGGCCCCATACTTCCATACATGGCGAAGCTACCTACGCCGGTTATTCGCTTGCTATGCAAGTTCTTGCGCGACAGATACCAAGCAGTGATCTGAGTTTCCCAGTGGCGTAGAGACCTCTACGGTATAAATATTCGCTTCGGATGTCAAAAACAGATCCAAGGTGTTCGCATAATCGCCTCGGGCATCCGGCACTCGCGTTGTCTCCCTCGCGAGTTGAGTCAAGTTGTGGCTTACAGCAAACATCTCCGCCAGCCCGCCAGAATCGTCGGTTCTGTTAGAATGTAACAACCAGCCGGAATTATGCACATTATAATCGCCAAGGACAACAATTTCAGAAACTGGGTGGTTGATCTGTAGCCAGTCGACAGTATGTGAAAAATTCGAAAAATGCCGCCAGTCGATCGTCATTCGGGGAGCGGTAAAGACGACAAAGAAATTTAACGGAATTCCTCAGCACAACCCTCAACCATATGATGTCCATATTATTGGGTTCCAACGCGTCCATCCTCTGGCAAGCCAGATCGGACCGCGCGAAGACGCAGACTCCGCGCTTAAAACGGAATCTCGAATGTAAGTAGTATCCTGAGCAACGAAGATATGTCGAATCAGTTGACGAATCGACGTGGGTCTCAGTTAGGGCAAGGATATCAGGTTTCGTCGTTTGCAAATATTGGTGGACGGCGTTTACGTTCGTATTGGTGAAACCGATGCCCCTGATGTTACAAAATGCCGTCACCAGTCGAGCGTGGGCAGAGCCTCGAGAGCGAGCCCGGTTATGCGATGACGAACCTCTTAAAGTTCCATTATTTATCATGATATCTGCATGATATTCCCCCTGACATAGTCCCCCTGGGGAGCTGAATATGAGACTAGTTTACTTCCGGAATTCTTTATATCAGAAGGTTTCATCATGACTTATCTCCGTGTCGGTCCGGGCCATCAGCCACACATCCGAAACACCGTCGAAGATTTCTCTCGGCGATATCACGGAATGTACAGCGTGACGGGGTGGTATCTCAACTTGCGACCGACTACCACCTAACCAACCTTTTCTCTAACCGGTCCATCAGCCAAGCTCCAAAAGACGGCCAGGGATTTCTCTCGACCATTTCACTGAGCCTAAAGCTTGCTGGGGTGGTATTTCACCCGGCGCACAGGGCGTTGGGACCCCGGCTACCACTCGGCCTTTAGTCGCCTCCTACGACAAGCCGGCCTAGCTGTGAGTATATTCTAACGCCCTACTCACAGGGCCTAAAAAATACTATTATATCATCTAAATAAAGAAATGCCGAAGCTTGTAAGCAGCTAAGCGCTACTTGTTGAAATTTTTAGTCCAAATTTGTTCTTTGGAAAAGAGGTCTGTGCAGCTGGTATTTGCCTTGTTGGCTACCAGATTCTCTTGTTCTTTTAGATTGTTTTTTTAACGAGTTTGACGAATTCAGCCCCTTTTTTGCTAAATAATTTGCAGGGTGGCCGATTTCTCTGCGGTTGTTGTAGTAGGCTGTACTAGATTCGTAGTTGACGCCTTTATATGGTCTGGCCCAATTTTTGGCTGTGTTACGATGGATAACATAGTCAGCATTGGGTTGCGCTGGAGTTCCCCTTTGACTTTCCCCAGGCGGCAGGCATGTGAAAAATGCCTTTGATTTTTATGATAGCTTCAAGCAATTTACTGGAGACTAATCTCACTACGATTAAATCGTTGAGTATATTTAGTCGCTTAGACTTAATTGTTTCCAGTCTTGTGATTTTTTCGAGTGTGAGAAATTAGCTCTAATTCAGCTAAGACTTCCTCGGGGCCCAAATCAAAAGCGGCTCTTAGGAGTAGGTTGACTGCCCGTTTTTCTTTGGGTGTAAAGAAATGGGCATCTACTTCGGGGTTGTCCCTTAGTATTTTGTAGACTTCCCCATGAATTGCAGGGTCATAAAAAGTTCGAGTGCGAGACGTACTTCACCTTGAAGTTAAAAAGTGGAGCATTTACTTTCAGATCGCAATAAATCGTTTCAGATTAACGTTATAAATTATAGTGGACTTGGGAGTATCGACTTACCTGTATATTTTGGGTTTCAAACATGATCCTCTTCTCTCCTTAGTGCTTGTGTGTCGCACTTTATATTACCCTCGGTTGTTCTCGTTGCCTGATGTCGTAACCACAACACTGAGAAAACTCATCGGCGCAATATTTTCGCCTGTGAACTGGTGCAATTTAAATATTGTGGTCGAGGCGAAACACGTCTGCCCCCTTTGCTGGCCCCCAATGTACTCGCCAATTGAATATATGAATATATTCGTGAATTTCACTTAGCAACCTCCTTACCCAATGAACCCACATCAGAGGCGCAATTAGTAAAGAAATTATGGCATTTGCTAAGTGATCCTGCAAAATTATCGGCAGTCATGAATCAAGTATTTATTTCAGAAGGTTTGAGCTTAGGTCAACCGTAAAGCCCACATACCTTTTCTTTAAGTTTAGTTAAAAAAATACGTCAGATGTTAAAAACATAGCTTAGGATTCACGTAGTTTTAAGAAATACATTGAAAATCAAAATTTCACTCTTCACATATATACATCCCACCCCGATTGTACATCTAGATCGAACGGCCCGTTGGGAACAACGGGGGTTTTTGATGCTAGGAGGTAGTTGTAGGCCGTAAAATTCGGACATCCGTCTGTTTTCCATCTTCCTACCGAAAAAAAATCATCCTGTACCTATCGGATACAAACCAATACGTGGCTCCTGTTAAATTGAAACGGTTGTGACTGTATGTTGAGATCTTCTTTCATAATTGAAAGAAATTTAATCTTTTTGTCTGGAGCTGTACTCTGGAACTGACTTCGTTTTCAACTATACAAATACGCTGGGTGCCTATGAATTTTGTACAGCGTATTAACTCACAACAGAAATTAAGCAAAAAGCTAGCAACGCAATAGGATACGGTAACATCCGGATAACTCAAAACCTTCACACAGTATGACAGAGTCTGCCCTCTTATGGCCCGATATTGGGTGGCAATTTGGCGTCCTTATCTCAACGCTGGTGAGGATTAAAAAGACGCCCCTGACTGAACGTTCGTTTATCTCCAAAACCAAGCACATCTCCGTAAAATGTTCGTTGCATAGAAATACCAGAGAGATGGAACCAGGTTGAGGAGATGTTGTATACAATACTTCTTTCATATCCACCCACCCCATCACTATGTCCGACTGTTAATTGCTGTATCAGTTTAACCATACACCACGAGGATGCGGATTGAGTGCTGTATTTTCCGCTTCGTGTACGTGGCATTATATCATAATACCAATAAAGATCAGCCATATAATTGTGTGACGGGTAGCAAAATTACTGCCAAACAGGATAGCACGGTTTGAGAAACTTTCCGGTGGTTCGATCCACAAATGTGGGCGCACTTCCCATTGTTAATACTCCCTTAATCATTTTGAGCACGTCCGTCCAATATATAATCCTTCATTAGTACTCCCGCGACCGAAACACCGCCGTGAATCTTTATTTGGATTATATCATCAGGTCTTGAGGATTGACTTGCATGTGGGTCAATTCCAAACCAAGCAATATCAAAATGTTAGAAGTGCAATCGAAAACAATTCCCATTGCTGGTATTTTCTAACTTTAACACAAAATAAAGGCACAATTAATCCGCAAGGAAGAAACTATTGTGTTGGTACTGGGGTAAAAGGTTCATTTAAAACAAAGCAACGTTTAGAGGATTAGGAACGCCTTAAGGTAAGCTACAGTATCAGAAAACGCAAAATTATTGTAATTTTGTGTGAAACTGAATAACACTATAGTTAAGAACTGCTTAAGGAGATTACAATAACTTCGAGGCGATATTAGGAAACATTAGAAACAGTGTAGCACTTGCAATCACGGATAGTCTTTGTAAATTTAATAATACACTTAAGCCAATGTATTAGTTTTGAAATATAAGGATGAGTGAAACAGGGAATTTTCCAAAAGCCAAACCATTGTACTACAATAGCTGGAATACGAAGTTCACTAGTTTATACTTCTTTCGAGAGCTCTGTAGATGTATTTGTATATATTTCGTATGGACACAATTGTGGATCTATCAGTAAATCGCACATTATCTACCGCCCATTGTTATCAAAACCGTTACAAAATCACAAATTGGAAACATGGCATCATTCGAATAGTACACACGCCTCTTTGCTTTTGAACAAAAGTCTACCTTAATGTATTTTTAAATACTAAACACGCGACAATAGGAATTTACTCAAACATACTACACCGAACTTTTTCCCCATTTATTTTATAAAATACACATATTAAAAGACTTTTATTTTATTTTATTTTATACATCAAAGAGATGGTGCAGATAGGAGGAGAGGATAAGGAAATAAACCGTGGATTAAAATGGCCATGTAAGCCTGGAGCTTACAACGGTGAGAAAATATAAGATCTGGCAAAAATTCCAGATTCATATGGTTCGGCAAAATAACGATTTTCTATGCTGCTCGATAGGTATGTAGCTGATTTCTAAATTTTAAATAATTTTCGCCTTCTATATCACAGATATATCACGATGGATTTGGAGAGGTAGAGTACATACATTGACTTCCGGTAAGCAACAATTGTGGCAATACTTATACAATGTAGGCAGCCATGGTACGTTGGGCTTGTATTTTAATGGTGGTATTAAAACATTTGCGCCAGGGTTAGTTTTGAATCCCAATGACTTCTTGTTCTTGGGCCTAACCTATGGCCGATTTATTAAATTAAAAACAGATGCTGTGTTTCGTACGCTTCAAATTAAAATCTTTTCAAATAAATCAATATACTATAAGAACACTGTTGAGAAGAATTTGCAAACTGTCGCTACAAGCGGGAAACTATTGATCCAGACCAGATGAAAAGGTGCTTCAGGTTCATTCAAACTACCTCAATCTGGAAGTAAGGCAACAAAGACACAATCACTGATTGAACTAGTATGGTTCCAAGGATACTTCCTTTACGCCGCTTAACCCGAATTCTTCGGCCCAACACCAGCGGATATCAGGACAACCCCGGTAGAAAGATAGACAGATCCAACACGTCCATCGGACAAACCGTGTCATTTATATATTTATTTAGATATATAACGCAACCCACATTCATAAAACCCATTATAACTGGCGATGCGACAGGAGTTTAGGAGTTTGACATGCAAACCAGTCAACAAGCTTCGGAATGGCGCCTTCCAACTGAGCTGAAACCGTCACAACCACTTCAAAGTCTATCAGAAGTCAAGGTAATATTCACTGTTTTCTTTGATTATCTCAGTGTTGTGCACTGGGAATTCTTCTCAAGTTTGTGGAAAGAAAATGCATGGATTTTTAGTAGGATAACGCACCATCTTACCGGGCCAACAAATATCGTTGACCAACCAATGTATTCACCTGATATGGGTCCGGCTGACTTTTTGGCTTTCTAAAACTCAAACTACAAGTTGAAAGTATCCGTTTTCAGTCGAGTGAGGTGCAGTGTGGAATAATTGCCTATTCTTTCGTTTTACTTGCGTTTATTTTTCCTCTTTTTCGCACCGCTATTACGGCCATCAGGCATCGATTCTAACGATTAATCTATAATCTTTGGTGAGTAATGTGATGGTCATCATGGAAAAGATGTTACCTGGATTACGGCACGGATTTAGTGGGACCGCTACAAGAAGGTCATAACACTTGAGTTGTATCTTTTTCTGAGGCGGTATTGGTTTTCTGTGTCGGGCCATTTCAATGGGGGGGAAATTTAGCGTTGACCATTATGACATTTGCGGCGTAAGATAAAATTCCTCCTCTGTGTTTAGTCATATTTCTGACGTGCAATTCTTGCATTTAGTGAAATCCAGATACGAGGGTTGCCTTTTATATTTCAGGATTAGAGAACAAAAACAAATATTGATCATCGAAAATCACTTCATTGTTTTTCAAAATATTCCCCGTGAAGATCTATACACTTTTGCATGCGTTTGAACCAATTGTCGAAGCACTTTTGCCACTCTGATTGAGGTATCTCTAACACATGCATTCTGAATGCAGCAACCGCTTCTTCAGGTGTCGAAAAACGTTGACCTCTCAGTTTGTTTATTACGTACGGGAATAAAAAGAAGTCATTCGGTGCCAAGTCAGGACTATACGGCGGATGACCCATCAAATCGATGTTTTGGGTGCTCAAAAATGCAGTTGTCGCAGCCGATGTGTGAGAGCTCGCATTGTCGTGGTGAAGAGTGATCCGTCTTCGGCGGTTGGTTTTCCTGATTTCTTGGAAGACAACTGGCAAACAAATCGTTGTGTACCACTCAGAATTGACTGTTCTGCGTTGTTCTAGTGGTACGGTTGCGACATTTCCAGTTTTTCCGAAAAAACAGGCGACCATTTGCTTGGAAGTACTTCGTGCGCGAACAACTTTTGTTGGATTTGGCTCATCTTGAAACACCCAGACAGTCGACTGCTGTTTACTTTCGGGCTCATACGCGTAAATCCACGATTCATCACCTGTCACGATGTCATAGACGTGTTTCGAAGCACCGCGACCGTATTTTTTGAGCATTTCTTTCGACCAATTGACACGAGCCTTTTTTTGGGCGATTGACAAATTGTGTGGGATCCAACGGGAACAAATTTTTTTGACAGTCAAATGTTTATGCAATATTGAATGTATGCAGGTCCCACTAACGCCTAAGGTTGTCTCAATCTCACGATAGGTCACATGACGATCTTCCAATATCAGTTCGCGCACAGCATCAATGGTTTTCGGAACAACAACTGATTTTGGACGACCTTCACGAAATTCATCTTGGAGTGAACTACGACCACGATTGAATTCACCACACCATGGATAAACACTGGTCCTTGATGGAGCTTCATCGCCAAAAATTGAATTAAGTTCATCCATGCACTGTTGCTGAGTTAATCCACGCCGAAAGTTGTAAAAAATAATCGCACGATAATGTTGACGATTTCATTCCATTTTTGGGCCGAGATGAATCTTTTAAGTTACTGTAAACAACACAAATAGCGCTCGTATGTCAAAACGTTCTGAGTGCGTATAACCTCAAAAATGTCCAACTTTACGACAGAGCTGTCAATTGCCGGATTGCAACACTAGGGTTGCCAAATCCCGAAACATAAGAGGCAACCCTCGTAATAACTGATACATATATTTCTGATTTTAATCTACCTGATTATAACTTGGCGCAAGGCTAATAACCTTGCCCGGAAAAACAAATTATTATAGAAAATTTAACAAGGCTCAGATTCGTTAAACAAGGCCAAGACCGGATCCCGATTGTAGTGCCGATGATGATGATGATGATGATGATGATGATGATGATTATAACTTAGTGTATCTAGTCTTTCCACATCGTTGTCTAAACACATACAAAAGAAGTGATATTGCTTATCAACTTCTGCCATAATATGGGCTCTGATCGAATCCACGATTTAATTTCTCGTGGCTAAAACTTCACGTTCGTAATCATATCATACACTACTGCTTTCTTTACAGAAACCCGAACTTGAACAGAAACGCAACCTTTAACAAATTTGATACTCTATCTGATTCTGTCGACAAGATCTTAACCCTGTATTAGCACACTGAAATCGTTATTGCGAGTGGTTTAAATGTATGCAGAATTTTCAGTTGATTCGCCACCCCGGACGCACAATACCCGAGAGTCAGTATGTCCAGTTCTTTGCTGATACAAATTAAACTCAACTCATAAATGAACCAACATGCGCACCAGTCGTAAATGGTCAATCGCCAACACAATGGACCAGTGCACTAGAGATGCCGAATCTATTACTGCACATTTTGCAGCAAACTCGACGCAGCCCGATACCACATCACAACCGCCTCAAGTAGAGCATACATAGCACACCATGAGCTAGATTCACTTTCGAATGCGTACTGAGCTGAACGCAAACAAACCCACTGGTCCGGATGGCATTCCCTCAATTCTATAGATTTTCTTATTGATTCTCTGCACTACCTCGGCAACTTTGCACCCGTGCTATGTTACTGACCGTAACCCAGAGAGATCTTCGTTAAAAACGATCTCCAAATAACGTTATATATAGGAGGGAAGTGTGCAGATTCCAGGTGCTGGAAGCTTGCATCGTACGCATACGCCTTCAGCAGGGAAGAAGAGGGTACCCGATCTCGGTATAAGCACCTGAAACTTTGCATTCTAACCTTTTTATTCCAGAGCTGGAAACTCTCTTTAGATGCTTGCAACTTCACTCGGAAAGGAATTATTTCATTATAGAGATTGGGGAAATACTATGTCCAATACCAGGCGAAATCAATCAGCTGCCTGGTTAGATCAACACCACCTTGAATATGAAACTGGCCTACCAGTTGCGGAATATTCATCGTTACCCAGGGGATGATCTTTCTTAGACTTTCTTAGATGTTTATTGACTCACGACTGAAACTTAGAAATACTATCAGACGAAGCAGAATCTGCTTACGAACGATTGAGTACGATAGCGATCATTGTGCATTCGCTGTGGTGATAAAGCCTCCAAGCGATCTCTTGGAACTCGATGAATGTAACCGCAACCGTTCAAATAGGGAGGAACGCGACGGCCGCGCTTCACCAGGGCTCGAACAACAGCATTGCGCTCGAACGCTGTTAATCCACCAGTAGTAGAAATCTATGTAAAGATGCTGTGGGGGTTGAGGTATGGATGCCGACGTACGGCACGGGGTTCACTCTCGCTGTGTGTCCAACAAGCGTTGAACACACCTTCCACACACAGAAAGTTGTTAACTTGGTGTGAACTGGATAGTGGCGGCAGGAACACGATGGTGTCTCCTGTAAGCTGATTGACTGCCGCAATCCTATAAATATTCCTCTCGAATGAAATTACAATTCATGGTCCGTTTTACCGTGTTTAATTTTTATCTTTATTTATTCAGAATAATAGGATGTTTTTTGATTCCAATTTTTGTGACTTGTCTCGTTCAGTAGTTAACGAAGAAGAAGGATTTGTTATTGGTTGCTTGACAACCAATGCCACGGGTAACATTCGGTTGCGAATTCGCTGGTTGTGTCCAGTGCGAATCCGCAACACTCGCCCACCGACAGAAGTCCGAGGAACGGCAAATAGTTGCAGGTAATAGCAACGGTACTGGTAAGCTCGTTCGCGCTTTGTGTCTTTCTCTATTTTTCTTTTCTCGTTCGGAACTCACAGACAAGGAACGGCCACCGCTGAGTCAGTCTAGATTGTTTGTGTCTATTTTAGAGGTCCGATTAATTGGGTCATTATCATCATCATCATCAGCACTACAACCGGGAGCCGGTCTTGGTCTTATTTAGTAAGTCCTGAGGCTTGTTAAATTTTTCATAATAATTTTTTTTTTCCGGGCAAGGTCATTCGTCTTGCGACGGGGGCTCCCCGACGGGAGTCATTCCTTGTAGTTATTCACCGGTAGCCGCCCACTAGAAGATCTGATGCGAAACCGTCATCCGCGAGGAGGAGGCACCTCAAGGTAAAAGATAAATGAAAAGCACTGAATGATTTCCACGTTAATGTCCTTTATTTCCCAATATTTTACCCAGCACGAAATATTGCGCCATTACCGCAATTTACAAGTCAGTGACACTTAGGCATGTGGGGTACAATGAGTAGCTTAATAAACTAGCCTCCACATAGGAAGTTATCGATCTCCGCTAATTCCCGACTTTTCCTTGCCCACTGAGTTACGAGGCTGCGGAGACGTATTATATTATTCATTAAGTTTCCTTTGGTTGCGATAATTGACTTTATAACTTCCGCTCGTGTGTACGCTACTGAGGTTGAATTCGTTCTTTTTATTTACTTTCCTTTGCTTAATGCAGTGGCGCGCACTTCCTACTCGACTCGGGGTGATGGAGGAGCGATGTGCGCTCGGCAGTGGTTGTGACTCGACTGGCTAGTTAAAGGGAAGAAAAAGTTCATCGCGTCGTGGCAGTGGAGTCATAGCTAAATAATCTCACTGCCACTTACTAGGAACTTGAAAGGGATTGCTATGCTCGCATAGGGAATTCAGTTCCAGCGAATCCTCGCCGTATAAGCTGAGTTGAATTCGTTGATTGTGTATACTGGGAAATTGGTTTTGGCGGCATTGCCAAGTGTTACGCCCATAATACTTACTCCTTTGGAGCCAATCTCCACCACTAATTGCGATACACGACAATAATATCCACTTAAAGGATGAGACACTCCCCAAGCCATAGCATTACCCCAGGCATCAAATGGTCCCACATTAATGCAATACCAAACAAATTAAACTAAGCGTTCAATTTGCTCTAATCAATTCAATTTCAAACAAATTGAACTAAACGTTCAATTTGCTCACAAAAATCCCCTAAGATCCAAATGTGCGGACCAGATGTCTTTCTCCAAACAAAATCATTGAGAATCATAAAATGCGCCCCAGCACTTTTATGATCATCTAGAAATATGGTTACCCAAAACCATTAACACAATCAGCGTCGTTTTCCGCTTTAACCAAACCAACTTAAAACAAACAACTCGCGCCATAAAACGAACTACATGTACGTTTATCGCCGACCGACACAAAGGATCGTAAATGCTCTTCGGCAAGATCCTTTGTTGATTGTTCTTTTGTGTTTCCTCTTTCGATCCCAAATTTGGGAAAGACGAAGAAAGGAAAATCCTTTTATCTGTAGGAAAAAAGAAAAGAGTGTTCGTTCGATGAAAAAACGGACATCGAGACGAATTGATCGAGAGTTGGCAAGAAATGAGTAACGTGATGAGGTTGACAAAAATCGTGTGTCGGGCTATTTTAATATATCGACTGAGTTTCTAGTTGTTATCTGTTCAGTGTCTTAACTAAGAGTATTGCTTCGTGTTTAACCAACTTCAGGTGCGTTCCGGTGTGTGCTTATTATTTCTATATATAAAATAATCGTTGTGGTGAATTAAATTAATTTGAAAATACAAAACATAAATAAGTGTGCTCTTTGAAAATAATTCCTATTCGACCAAGAAATATGTGTATTAATAAAAAAAAAAATAAGTGAGACAGATCAGATAGCAATAAAATTAGTATAGTTTAAATAAAAGTAAAACAGTGTTTGACTTAAGCGGTGAGTGTTTTAAACAAAGGGAATCGTTTCGTGGAAAATTAGCTGTCGCTCGGTTGCAAGCGAGAAGTATAGTTTAAGGAGGAAATGAACCGAAATGGTTTTCGGGGGAAATTGGAATTGCTTGAGTGCGAGCAAGGAATATCATTTAGATAAGATATTAACTGAAGCAATTTCGGGGAAATGTATGCGGCTCGGTACAGTTGGTGGTGGTTAATGTTCCGTTGTAGGTTTGGATATGCGTTTTATTACAGTATATGAATTTCGGGTAATTAAGATTGGGTGGTCGCAAGGAGGGAATATAACTTAGGTAAATAATTGACAGAAGCAATTTTGGGAAAATGTATGTGGGGTGATGTAATTGAGGGAGATGATTAATATTCCGTTGTAAATTGGAACATGCATTTATTTCAGCTTGGGAAACGGGCTCCTGGTAAATTGGGAGATGTATGCAATTGCGGATTGGGGACGGATGCTGTTGCATATTGGGATGGAAGCGCTTGCAGGTTTTGCTTGGTTGCGAATGTGTGTATTGCAGGTTTTGAATGGGGAGTTGGGTTGAGGTGACGCGCTGTTAGCGGTGAAGATTGGTTCGCATTGTGGGTTGGTTCTCCATGTGGTATAGAGAACCCCCACAACGCATTCTACAAATATATACAAAAAATGGATGAAACCATAAAATTAACAATGGACAAAAATAAAAACCTACCGACAACGTAAACATGTACGGAAACGCAACTACCAACGCACTGTTCAAGAAAAAAAGTAGAGTGCTGTCTAAACTAAAACTACTTTACAGACGGTTCACAAACTGACACGATCGGGAGATACTGTCACTGAAGTCTAGATTGAAAAACCTCCCATAACAAATAAAAGCTAATTATGGGTTAGCTAACAATATGTACTGAAACAATAGAATGCGGGCTATAAAATTCAACAACCCCAGCATGTTCCCTCAAATAAATAAAATATATCGGAGGAATAATCATAATGAGATTCAGTGTCTACAAATACCACGAACTGAAGACAAGAGACAAATGCTAAGAAAAATAGGTATAGATCGGAAGAACGCCACCCCAAACGAATAGCTCTTGGTGATCGAAGATCCCATGGAAAATGTGAATGCGAGGGGGCTATCTTTCGGGAAGTATGTAGTGAATGATATCATCCGCCGTGACCGAAACTTGGAGGACAGTTCCCTACTAAATTTTCGACTCCTTCAATATGACATCGCACGGTGGTAATCAGAGAATTTCGGCTTTATCGAATTCAACGAAGAAATGAAGGCAAGTGCCCTTATCAACACCGACAGGTCTAATAGCCTATTAATACCTTATGAAGAAATCCAAGGTATCTTCGAGTCACTGAAAAAAAAAATCTGTCGGAATCTGTGGCGGTCCACTGTGGGGTTAAATACCTTTCGCCTAGCTAAAGGGGACATACATACGGTGTCCTCAACCCCACGTGCCTATAGCGTTTGAAATAATAGTGAAGAAGAACGTGTGATTCGAACTGACGCTATGACAGTTGGAATCACCAAAAATTGTACCTGAGCATTACCCATCAGGCTACTGGCCGATCACAGAATTTGATTTTTAAACTCGACTACACTCCACTGATATGAATTGTTATGTTATCGATAAGGTATACGGCTCTGATGTATTTTCTTAATCGATTTTTCGTTCGGTGCTCTTCACTATTTTGCTTGTGAATTGTGTGCGTATCTGTTAGAGTCGCCACACCACTCCCCCCGCAGTAACTTCGTTACGATCAGATTCGCATGCGAACGACGTAGCGAACGAGAGAACGTCGGAGGCTGTGCTCTATGCGGAAGTCGTGATCGTGTGTGTAGGTCTGTTTACTATGGGAAAGTGTATGCTGCGTGTACAGATCACGTCGTGGTCACCAGTTATAGCGTTTGAAATAATAGTGAAGAAGAACGGGTGATTCGAACTGACGCCATGACAGTTTGAATCACCAAAAATTTTACCTAAGCGTTACCCACCAGGCTACTGGCCGATTTCAGAATTTGATTTTTAAACTCGACTATACTCCACTGATGTGAATTGTTATGTTATCGCTAAGGTATACGGCTCTGATGTATTTTCTTATTCGATTTTTCGATCGGTGCTCTTCACTATTTTGCTTGTGAATTGTGTGTGTATCTGTTAGAGTCGCCATATGCCCACAGACACGAGTGCCCAGTTTACCTTTCCCCCCAGCTAAAGGGGACGTGCATACGGGCGTCCTCGACCCCACGTATCGACAGAGACGTGGACCAAATTTCTCGACCGATTCCTCATGCCTGCATAGCTATCGAAGGACACTACTCAGAAAAGACATTATTTCACGACCCATAAGCTGGGCAAACTCAAGTGCCCGTCGCGACAAACAGAAAAATCCCAGGCGATAAATATATGGTCAAGGAAAAATAAATGTATGGCGTTCCCTTGAACCAACCGCAATTAGGTTTTCCTTATCGAAAGGACAATTGTTGGAACAACGGTTAAAGACTGCAACAAACAGCCGACACTGTTCCTACAAGGAAATAAAAACCATGTAAATATCGCAGCCGAAGTTAATGACTTCGGCCGAGGAACTCACCAGCGCCATAAACTACACGCGGGTAATGTACACAAAGGAATACCGCAGATGTGTGAAAATGCTGACGATCCTCGGCATATCTACGGCCGCACGGACAGCAACATTCGCGTCTGTGTGTGTGGGTGCATCCACACAGTATTCCAACGAACAATACGAAATCGTAGGACAAGTGAAGGTGCGATCTCCTGGAAAGGAGAAATCCCCTGGTAAAGAGAGGACACCAGTGAAAAGAATACGAAAGAAAAAGGAAGAATAACCGGTTGAGTTTTCCATCTTTTGAAAAAGATTTTTAATTTAGTCAAGTGATAATGTGGATATTTTATTGGTGCGTCAGCACGAACGCAGATTCAATAAAAACACCACCGATGGTTCACTGGAGATTGCTCAACCGAACGCTGTTCTTCGCACGCAAAAGAATGAAATAAAACACACGGATTTAAATGTTCCTTTGGTGATTAAAGGTGGGCTGCGTCAGGTGCGTCGCTGTGATGCTTATGAAAATGATTTTTATTTAAAGTGCTTTTCTGGCACTGGGGTTATTTTTATTTTAGCACTTCGCACGGTGTTAATTTTTCAGATTTGTTCTGTACGAAGAGTCACTCGATTTGCCAGAGCTATAATTTGGCAGTTGCTGACGACAATGTTCGAAACGGTGGCGTGGTTACACTAGGTGTCACCAATGTGGGGATCGTGGTGATGTGCCAAACACAGACACTTGTTTTCTCCTATACCCAGCGAATACCGAAGTTAACTTTTCGCAACAATTGAGAAACAAAGAAAAGACACTGGAAGATTTTGTTAATAGTTTTCTTTATTGACGTTATTACATTGAAATTACTTTGGTTTATTTGTCTGAGATTTTAACAATCACTATTGGTAAGTTCTAACATTCACTACCGTTCATTACACTGAAATTGTTTGCCTTAATTCGATGGTAGGTTTTAACATGCACTAAGCTTGGTTTGCTCGTATAGCCGTAGTGAATGACCGAACGAATATTTTTGAAGTTAATCGCACACATCAACTTTTTCATCGTTTTTTTAATTTCACGTTTGCCGTCGCGAATGAGCTTAACATATACCCGAGCAAAACACAGAAGTAAACGGTATCTGATACTGATCCGGACTCCACTGACGTTGTTCACGACCGCGCTCCTTGACTCGGTGGCTTGACTCCGTGAAGGATGAAATCTGACTCTCAGATGTCTGTTCACCGACATCCAACAAAACCGATCCTAATGGATTCCTCGTCGAAGGGTAGCCAATCAGCTCTTGGTAAGATTACATGGGGCGGATTTTCCATGTATGGTATCCGCTACTGAAGGCCAGCAACGAACGGGCATAAGAGGATGCAGGCGTTGTTGCTGTAACCCATCGTAATGATCATTAGAGGAAGAAATAGGTCTCTGCACTGTTATGTAAACAGAAACGCTATTTCAATGATCAAACGATAGGATACCCATAGTTCGAGTTCGCCAACGATGCATGGTGTCATCGGCTGTTTACACAACTGTGTAGGGTAATGAATTGCCGGCGATAGACCCTTCTGGTGTGAAAAAAGAAACACACCGATGATTTGCTCGCCTATGGGGAATATCGTAAATCAACATTTAGATGATGGACATGTTCGTCTCTAGGTCTGCGAACGGTTGGCAGCCGTTACTGGGAAATTTGGTTGTATGGGACCATGTTGATTTTAAACAACATGATAAGGAAGATCTTGCCGCCAAGGCGAAAATATCTTTTTCCGTTTCAATTGGGTAAACGGAAAAATTCAATGGTAAGTATTAAGGAGAATAACATGCGGCGGAATTGGGTTCTTTTGTGATGTAAAATCAACAAAGATCACCCGCCATCGGTATGCTAGAACAAAGGTTTATTTGTTCGGTATAGGCAGTTTGTTGCCGGAATATTGAAAATCTGGCTTGCAGATGTGGTATCAACCATCACGTTGGTCGACGAGACCTTGTACCAACGGAACGGTCACTGTTGGTTTAGCCAAAATAAGAATGAACATGTCATGCATGTGTATGTGCGAACTCGATGTCGGTTACATGAAAAGGTAACCGTGAGGTAATAGGACATGATGCACTGGGTGCAAGCAAGCCTCGCGGCGAAAGTTTGTTGTCACGTCAAGGTAGTACTCTTTGCGTGGGTTTATGTTTTCAGGTGGGGGATGCACTTATGAAGGGAAGTTAGTAGGAATTTGCAGTGGGATATGGGGTAAGAGCGATGCGCGGTTCCTCAGGCCCTGAAAAACCCCACAATAAGATCCGCCGTGGAGGATTCCCGATTGTAAAATAAACGAAGAGTGTGTCGCCGTGAATCCTTTCTTTTTATTTAATAATAAATAAAGGCATAAAGGCCAGAGTAAAAAAAAATGTGGCTTTTATTCCCAAGCAGTGTTCGGCGGATTAGCTTACTACCGAGTATTAGTCAAGTTTTCGAGAAGGTTGTCAATAAAGCTCTGCTGGGTTGAGGACAATGCTATAATTTCAAATAATCAGATTGGTTTTAACGTGGGCCACGAAACCTCTCATGCCGCAGCCAAACTGGTGTCGAATGTTCAATGGAATAAATGGAAGAATCAATGCACTGGTGTCCGTCTGATTGACATGGTGAACGCCTTCGGTACAGTGTGGAGCGAAGGGCTATTTTGCAAGTTACCCACACTAGGCATTCATAAATCCCTACTTTATACCATATACTTTATAGCATGTTAAAGGATAGAACATTTATTGTCAAAAGCAGCAACGTGACATCCAACGTTGTTGTTAAAATAAAGAATGGCCTGCACAGGGATGCGGTATTATCTCCGATTCTTTTCAACATATGCCCTAGCGACTTAATAGGTACTCTTCATCAAGCCATTGCGTATGTAGACAATCTCATAACCTACAGATCAGCACCGAAAATCGAGATCAATAATAAATTTCAGGGGGACTTCAACGAAATTCAAAATCGATTGGAAACTCAAAATCAATGTCAAGAAATGGAAAAATATCCTGTTTAGAGCGCCGTTGCATAGCTCTACTTCCGATACAAGGAAAACTTGGCGAAAATTCGTCATCATTGCGCCTTACCAACAGACAATAGAGACTAAAAATGTAGTCAAATACTTGGGCATTCGGCTGGACCAATACCTATACTTTAACAAGACATAGAGGCTGCTTTAGCCAAAGCAAAGAAAACGTTTGCTATAACAAGCAGGCTATTTCGCTGTAGCCAACTTAACAATCGACTTAAAGTCATATGCTACATGGCTCTCATCAGGCCAATGATCACCTATGGATGCTCAGTGTGGTTTAATGTACGTAAAAACAATTAAGTCACTAATCAAGAACCTTCAAAATCTGATGAGTGACAATTATAGATCAGTAATTAATTGAGACAAATCCGAGCTATTAAACAAATCAATAAAATATTTTGAAGAAAATATTATAAAAACATTCCATGTCTCGAATTCCGCGGACTCCCAGAACTGTTAAACTCTGCTTTAGGCAGGACTTTCCCAACGAAGAGTTCATACTAATCGACGACCCCGAATAGAAAGCGAACTCAGTTGGTGCATCTTTCACACAGGACAACCAAAAGAGACCACGCCTCTGCTCTCTCAGCTTGACGCTCGTCGAATTGTGGTAACTTCGTTAAATTGGTAATTGACGGACGTGGAGAATGAGAGAACAGAAACACGATGTGCTGTGATCTCGAGGTGGCTTTGGTTGTGTGTGTTGGTATCAAATGCAGCTACTGACGTGACCTACTGACCCAGTGTTACGGCTAGGGTGTAGTCAGAGCGCATTGAACCATGTAAAAGAAAGAACTTCGAAGGAGAGGTGAACCTAGCTGGTGCTATTCACCTGCAAAAAGAGATCATTGATCCCAAGCGAATGGGTGATCTGGGAAAAGTCAATAAGGCGGCGCATCGGCTAGGGAAATAATACCGTGGGAAAAACTTTATGGAATGTTGGTAAATACCCAAGCCAATGGATGACGCTGCAACCGCGTCTCTTGATTTGACTTGGTTGTTGCTAACCCATACGAATGGAATTTCCGGTGGAAATCCCATGGTTAGAGCAATAGTATTGCCGTATGGCGAAGATAGTAGCTAAACTCAATTATGCATTATCTGCATAGGACAATGAGTTTAGCTGTGCGTCCTTGGGGAAAATATGTATTTCAGGTGAATAGCATATAAGGGAAATGTGGTATGTATGACGCGCTGAAAGCGGTCGAAATAAGGTGGAAATTGTGGATGGAATTGTGGGTTGGTTCTCATGTAGAATAGAGAAACCCCACCGGTTTTCAAAGTACTGCTTCCATCTTGTCACGATATTGTTTGTTTCTGTCACCAGACAGCCGTTTTTGTCTTGGATTACTTTGGCTCTCCCTCGGTGGCCATTTCTAATTGAATTTATGCCAGCATACATACCTTTGATATTCTTTACTCTGGCATTTTCTAGGATTTTTTCGATCCTAGTGATCTCCCGTTAGCGTTTTTTGCGTTTGAAAATTCTCGTTGTTTCTTCCCGAATTGTTATGTATCTTTCTGCGTTGACTTCATCATATCTTTCTAAGTGGATCACTCTGAGGCGTTTACGTTGTTCGATCTTCGCCCTGCACTCATGGTCAAACAAAGGTTTGAA
The DNA here is from genome assembly GCA_963931805.1 of Microdon myrmicae. Classification (NCBI taxonomy): domain Eukaryota; kingdom Metazoa; phylum Arthropoda; class Insecta; order Diptera; family Syrphidae; genus Microdon; species Microdon myrmicae. Next base: position 169,577,497 of record OZ007496.1, on the reverse strand, counting down.
CCTAATTGTTTTCTTAAATCTTAATACCTTTGAGCTGTTTGTTTGATTGTGTCTCTAATCGATATGCATTTAGTGCCCAGATGATTGGTTTCCTCTTCCTCACTACTCCCATTCTCTAGGATGGTAAATCTATTCGTTAGTTCCTCTTGACATCCAGCCCTTTTGCGTAGGTCTTTTAGTTTATCAATGTCGAACTTTTTGCTTGTCTCCCGTGATTGCCCACGTGGGTTTGGTGCGAGCCGACTTCTAATTTTGCCCATCACTAGAAAGTGATCGGGGTCGTAATCTGCTCCTCTATATGATCCTACGTCAAGGCATACGAAAAAAAAATTGGTATTGGATAATTTAGAGTCCCTGCGAAGGGCCAGTAAGATAATGTAAGAATGATATGTATAAAATTGAATTGAACGTTTAGTCTTAGGTAAAATCGGTAATTGTCTTGTCTTAATTAAAATAAATGTGGATTTAAAGCCAAAACCAAAAAATATCCCAAGCTTAAGGATGTGGGGTTGTGGGGGTTCTCTATACCACATGGAGAACCAACCCACAATGCGAACCAATCTTCACCGCTAACAGCGCGTCACCTCAACCCAACTCCCCATTCAAACCTGCAATACACACATTCGCTACCAAGCAAAACCTGCAAGCGCTTCCACCCCAATATGCAACAGCACCCGTCCCCAATCCGCAATTGCATACATCTCCCAATTTACCAGGAACCTATTTCCCAAGCTGAAATAAATGCATATTCCAATTTACAACGGAATATTAATCATCTCCCTCAATTACATCACTATACACACATTTTTCCAAAATTGCTTCTGTCAATTCTTTATTTAAGTTATATTCCTTCCCTGCGACCAAGCAACGTTAATTTCCCTGAAATTCATATGCTGTAATAAAACGCATATTCAAACCTACAACGGAACATTAACCATCACCACCAACTATACCGGGCCGCATACATTTCCCCGAAATTGCTTCAGTTAATATTTTATCTAAATTATATTCTTTGCTCGCACCCAAGCAATTCCAATTTCCCCCGAAAACCATATCGGTTCATTTCCTCCTTAAACTACACTTCTCGCTTGCAACCAGGCGACAGCTAATTTTCCACGAAACAATCACAACGATCAAGACCCTTGATCACACTTGGCAATGCTGCCGAAACCAATTTCCCGGTATGCACAACCAACGAATCCAACTCAGCTTAAATGGCGAGGATTTGATGGAACTGAATTCCCTATGCAAACATAGCAATCCCTTCCAAGTTCCGAGTAAGTGGCAGCGAGATTATTTTAGCTATGAATCCACTGCCACGACGCGATGAACTTTTTCTTACCTTTAACCGATCAGTCGTCATCCAACTACCAACGCGCGCACATCAAATCGATATCCAACCGCCACTGGGGCCGGGCACATATCGAGGAGTCGCCTTTTATCAAACCCAGGGTGTCGTGATGAGCCGCTGTAGTCGGTTTTTTCTCCCCTGTTTCGTTTTGCGTTAAGTTAAGACTCGATTTTCGAGCCAAACAAAGTTAAACAAAAGCAACATTATACATAGTAATTCATCAAGCGCGGGCGACCTAACTTTAAGTGAGCGAGATTCTTTTGGGTAATATACTATTAAGTTTCGAGCCTAGTTAGTCTATGTTTCAGTGCACATTTCCCAATTTAATTAAGCTAACCTGTTCCTCGATTTGCGAGCCAAACAAAGTTAAACAAAAGCAACATTATACATAGTAATTCATCAAGCGCGGGCGACCTAACTTTAAGTGAGCGAGATTCTTTTGGGTAATATACTAGTAAGTTTCGAGCCTAGTTAGTCTATGTTTCAGTGCACATTTCCCAATTTAATTAAGCTAACCTGTTCCTCTATGCTAAGGTGGATCGCTTTGTAAATATAGTAACAATAATAAAAATAAAAAGATGCTTAACAATAAAACCTTCCAGTGAGTTTTCATTTATGCTAGGCCCATTTTGGTGAACAACGTTCGGCGGAACTTTTGATTGTTGGGGAATAGGAGTAACCAGCGCCCGTGCCGGCCCGCAACCATCTATAACCTCCACAGTATCACTGGTTAATTGAAATGTAACTTTATGAAATGTGCATAATGAGCGTTCATCCACCAGTCCGTATAAAGCATTGTGAAAGAAAGAACTGCAAGTAAATAAAAAAAAGAAAAAGTTTAATAAACACAAAATACTGGAAAACTAAAAAGTTTTCATATAAAAAAAAATAATAATAATTAATAATAATAATGATAATGATTAAATAATAGTAAAAAAAAAAAGCTTACTACTACCACTTATTGGTCTGTAGGAATCTGAAAGTTTATGACTTCACAAGTTTGGCTACGCTACCATTCTCTGTCCTGTGTGCTTTCCCTCCAGGTTTCGCCACTTGTTATAATTTCTTCGAGAGTGCATTATCCTCCTATCTCCAGCGCGGCCTGTCCGCGGTCTCTCTCCTGTTAGTCTTCCGTCATGAATTCTACGAACTCTTCTTTCGTTCCCAATCTCGCTAAATATCCGCTCCATCTTATTTTTCGCAGCTTTATGATTATTACTATTGTTGGCTTAATGTAAAGTTCTTTCAATTCACGAACGTGTATTCTCTCCATTGTCCCGTGTTTCAAAAACGGTTCTATTAAAAAAAAACCAGTCGGCGAATGTATTTCCCCTAAGTATCGGAGCATTTTTTTTTATCAATTATCACTATAGTATGGATTCACAATCGTGTGCAGTCAGAAATTAAAATAAAAGGTTTCCCCATAACGACGGTATGATTTTCGAATGATATAATGAGTTTCCAAATAGGGATGATTTGTTTTTAAAACCTCATGGCGGTAATAGTTAAAATGATAGAAATGTCAAAAATGTCTTTTGTGTTCATATAGTTTGATTCTAAAATAGTGGTAAAATTTTTTGCCTTTATCTCAAATATCTTGTATCTTATGTAATGTTAAAAGCGTATGGTCTCAATGGGAAATCCCGATCGTTTGATTTATATATGACCAGTCACTAATATCGCTCACGATGCAATCGACTTCAAGATGTTCATGCTGTAAACAGAAGGTCTTAAAAATATACAATAAAATTGATTCGTCTTTGATATAAAACGGACTTTGGTCTCATTGTGTCATATTAGAAGATGAACATATTTCTGCTGTGGCTAATGTAGCATTTTAAATATTGATTTCACAATTTCTTCTGCTGTGACGTTTTTTGCATCGCTAAACTTATTTGCATAACAAATACAGTTTCTTCAAAGTTCTGAATATTGACATTTTGTTTCGTAATCCATCTCGGGATGAATGCACGTTTCTGAAATATTTTTCATCTTCTTGCTCGCGCATTGCTGAACATATAAAACCGACAATAACCATGATTTATTATATAAAGCTTCACAAACAAGAGATCGTGGTACCGACATGGACGTCGAAGGACATTTGATTAGAAATTCCTCAAGGATATTATCTTTGAACATAAAACATCCACAAATCACTCCAGATGCACGAAACAAACAAGAGGATATTCCGTTTTAAATTTCACCGGGATTGAATGTTCCACGAAAATTTAATCTAAGCGAAGTCTTTTCACATCTCTCCCAGTCAGATTTTATACGTCTTATAACTATTATGAATCCTTTTTCTTGAAATGAATACTTGGGTTTTATGGTGGACCAAATAGTTTTCTTACTTGCCCATCCTTTTATTCTATTGACGGAAATACCTTTTCGGAATCCCAGTACTTGGAGTAGTTTAGGGACATATTCTCAAAATAATGATGACCCAGACAATATTATATTTGATTACCTTAGGGAATCTAGTTATTGTCACTTTTTGGACATTTACCTCGCCTAATTTTCTCAAATTGGGTCGAATCCATTTGAGCATATATATTTGATGGTTCCTTCGCTATGTTTTTTGTTTTTCACGGGTGAGAATTTTTATTATGAATTAAAGCTGAGGATTCTGGAGCCAGAAAAACATGTATTGTCGCAGATAGTGTTGGATAAGGATTTTATAAATTTTGTTTCACATAATTTTGCTGTTTTCTAAAGAGTCTAAATGCGCATATATTTTTTTAATGACCTTTTTTTTCTATTGTGTCATTATTATGTAAAGATATGGAAACGAAAAAACAGAGGTCTTTGTTTTCTGATTAATTTTATAACCCATGTAATAAAATATGGTATCCTTTAGCGTTTTTTTTTTCTGCTCGCACAACAACGTTCCTAACATTTCACAGTAATTCACATGTAGAATATATTAAGTCGATCAATAAACTTACTATCTGAACATATCAATTCACAGTCGATTTTTATGTGATACCCAATTTTTATTATCTTATTTATCCTACTTAATGTACAGCCGCGTTGAAGGGCTTTTTTAATGTCTTTAGATATTAAACCACACAAAATTATATTACGCTAAAGAGACCTTTTTTCCTCTCGTTATCAGGGGGAGATTTTGTCCATATGCCGGTCTAGGCTTCAAGATATTTGTTACCCATGTACGGTTGGAATTAAGCGCCTATTCCTGAAATTTAAACTCACTATATATCACACTTTGAACACATTTATATATTTACTGACAAACGACTTTTTAGTTTAAATGTTTTGTTGATTTTCGCATTGAAATTTTTAAAACCAAAAAAAAAAAAGTTTCAAGAATTGCCAAGGTGGGGAGGAAGTAATGTACCTGCATGGGCACTCGGTTCACTTCCTCCTCCATCATAAATTGTTTACGCGCGAAGGTTCTGCGGTTGTTCCGCCGACACAAAAGGAAAAGCAGACATCGATCAATTGTCACAGAACATGCTATCCCCAAGTGAAAATATAAACACCAACACAGGACAAGTAAACATAGATAACACACTATTTCTTGGTTTAGTTATATTTTTATTTTAAAAGGAAAAAAAAAAAACACTATTATTGTGATTAACTACAAGAACTAATCCGAACACTCGTTGTACGGACTTGGGGTGCAACACGAACACGAACACAACTCGAAATATATATACGCGTCTCCGCAGTGACGGCGGAGAGCGGGAGTGACGCGTGTGACCAGCGTGGTGTTGTATTCCAGAATACTACCCTTATTAAATTTAACACTGAATCTCCTTACCCATCCTTAAAAACTTCCTTTAACATATATTACATTCTCACTTAATACATACCATTCATAAACATTCCGGTTACAGCACATTTAATAACCTGCACCTTTTTATTCATTCAAAACATAGTAACTTTGATTTTCGTTCAAATTTTATTCAATTTAAAAGTCACAGAGACTTTTTTAAAATTTGTTTTGTTCATGTTATAATTTCCAGTAAATTAGAACACAATGTTCTATAAGTAGAGAAAAAATTCAATTGTAAAATCAGTTAGTTTTGAGTTGAGTTCGAGCGAAGTAGGAGCTCAAGAAGTTTGAGTTATTAGTGTGAGAAGTAAAGTTGAGAAGAAGTTATTAAGAATAGAATAAACCGAAAGAAGAAATAAAGAAATTTACAAAGAAGAAGGAAAACGAATTATTATTTATTCGAAAAAGAAGACGGACAGAAGACGTCTTAGCATCCTCTATTCTAGAAAAGGTCCACGCTCTTCCCTCGAAAGAGGAAGCACGGCGTCTCGGATCGTTACAGTGGTCAACGGGTGAAATTCGACTCAACGATATTTAATCGTTTTGAGGTGAGTTTGCCCAAGAAGAAAATGTTTCTCTGTGTGGAAACAAGGAAGGCAGACTTGGCAATGAATGTGTATGTGTGAGTGAAGATCGCATTGGTTTTTTTCATACACAAGACCATAGGAATAAACCTGAAACTCAAGGACGGGGCATAATGGGCATCCAAGAGATGTGTGTTTGTTGAAACAAACGAATCGCATCTCATCGGATGCTAATGGCTTTGTATTTGTTTATGCATCTAGTTCGTGAGGGAAAAGATTTGGCGAATTAAAGGACAAGGGAAATTTGACCTGATGCATAGTTCGGTAATGAGGGTGGGGTAGATAAATAGCAGCCGCTCATTAAATAGGAAATGTGATTCGGATACCACAAACGATATGAATTGTCTATGTTATCGCAGGAACCTATGTAGGAACAGCAATCTTCGATTTGCACATGGTGCGAGTTAGGAATTTTTTTTTCTGGAAGAAAAAGGTCGCCAGCCGATGTGTACGTAAGGCAATTTACTTGGCGACGTTGGGAAAATAGACGGCGCAGTATTTATGATCCCTGTCATGAAGGTTACAATGTATGTAAATCGAATTATTTTGTTTATCGGAATTCATCTAAGGAAATTTGACTGGCGACGTAGATGCCGAAATTGATTGGAAATTCCTGGTAAGCTAATAAAGAAATCTTAAGGAGCATTGGTATGGGAAGAGAATGCATGAAGGTAAGTTTTCTTTACAGGGACTTAATGATCATAGATTTGATCTATATAATGCGTGAAGCATTTTTAGGTGCCGACTGCGAATGCTTATGCGTCTTGGGTGATGATTATGGGGGTTTTTTAGGTAAATGTACCGTGGGGTTTGGCGGAACCGCTACACCAGTGTCCATTGATAAATCCGCCACATGTCAAGATATCATTGATGGACTAGGTTTTTCAAATATTTTATTTCAAGAGCCTTCGTCGTTTTATGGACACACGTATTAATGGGTGATATCACAATGTGTTCATTAATTTTCACGTGATTTTCTGAGATGTATCACGAATGCTAGGAAAGGGATAGAGATATGAGATTTTCTGCATATGAAAGTAAGTCTTCAGTACCTGGCTGACTTTTAAACAGACAACTTGTCTCACAGTTTTACTCGTGCTATTTATCCTAATCAACCGTTATTTTCACAATAATTTTCACAATTTAATTATCATTATCTTGTTTTCTTTGCCTCGTTTTCCGCATACAAACATTTGAACAAGTGTAAAAACCGTTAAGTTATGGCCCCTGGGCCACGTGTGTTAAACAAAATTAAACGCAAACGGTTGCGTTACGATCCCGTTTTTGGAGGTCAAACTCCTCCCGATAAACTTTCAAAAGTGAACAATAAAGTGTTAGAAAAATCTAAAATGTGTTCAAACACTAACTTTTTTCAACCACTTCAAAGTCTGATGGAAGACTCTCCTGAAATGGATCCGACCAATGACGAACAGTGCGCAGAACTTCCTAAAGAAACCGTTCCGCTAATTGTGGTGTTAAAAACAACTAGTTCTAAAGTGCGTGATATTTTGATCAACATTAAGATAGACAAATACTTAATTAAAAACAAAGCAATTGGACAAAAAATATGTGCTCCAACAATGGACATATATCACAAAATCAGAACCGAACTCTTACGGTTAAAATGGGAGTTTTTTACCCACCCGCGTAAGGAAAATCGTCCATTAAAAGTAGTATTATCTGGACTAGACTTGATAAGCAACGATATAGTGAAAATCGAACTAATTGCACTCGGGATTAGGTGCCCAGATGTTAAAACCATCACATTAAATCCGTCAAGGTAGTGTTATCCGGACTAGACTTAATTAGCAACGATGTAGTGAAAAATTAACTAATTGCACTCGGGAAAAAGTGCCTAGATGTTAAAACCATCACATTAAATCCGTCAACAAAAGCCCTGTACAAACACTACTTGTACATCGTCTATATTCAACGCGGTACTGTTAAACTAAACGAACTAAAACGGAACTACTCAACCTTGTTCAAAACCATCGTTCGCTGGGACTTTAAAAAACATAATCCAGGTAAGGTCACACAATGTCACAATTGCCAGCTTTACGGTCACGGCTCGATGCATTGTCATATAAATAGCTTCTGTGCAATCTGTTCGGGAAACCATAAAACATCCGCCTGCAAAACGAATGAGGTCATCAAGTGTGCAAATTGTAGTGGGCCACATAAATCCACCGATCCAGAATGCATAAGCCGAAAGCAATACATAGATATTCGCCGCAAATTATCCCCGCGCGGACGTGGTACAGGAAATACAACCTTCCTACAGCCTCCGAGTGACAAACAGCAGCCAGTGCCCGACCGATTATCCATTGATAATTTTTCTCCACTACCCCGATATGTGCGTCAACCTTCACTTCCTTCATCCACCTGGGCTTCTGGCCTCCATCAAACCCAGCAACCTTCCAACAGTGATACGACACACACGAAGAAAAATCCGTCAGAAACTTTAACTAATGATAACCTGTTCTCATTTAGCGAGATAAACTCTCTTCTTAATGAAGTTGTAACCAAGCTTAGTGCTTGTCAAACTAAAGCTGACCAATTTAACGTCATTACTTCATTAGCTATTAAGTACATATACTCGGAAAAAACATGTTAACAAACTCTCTTAACATCATAACTTCGACTGCGAGAAGCATTAAAAACAAAAAGCATGCATTTTTTAGTTTCTTGATAAATTTTAATATTGAGATTGCACTTGTTTCAGAAACCTGGCTCAAACAAGACATTTCTTTCTCACATCAAAATTACATATGTTACCGCCTAGACAGGGTACATGCTAGTGGTGGAGGTGTCGCCATTGTTGTGAAAAAATGTATAGAACATTCCTTGCGTCCTTCATTGCACCTTAAATTAATTAAGGAAATTAGTATAGATGTAACATTAAGTGATAACTCCAAGGTGAGTCTTTTTTCGGTCTATTTCCGTGGTGGAAATAGAAACATTGAGAAATCTACTTACTTTAAGCGGGATCTGCAAAAATTGTATAGAGTCAACACTCGAAACAAGGTAATTATTGGTGGTGATCTACATTGCAGACATTAGTCGTGGAATTGTCTTATGGCAAACTGCTGGGGTAACATTTTACTAGATGTTACTGAATCCAGCCAAAGTTTTTCCATACTTTATCCACTTCTCCCCACCTATATCCCAGCGAGTGCTAACAAGAATCCCTCCACTCTTGATCTATATATCACTAATATTCCAAATTACTGCACAGTACCAATAACTCTAAATGCGTTAAGTTCAGACCACCTCCTGATCAGCCTCACAGTGAATCATACAGTAGTTGTAAATCGTACCAGTTTATACCACAACTATTCCGCTGCCAACTGGAATTGTTATAAATCATATATAAACACAAACTTGGTTCTAGGTGATACCAGCCTAAATTCTATAACCTGCAGCGAGCACATTGATATCCTATGTAACAATTTTGTTTCTGTTATCAATAGAGCGGCCGATCTTGCGATACCTAAATGTTCCACTGCTCCAGTTGATAAGGCACCGCTTCCTGGAAATATCTTACATCTGATTAGGCTATGAAAGTCTGAAAGAAGAAAATGGCTGCGTTATATTGTATTGTTTTCTAGTTAACGTTAAAGTCTTAAATAATATCATTAAAAACGAAATCTCAACATATAGGAACAAGTGTTGGAATAAACACCTTTCCTCTCTTGACAAAGCAAGCAAACCGTTCTGGAAAATATCAAAAATTATGAAAAAGAGAGGGTCAAGTATTCCTCCGTTTAAAGTTCACGACAAGTTGTTTATATCGTCAGTGGAGAAATCGAACCTACTTGCTAACACGTTTAGTAAGAACCACTCCATATCTATGCATCTAAGCGACGCGTATACTGAAGCTGAAGTTGCTAACACCATCCATGTACTTTCTCAAACACCAGCTGAAAGTACTTACGCAACTAATATCAGCAAAGTTAAAGAATTGATAAAAAAAAACGAAATCAAAAAAGGCTGCGGGTCTCGACAATATTAACAACAAATTAATCAAAGCACTTCCACCTGCTGCAAGTAACTATTTAACGTTCATTTTCAACACTTGTCTTAAGAATTGTTATTTTCCGGACTGTTGGGAAACAGCAAAAGTAATACCTATCCCGAAACCCGGCAAACCGAAGAACAGCCCCGAAAGCTACAGACCTATTAGTCTACTTAGCTATCTAAGTAAGCTCTTAGAAAAAATCATTAGGGAAAGGATTGATCGTTTTGTGGAAGACAATAACATCTTACCAAACTTTCAGTTCGGTTTCCGTAGTGGTCACAGCACAAACCACCAAGTCTTGCGCATTAAAACCACATAGCTGGTAAATTCATCGACAAGGAGTCAACGGGACTGGTTCTTCTAGACATCGAAAAAGCCTTTGATACGGTATGGCACGATGCCTTGATTTATAAGCTACTGAAGCTTAAGCTGCCTATGCCGCTTATCAAAATTATCCAGTGCTTTCTTCGTTCGAGAAAATATGTTGTGAGTATAGGAACCGACATATCCCCTACTCACCAAATCCACTATGGTGTACCCCAAGGATCGGTCCTTGGTCTCATATTATTCACATTGTTTGTCGCAGATTTACCAAATCTAGGTGAAAACATTCAGGTAGCTATGTTTGCCGATGATACGGCCATTTTCTCTTCGGGTGCCTTATTCACTAATGTCTACAACTCTTTGCAAGCAGCTCTTGACAAACTAGCAGTATATCACAGGAAATGGAAAATAAAATTAAATGGTAATAAAACAGAAGCTGTCTGGTTTTCGAGATGTAGGAAACACTGCTACCTACCAAATGGCACTAAACTCAGTATGTGTGCAGTTGATATTGATTGGTCCGAAGACTGTAGATATCTAGGTATTATTCTAGATAAAAAACTTATCTTTCAAAAACACATCACTACCACAATAGACAAAATAAACAAAGTCGTAAGAGTTATGTATCCATTAGTGTGTAGAAAGTCAAAGCTTAGCATCGAAAATAAAATTATAATATTTAAAACCATTTTTCAAGCTATACTCCTGTACGGGGCCCCTGTATGGTGTAATTGTGCTCGCACACACAAAATAAAATTGCAAAGGTGTCAAAATAAAATATTGAAGATGTTGCTGAATTTGCCATGGCATTATTCGACACATGAACTACATGAAAACGCTAACGTTAAACCGGTAGAGTTCCTTATCGACAAAATCAATCGAAACTTCTTCGTCAACTGTTCTTTTTCTGACAATGTTCTCGTTTCCCGTCTTGCGTTATCCTAAATCACTACATATGTACTCTGTCTATGATAATTATATCGAGGTCATTACTATGTAAAATAACGGGAAGCCAGTGCAGTATTAGTATTAAGATTCAAATAAGGGTTTTTTTATTGTAGTTTTCCCTTAATTTATTATTTGTTATTCATTAAAATTGTGCTATTGTCATTATACGAGGGTTGCCTCTTATGTTTCGGGATTTGGCAACCCTAGTGTTGCAATCCGGCAATTGACAGCTCTGTCGTAAAGTTGGAGGTTTTTGAGGTTATACGCACTCAGAACGTTTTGAGTTTTATTTGTGTTGTTTACAGTAACTTAAAAGATTCATCTCGGCCCGAAAATGGAATTAAATCGTCAACATTTTCGTGCGATTATTTTTTACAACTTTCGGCGTGGATTAACTCAGCAACAGTGCATGGATGAACTTAATTCAATTTTTGGCGATGAAGCTCCATCAAGGACCAGTGTTTATCGATAATATGGTGAATTCAATCGTGGTCGTAGTTCACTCCAAGATGAATTTCGTGAAGGTCGTCGAAAATCAGTTGTTGTTCCGAAAACCATTGATGCTGTGCGCGAACTGATATTGGAAGATCGTCATGTGACCTATCGTGAGATTGAGACAACCTTAGGCGTTAGTGGGACCTGCATACATTCAATATTGCATAAACATTTGACTGTCAAAAAAATTTGTTCCCGTTGGATCCCACACAATTTGTCAATCGCCCAAAAAAAGGCTCGTGTCAATTGGTCGAAAGAAATGCTCAAAAAATACGGTCGCGGTGCTTCGAAACACGTCTATGACATCGTGACAGGTGATGAATCGTGGATTTACGCGTATGAGCCCGAAAGTAAACAGCAGTCGACTGTCTGGGTCTTTCAAGATGAGCCAAATCCAACAAAAGTTCTTCGCGCACGAAGCACTTCCAAGCAAATGGTCGCCTGTTTTTTCGGAAAAACTGGACATGTCGCAACCGTACCACTAGAACAACGCAGAACAGTCAATTCTGGGTGGTACACAACCATTTGTTTGCCAGTTGTCTTCCAAGAAATCAGGAAAACCAACCGCCGAAGACGGATCACTCTTCACCACGACAATGCGAGCTCTCACACATCGGCTGCGACAACTGCATTTTTGAGCACCCAAAACATCGATTTGATGGGTCATCCGCCGTATAGTCCTGAATTGGCACCGAATGACTTCTTTTTATTCCCGTACGTAACAAACAAACTGAGAGGTCAACGTTTTTCGACACCTGAAGAAGCGGTTGCTGCATTCAGAATGCATGTGTTGGAGATACCTCAATCAGAGTGGCAAAAGTGCTTCGACAATTGGTTCAAACGCATGCAAAAGTGTATAGATCTTCATCGGGAATATTTTGAAAAACAATAAAGCGATTTTCGATGATCAATATTTGTTTTTGTTCTCTAATCCCAAAATATAAAAGGCAACCCTCGTATAGATATAAGATTATAGTTGTAAAGGAATTGCTATCCTAAATCTCTTAAGTCATCATCATCATCGGCACTACAACCGGGAATTTAGTAAGTCCTGAGGTGTGTTAAATTTTCCATAATGATTTATTTTTTCTGGGCAAGGTCATTAGTCTTGCGCCAGAGGCTCCCCGACGGGGAATCGAACCCCGGTCTCCCGGGTGACAGGCGGGTATACTAACCACTATACTATCGAGGAGCCCAAATCTCTTAAGTACTAGTTGTAAAATATACCATAAATGTAATTATCTACCAAATAAAATTGAATTGAATTGAAAGTAAGTCCTTAACTACAAAAATAAAAAAAAACGGTTTTTTTTTTTAATTTTACAATACAATATGTCACCACAGAACTGTGCGAGTTAACGTTTACCGTTACTTTAAGAGAAAAATATTATTATTTTACTGAGACTAGAAGTCCTTTCCTCATGGAATTTTTTCTAAGACTCACTTTATTTCTTGTTTTTACTAAAAATCTAATATTTCTATAGATAACAGAATCTACCTCAGGGAGTTACAAAATATATACCTGTTTATATGTTAATAGATAATTAAGGCAAAGGTACAAAAATATAATTACACTATAACGACATGTAGTGTATGCATGTCGGGTTTTATCAATAGGTCTAAGAGACGAGATGCATACGTACGAGACAGCCGTTAACTCTTCCCTCTGTTTAAACTAGGCGTCCCGCCAGTTCGTCATCTTGAATTAATTCACTGAGTCGGGTTTCGTACATCATTTGAATCCTTGCTGCATGTTGGGATATGTATATTATAATATTGGATATGTATATTCTAACAATGCTTACTACAGGTGATATACATGATATAATTCCACTTTTTACAAGGTTTTCTTATTTTCTATTAAATCTTTAGTACAATTATTAATCGGGATGCGTTTACAGATCGTCACGTCTAGGATCGTGTTACAATTTTCTGTCCCGTAATATGTATTTTCACAATTTGTTTTTTTTTGTGCTAGTTGTAGGAGGCCATGATTTGTATCTGAGGCTATATTTTCAAATCCTTTACATCTCTCAGTTATAATTGGATATTTGTAAATGATAACAATATTTTCTTAATTCGACATGTATGGATTTTGGAATCCTGTTAGATCTGTTAGTAAAAAGCGCGATGTTCAAGCACAAGCAAATTCATAAAGCCACATCGATATCACCCGACGGCGTAACGCGTGACCAAATAGACCACTTCCTCATAGACAAAAGACACCACTCGAATATCCTTGACGTAAAATTATATAGAGGAGCAGATTGCGAATCCGATCATCTTCTAGTGATGGGAAAAATCAGGAGTCGCCTCGCAGCAATTCCACATGAGCAATCACGGGAGACAAGCAAAAAGTTCGACATCGATAAACTAAAAGATCTGCGTAGAAGGGAATTTAAGAAAACAATTAAGTCCAAACCTTGGTTTGACGATGAGTGCAGGGCGAAGATCGAGGAACGTAAGTGCCTCAGAGTGATCCACTTAGAAAGATATGATGAAGTCGACGCAGAAAGATACGCGACAATTCGGAAAGAGACAACGAGACTTTTCAAACACAAAAAACGCGAATGGGAGAGGACTAGGATCTAAAAAAATCCAAGAAAATACCAAAGCAAAAAATATCAAAGGTATGTATGCCGGCATAAATTCAACTAGAAATGGCTACCGAGGAGAGCCAAAATAATTCGAGACGCAAATGGCAGAAACAGAAACAAACAATATCGTGAGAAGATGGAAGCAGTACTTTCAAAACCTGCTCAATGTGCGCACCCATCAACCACAAACAAACGCACCAGACCTACATACAGCCGAGCCTCAGATCCCAGAGCTCTCTTTCGACGAAGTTGTAGACGCAATAAACAGATCGAAAAACAACAAGGCTGCCGGAGCCGACTGCATACCGGTAGAGCTTGTGAAGCATGGAGGAGAGGCAATCGCTCGAAAGATCCACCAATTGATTATAACAATATGGGATAAGAAAGTCACTCCGGAAGAATGGAAAACTTCAATAGTGGTCCCATTTTCAAAAAAAAGGCGACCGATCTGACTGATCATTGCTCCCAACCACATACAAAATACTCACAAATGTCATACTGGCGAGAATCATACCGTACGCAGAAGAAATACTGCAAGACTACCAATGCGGCTTCCGTAGGAACCGGTCAACAAGCGACCAAATCTTCACAATAGGGCAACTGCTGGAAAAGAAGTGGGAATACGGAGAGACGGCTCACCAACTGTTCGTCGACTTCCAAAAAGCCTACGACTCAGTCGCATGGTAAAGACTCTAGCATATTGTAGCTGAGCTGGAAATCCCGAAAAAATATGCGGCCTCCGTTTTGCATAAACGAAAACAAAGGGCGAGTTGGAATAGAAAACCATCTCTCAGTGCCATTTGAAATCCTGGACGGACTAAAACAGAGAGATGGCCTATCACCGTGTCTTTTTAACCTTGTGCTCGAGTATGTCATTAGAAAGGTACAAGACGACAACATGTCCGGATCATCCCTGAACGGCGTTACAAAACTGCTCGCATATGCGGATGACATCGCCGTTTTGGGCGATTGTCTAGAAACTGTAGACAGAAACAGTGAAATCATCATGCATGCGACAGAAGAGGTAGCCCTAGAAATAAATGAAGACAAAACAAAATACATGATTACAGCGAGAGCAGGTGGAACTCAGGGAACATATACAAACGTGCAGTAACGACCAGTAACGAAATGTCGAGGGAAATTAACAAAAGACTACACTCCGGCAACGCTCGACATGAAGGACCGTGTCTATAGAACCACAATCATGCCGATTGTTCTATACGGATGCGAAACGTGGACTCTCAAAAAAACGGGAAGAAAACAAATTCCGCGGATTCGAGAGTAAAGTTTTAAGGGGAATCTTTGGAGGGAAATATGACGAGGTGGCAGGATAGTGGAAGAAACTCCACAACCACAAATTGGAAGAGCTATACCGCAAACCCTACAATAGTGAGAGCAATCAAGTCGCGAAGATTAAGATGGGCCGAACATGTTGCGCAAATGGGCAACGATAGGACCGTGCATAGAATTCTTGACGGTAGAACGACGGGAAAGAGATTGTGGAGGTTCCGCCAAACCCCACGGTTCGCCTTCCTAAAAAACCCCCAGCCTCCTAACCCAGTCTGCATAAAATTTCGCTAATGCCATCGCATTAGCACCTTAAATGCTTCGCGCATCAAATATATCCAATTTATATAACCTAAAAGTCCCTGTAAAAGAAAACTTACCTTTCATTCATCCCTTCGCATACAATTCCCCGTAAGGTTTCTTGCTAAACTTATCAGGATCTCCAAAACAATTTGGCACCTTCGGTGCCAGGCAGATTCCCCTAGACGCATTCCTAATAAAAAAGAATTTGTATTACATAATATGTAACCTTCCCCAGGGACCATAAACATTGCGCTGTCTATTTTTTCAGCTTCGCCATCTGTATGATAAATCTCTTAACGTACACATTGGCCGGCGACCTTTTTCTTCCAACAATAAAATACCCAAGCAGCCGCATTCAATTAGCGCAATCGATGCTGAAGCCAATTTCTCTAACTCGCACCAAGTGCAAACAGAGAACGCTGTTCCTCCATAGGCTTCCTGGCGATACTATAAACAATCCATATCGTTTGTGGTAACCTAAACGCAGTTTTCATTTAATTAGTGGCTGCCACTTTTCCAGCTGACCCTCATTATCGAACGATGCATAGGTCGCTTTTCCCTTTGTATTGTAATTGCCCTGAATCCATCCCTCATGACCTCGATGCATAATCAAATACAAATCCATTAGCATCCCACGAAATTCGATTTGTTTGTTTCAACGAACACACATCTCCTGGATGCACAATATGCCCCCTCTTGGTGTTTCAGATTCGTTGTCATGGTGTGTTCCATGAAAGAACCCATGTACACACATACATGTGTACTGCCAACGATCTTCACCCCAAACAATTGAATATCGTGGGGTCGTTTTCCATCCGCTGACCGCCACGGTCATGTCGGCTTCCGCTCTCCGGTGCACACGGAGACGCGAAATACCCGTCGAGTCTCGTGTAATTAGAAAATTGTGTATTTAAATCCAAAAAGTATAAAACGTAACGAATAACGAATTAATATAACAAAATAAATGCATCTAAACCAATAAAAGAAGATTTCCTCAAGACAACGGCTAGTGTTTCTTTTTTGTGCTGCGTTTGTGAACAATTAACTTGGTGTTCAGTTTGTCGGCTCGCGAACGATGTGTCGGAACTTTAGTGACAATGATTGATGGGGAAGAAGTGAACCGTGTGCCCGTGTCCGGCATAATAATTCCCCTCCCGACAAGATCGTTAGGGTGGCCGCGAAGGAGATGGGAGGACAATATTAGGTTAGACCTTGAGGAGATCGGATCAGATGGTCAAGCGTGGAAGGAGAGTGCACAGGGCAGGGGAAAGTGGCGGAGTCGGGTCGGTGAGGTCATGAAATTCCGGGTTCCTACAGGCCAATAAATAATAATAATAACGGATTTTAGAATGAGATAGAATATTTATTATAGGTATATCTGAATTTTCGTGTTGAACGATATTCTGAACTTCCCTTAAGTTTAAAGATCCAGTATAATATGAGCCAAGCTTTGCTGCAGAAATGGAGTTTACTATCCTTCTATCATGTGCTGAGTTTTCTTCCAGGATAAAGTATTTTTGTAACTTTTGTAAAGAAGCGGTTTCTAGGAGTGTAAAGAAGCGGATTCTAGGAGTTCGAAAAGCTGTCTGTTAATTATGATTTGTTTATTATTATCTTCTGTTACTGCGTTAAGTCTCTACTGAATTTCTATCATATCGTTATGGTCTGGAGTGCCGCTGATGGATTTTAAAACTGATCCTAAAAAGTTTATTCCTCGTCTTTCTATGGAATGTTGGCCATGTAATTGTGCGTACAAGTTATCTATGTTATGTACTATTTTTTTTTTTTTTTTTTTTTTTTTTTTTTTTTTTTTTTTTTTTTTTTTTTTTTTACTATTTCTTGGCCTGTAGGAACCCGCGAGTTTAAGACCGACACTCAGTCGTCTACGTCTTCCCGTATGGTGGTGTCGGCTCATCACACCGACGAGTACCGGGTTTTTTGTAAGTTGCTTGTGTTTGATTATCATCATCATCGGCACTACAACCGGGCATGTGTTTAAAGTTCTTTAATTTTTGATTGTTCCCATGTGTGTGGGGTTTCAAATAGTCCACCATTTTGGTATGGTAAGGTCTACTAACTGCTCTGAGTCGATACAGTGTCAGAGAGGCGCCGTTATAATATAGTCGCAAACCATCCAATGGGCACGATGACCCTTAACACCCTGGATTAGGGGGGTAGATATTTGTGTGTTACTCCTCACTAGCTTGTCTGATCTTGGAAGCGAAGGCTTCCATCAGAATAGTGTGAGTGATATATTGTAATTTAACCTCCCACACCACGTTAAGGTTTCTACCACGGGGGGGCTCTAACACGATAAGAAACTTAGAAAAACCTTTGTACAACGCTTTATGAACTTCTAAGGCACTAGATAATGTGATTTTTGTTAAACAGATTTGAAAACTGAATTATCTTAAAATAATGCCGGCAAGGAATAATGGAGTACAGCCCTCCTTAATAAAAATATGAGGGTGAATAAAATATAAACGGTAATTTTACCTCCTGCTTAGCAACAAGTTGCGAGCTAGATAATCTTGAACGTGGCTGTTATTAAAATTTTGTAATAATCCGTTGCGGAACAGATGTACCTCTTGCTCGCTCAAGTCTGTACAGACTATAAGGTCGAACGCGACCGTTCCCCTACTCTTCATAAACCAAACAACAAACACGCACAAGATTATCTACCTCGCAACTTGTTGTTAAGCAATAAATAAATTAAAACCGTTTATATTTGATTCACCCTCGTACATTAATGAATTACATTTTACCCATATAACTCTTATCTCAGACACATTCTGTTGCGGAAAGCCCTGCCGCATATAAAGTGATAAAATGCAATGCGACATCCTCATATTCTACTGATTTGTCGTGAAACGCATTCGTAGGCAAGTGCAACGAACGGGAAGCTCTGTTTTGCTTCCTTTTGTTTCCATGGTCAGGGGACAAATTGTCTTAAGCGACTGGTCGGCAAACTGCGTCGAATCAAGATGCATTAAAGAGTTAATGTTCCGTCTTAAATTCCCGATTTAGTTTTGGAACATCAAGTTTCAAATTGAGGGGTGTCTGATATATATATAAAGAAACAGCGTTTAAGAGAAAATTCATTTCTTTAAAAGTAAAGATATAAATCTGGGACCGTTTTTTCTTTTTAAAGAAAAAGACAAAAATCATCTAACATTGGAAAAAGTCATAATTTAAATAAAGCCGCAAACGAAGTGCATTTTCTGCAGGATCTTCGATATGCGAAGAATATGTTATGTATTAACACTAAACCTACCACAATTCTACCATGACCGGTCAAATCATCGTCATCATCAGCACTACAACCGGGAGCCGGTTTTAGCCTTATTTAGCAAGTCCTGAGGCTTGTTTAATTTTCCATAATGATTTGTTTTTTTCTGGGCAAGGTCATTAGTCTTGGGCCAGAGGCTCCCCGACGAGCAATCGAACCCCGGTCTCCCGCGTGACAGGCGGGTATACTAACCAGTATACTATTGAGGAGCTAATCGATGTTTTGGGTGCTCAAAAATGCAGTTGCAGCTCGCATTGTCGTGGTGAAGAGTGATCCGTCTTCGGCGGTTGGTTTTCCTGATTTCTTGGAAGACAACTGGCAAACAAGTGGTTGTGTACCACTCAGAATTGACTGTTCTGCGTTGTTCTAGTGGTACGGTTGCGACATGTCCAGTTTTTCCGAAAAAACAGGCGACCATTTGCTTGGAAGTGCTTCGTGCGCAAACAACTTTTGTTGGATTTGGCTCATCTTGAAACACCCAGACAGTCGACTGCTGTTTACTTTCGGGCTCATACGCGTAAATCCACGATTCATCACCTGTCACGATGTCATAGACGTGTTTCGAAGCACCGCGACCGTATTTTTTGAGCATTTCTTTCGACCAATTGACACGAGCCTTTTTTTGGGCGATTGACAAATTGTGTGGGATCCAGCGCGAACAAATTTTTTTTTTTATGCTGGCCCCACTAACGCCTAAGGTTATCTCAATCTCACGATAGGTCACATGACGATCTTCCAATATCAGTTCGCGCACAGCATCAATGGTTTTCGGAACAACAACTGATTTTGGACGACCTTCACGAAATTCATCTTGGAGTGAACTACGACCACGATTGAATTCACCATACCATCGTATAAACACTGGTCCTTGATGGAGCTTCATCGCCAAAAATTGAATTAAGTTCATCCATGCACTTGTTGTATTCCAGAATACTACCCTTATTCGCTTCAACACTAACTCATGTCCTTTCAAACACAACCCTTAAAACCACATCTTCACGTAGCTTACATTCTCAGTTAATACAGCACATTTCATAAAAAAACAGACACTATATTCTATATCCAGTCACTTACAGCACATTTCATAAATATGCCCCTTTTCATAACAAGCACATTTTTCATTTCAAAACATGGCCACTTTGATTTATTCAAAATTCTAAGTCACAGAGACTTCTAGATTGTTTTGTTCAGTTTATACGCCACAGTCAGTTAGAACAAAATGTTCTATATAAACAAGTAAATTTATATGAAAAAAGTAGAAAGAAGAGAGCTCAGCTTGAGATAACTGAGTTCGATAAAATAAAATAAAAATAAAACAAATAATTATTTAGAAAACTTTAATTCTTTAATTATTACAATTACATCCACGCTCTTCCCCCGAAAGAGGAAGCACGGCGTTGGAGCCGTAACACTGGTGGCAGCGGTGGGATCCACGAAGACTGGTGGACTCCCCGAAGGACGACTCTATCCTCGAAGGAAGACCAATCCTCGAAGGAAGACCAATCCTCAAAGGAAGACCGATCCACGAAAACTCCTCGAAGGAAGACCAATCCCCGAAGGAAGACCAATCCCCGAAGGACGACTATATCCTCGAAGGAAGACCGATCCACGAAGACTCCCCGAAGGACGACTCTATCCTCGAAGGAAGACCGATCCACGAAGACTGGTGGACTCCCCGAAGGACGACTCTATCCTCGAAGGAAGACCGATCCACGAAGACTCCTCGAAGGAAGACCAATCCTCGAAGGAAGACCAATCCCCGAAGGACGACTTAATCCTCGAAGGAGGACTCGATCCCAGAGGAAGATTAGTGCAAGATAAAACCCTAAAGAGGGAAGGAAGGTCCTCATTTTCGACTTGGATGGCGGAACATTCGATGTATCGAGTGCAAATAACTTCGAAATTTCCTGTGCCGATGAGTTCTAGAGGAAATCTAAATTAACCTCAGTGGCAGCAGATGAAAAAAAAAAAACCCACAAGAAGACAACACCTCAGAAAAAAAAAAAGAACAAAACATCAATCAACATATATTAGTAGTAAGAATCGTTAGCGAAATATCAATTTTTCTGTTCATTTTTCCGTAGGAATATTTTTACCTTGGAACTTTTAACTTTTCCTTTTTACTAACAATTTTGCCCGATAGAAATTATTTCGAATATTCTCTTTCCAGTATTTCGACGACATTTCCGTTTTGTCTTTTTTCGCCGAATTTTCTTTCTCTACAGCTTTGAGACCAAATTAACTTTCTTTTTCATATATATTGAATAACTAAAAGAAAGGCCATTTTTATATACCGTATTTTTAAGAAGTGATTTTGCCATACATTGATTTCAGAGTTTTCAAGATTACGAGTCCGTATTACACGAGACAGGCGGCTAGGCAGGGGGAAGAACAAATCCACTCTCTACAAATACACCATAACCCCCCTGAAATGGCTCTTTCTGTCGGAATTTCTGATGTTTTCAGAATCGTCCCTACCTTTGACGGAAAACCCTGCGACCTAGATAAATTTATTTCCGGGGGAAACGTTTTATTTAGATTTATAAAAAGGGCAGACCCGCAGATATATGAAACATTTTTGGAGCTAGTCAAAAATAGACTAGAGGGTCCTGCCTATGATCTAATTAGGTATAGCACAATTGCTAAATGGGAGGATTTAAAGGATAAACTTGAATCAGAATATAAAGAGGAGCAATCTCGGTCAACGGCACACAATGAGTTGATATCCCTGAAACAAAACTTCAGAGAAACCGTTCGGGAATACGGAGATAGAGTTGCGAATGCTCTGAGGACGCTGAACTCTGCTACGTGTGAAATAACAGCAGACGCGGTGGTTAGAGAATTCTTGATAGAAGAAAACTCAAAATTGGCAGTGCAAATATTTGAGGATGGTCTCAAGAATGAACAACTGAAAATCCTAGCCAAAGTCCATGGGGGAAGTAGTTTAAAACAGTCTATTGCACATGTAGTATCACATGCTGCTCGAATGGACAACTCTCTCAGGCCATATAACTATAATGACAGATTTAAACGTAAATAAATAGTCTGCCAAACCTGCGGTAAGCCAGGTCATTCTCAGGACACTTGTTATCGGAACATGCAATCCAACAACTTTCCGAATAGACAACCAATAAAAAGAGAATATAACATTATATGCAATTTCTGTGGACGGAATAATCACACAGAGAACGAGTGTAGATACATGATATCTAGGAGTGGACCATCCTTAACAAATTACCAACAAGGTACAACAACGCGTAATCCATTCCGAAATAATCCTGCAAACACCGAAAATCGTTTTAGTGAATATCCTAGAATCACCAATAGACAAAACGATAAGCAAAATGTTCACTTTTCTCGGGTGCAAGAGTCGGAAAACGAGGCCTGACGCCAACCCAATTTTGTGGAAGACAGACAAAATTTTTCTATTTATAACATTAGATCTTTGGCAATAGATAACGACAATTTTAATGAAGCTCCTAACCAAATAACTAAAGCGATACAGATAAACGAAGAGAAAACAAGCACTAATATAAATATTCCGATTCATACTCCAATTTTGGAAAATAATTCAGCAACACAGACTGAAAATTCGAAATTTTCAGCAGTAGTAAAGACTGAAATCCCTAATATTTCGGATATCCCTATTGACCACACAGACACTTCAGCAACCAAGACTGAAAACTCAGCAATATTAAAGACTGAAAATTCAGAACTTGCAGAAAATACACTAACAAAAATCCCTCACATTTCGGCTATCCCTATAGACAACCCCGACACTTCAGCAACAAAGACTGAAAATTCAGCAGTGGTAAAGACTGAAGATCCAAAAGGTGCAATAAAAATCGAAACCCAGGTCAGTTCAGTAGTTAACACTGAAGAACACCATGTTTCAGCAGCAAAGTCTGAAGGATTGAAGGTTTCTACAGCAGATATAACTGAAGAAATAGTTCAAACAGCAAATAAGACTGGGAACCAAGATGTTCTAACAGCAAATAAGTCTGAAGAACTATACGAATCAGTAAATGAGACTGAGAAACTAAACGATCCATCAGCAATGAGTAAGACTGAAAAGGTAAACGTTCCGACAGAAGTTAAAGCTATAGAAAATGATGACATTGAGCCGAAAACACTAAACATTTTAATTACGATACTGAACAGTAACACGAAGTAATGAAAATTGAAAATAATAATTCAATTAAAGAAGTTAAAGCTATAGAAAATGATGACAATGAACCGAAAACACTAAACATTTTAAATAACGATACTAAACACCAACACAAAGTTATGAAAATTGAAAATAATAATTCAATTAAAATAGGTATTGAAAAGAAAAACCTTATAAATACCTTACAAATTAAATTTTACAACAATAAACATGTATTCGAACACAAAATAAGAAAAAATAAAAAGGTACACAGTCATTTAGGACAACTGAGATCATTTCTTAAGAAAATGTTTGGTATTATGCAATTCTATGCAGTCATCATAATAATAGCCCCAAAAAAGTTTTGGAAAATTTTCCATAAATTTAAGGAAAAGATAGACACTTAACAAATGGCCTTTGTTTTTATTCAATATATAAAACAATTGTAAGAAATGACGGAAACGAAAAAAAAAAAGTTAAAAAAGGGGAAGAAAGAAAGAAAAATTTAGAAAAAAACAAATTTTATTATATAATATAATACATTTTAAAATATATATTGGGATATAATATATTGGAAATTCGAACGAAAAAGAGAATTTTGAGAAATAATATTAATTATATATATAGAAAAAAAAAAGTTGTTGGATAATAAAAGAAAAGGTTCCAAGTGGAAATATTAAGTTAGTTAGAAATATTTAAAGTTAGTTAAAAGATAATGTAAGCAGACTATAAGTAAACTTTTAGATTATTGTAACCTATTTTTCTAGTATTAAGAACTTTCGGATTTTTGTAACTTTTGATATAAGATTAACTTTGAACGCCATTGTAATTGAACGAAAATCCAAGTCGGCAATTAAACCTAATCTAAGCAATAGTTAACAGAAAATTATTCACTTCAAGGATAATTTTCTTTCTCGAAGAAGGGTGGGATGTTGTATTCCATAATACTACCCTTATTCGCTTCAACACTAACTCATGTCCTTTCAAACACAACCCTTAAAACCACATCCTCACGTATCTTACATTCTCAGTTAATACAGCACATTTCATAAATAAACAGACACTATATTCTATATCCAGTCACTTACAGCACATTTCATAAATATGCCCCTTTTCATAACAAGCACATTTTTCATTTCAAAACATGGCCACTTTGATTTTCGTTCAAAGTTTATTCAAAATTCTAAGTCACAGAGACTTCTAGATTGTTTTGTTCAGTTTATACGCCACAGTCAGTTAGAACAAAATGTTCTATATAAACAAGTAAATTTATATGAAAAAAGTAGAAAGAAGAGAGCTCAGCTTGAGATAGCTGAGTTCGATAAAATAAAATAAAAATAAAACAAATAATTATTTAGAAAACTTTAATTCATTAATTATTATAATAACCTCCACGCTCTTCCCTCGAAAGAGGAAGCACGGCGTTGGAGCCGTAACACACTGTTGCTGAGTTAATCCACGTCGAAAGTTGTAAAAAATAATCGCACGAAAATGTTGACGATTTGATTCCATTTTTGGGCCGAGATGAATCTTTTAAGTTACTGTAAACAACACAAATAACGTTCTGAGTGCGTATAACCTCAAAAATGTCCAACTTTACGACAGAGCTATCAATTGCCGGATTGCAACACTAGGGTTGCCAAATCCCGAAACATAAGAGGCAACCCTAGTAGTATCTCGCTCTTATGAGTTATGGTACTAGTGCCATACATAGTCTGGGTTATCTTTAAAGTGGTGGTCATTCTTGAACTTAAATCTATGTTTGTCTTACAGTAATTGTGGGTTGCTCCTGTGTCGATTAATATTGTGTAATTTTTATTAGTTTTGAAGTGTTTTAAAGAAATTACCGGAACCGACTCCTAAATTCTAAAAAAAACACGAGTAATACATTTTCGATTTTGACTTACGTTTACTTTGGTTGAAGAGGTGTCTGATTGAGCTTCTTGGGCATTGTTAATATGTTGTTGTTCTGATCTGAAGAGGTTGTTCCGAAATGATGAGTTTTGTTGTTGTTCCGGTCTGAAGAAGTTGTTTTGCCTCAATCGGTAGCGAGTGGATGGATCTATTTCCATTGGCATTATCGGACGAACTCTCGAACAGTACGGACGCGAATTGTAACCGTATTGTGCAGTGAAAGAATTGTGAAGACAAACCACGTGTGAATATTTTATTACGGTACTGTGCGTGTTGTAAGTGAATTGTTTTTGTTAGTGAAATTTAAATTAATCGGTTCCAAAGTAAAGCAAAAGTAAAATAAAAAAAAATAAAAAAAGGCCTTATGGCCAAAGCAGCACACCGGCAACAGATTCGGTATGTTGCAGGAAACGTCCTTGAGTGACGTCCCCGTCAGTAAAAAAAAAACGGCAGGCATTTAGTCCTATTAAAACGAACTTCCCGGAATTACCAACAAAGACAAGTGAAAAAAACCCGAAATTCATACAAATTGTTCCTAATGACGCGACAAAACCTCTGACCGGAGTGAATGTATTCATATTAAAAAGAGCTATAGACTCAATTAGTACACAATATGAAAAAGTGTCCATCCTTAGAGATGGTTCAATTCTTTTACTAGTGAAGGATGAACAGACAGCTCTACGTTTTATAAATACCAAACGGTTCGATCAACTATGTCCGGTAACAATAAAGTTGCATCCGAAATTAAAGCCCTCGAAAGGTATTGTTTACGCACCATACCTAATTAATGTTCCGGAAGAGGACATCGTCCGCGAAATGAAACCTCATGGAGTGGTAAGTGTCCATAAATTTAAAAAAACCGCAAAATGGCGAAATCAGGGCTTCCGGACTAATGTTGTTTCATTTGACCGCTTCAATCCACCGATAAACATAGAAATCGGATGGCACAAAGCCAAAGTAAACGAGTATATCCCAAGACGAATGCGCTGCCGCCAATGCCAATTACTTGGACATACAGCCAAATGGTGCAAGCGAAACCCAGTGTGCAACAACTGCAACCTTCCTCCACATCCCGACTTAGAATGCGCCCGAACCCACTGTGCCAACTGTCAAGGCCCTCACCCCGCTTCATCACCATCATGCTCCCAATATATAGAAAACCAGACCATTCTTGAAATACAGACAAGAAATAAAACATCTCTATCCGAAGCGAAACGGATATATAGGGCACGAAATCCCACACCATCAAACAAACCAAAGGAATCCTATGCCGCAGTCCTCAAAACAACAGCTACACATATAGCATCACCAATAAAAGAAACTACAAAACAAAACTCAACAAAAACTACACTCCAACCAACATCGGCAAACACTTCATCCATTTCAAACTGCCCTTCTACATCTGCAGAACACCGTAAAGCCATACAAAACCAATCATCTCTAAACATAAAACCCACAACAACTAACCGTAAGAACGAACCTATACCTATTAACAAAATCACTACCCTAAAAATAAATGAACCCACCATTCAAGAATTATTAAACTCCCCACTCCCTCACAATAATCCTAACACTCCCAACTAAAGCACAGTCTCTGTGTCTCGAGAAAATCCCAACTCGGGCCGAAGCAGACAGGGCGTCGGCTTGAATGGATCAACACTCGAGACACGGAGACTGAACCCTTACAACAACAAAATCCCCAACAGCAGCAGGTTTAATATACACAATAGCATTCATGCCCATAAACTCACAATACTACAGTGGAATCTGAACGGACTCAAAAACAATATGCACGAGCTCCAAATACTCATCAAAGATCTGAAGCCATCCATCATAGCTCTACAAGAAACGCACATCCGCCACGACTCTCGGGCCACATGACCCAAAGAATACGCGGCATTCTTTCACAACCTTACGGAAAATGTTGCTTCTAAACATGGTACAGGTATACTTATACATAGATCAATCCCGCATAAACGTATACTAGTACTCTGCAATCTCGGTCGTAGCAGTAGAAATAAATATTGGCAGAAACCTCACGATAATATCAGAATACACCCCCACATCCCAAGCAATAACCATACACGATCTTACCACTATCACAGATAGCATCCAAACACCGATACTTCGAAAATCTCCTCGGAGATTTTAACGCGTGGAACCCCATCTGGGGATCTTCTAATAAAAGGGGAAAAACCGTAGAGAAATACATACTGAGCGCAAATCTAGCACTACTCAATAACGGTAGCCACACACATTGTTCCACTCACAAATCCTTCACACATGTAGACTTATCACTAGCTTCACCTCAATTAGTCCCAACTTGCACTGGGAATACTTTACCCAACCTGCACGGGAGCGACCACTTTCCATTAATAATAAACATTGACACAAGCATGTGTCCCAAACCCTCAAAACTTCTTCCTAAATTTCAAACCGAACTTGCTAATTGGAGTAAATTTCAAAATATAACTACCCAGGCACTAAGTCAACATGTACAGAGTCAAAATATTAATCAAGAAACAGCCATAATCACTAAAGCAATCAGAATAGGAGCAAATGCCTCGATAACACAAACAAGTCGAAAACTCCATAAGGCAGTAGTTCCCTGGTGGAATCCAGTATTGGACAACCTAAGGAAGAAAAAACAAGAAGCCTGGAGAATTTTCAAAAGATTCCCCTTTGATTTTAACCTAATCAATTATAAAAAGTTAAATGCTCTTTTTCACAAAAATGCCAAGGAAGAAAAAAGAAAAGCCTTCCGAACATTTACCGAAAAGTTAAATCCGAACTCTACTCCCAGAAAAATCTGGGCGGATATAAAAACGCTCACTGGGCAGTATCGCCCCCTCTCAATAAAATGCATGAACACCGACTCAGGCACTCTCACATCTCCCCAGCAAATTGCAGACCATCTCGGCAAAACATGCTCAAACTACGCAGAAGACGTAAACTTTCATCCGTCATTTCTCTCTGCCAAAAGAGACACAATTAGCCCGTCCCCTCACACAAGCCCATCCTCTAAATTAATAGATCTCCCAATCAATAAAATCGAATTAGAGTCAAGCCTACACGGCGCCACAGGTAAAACACCAGGATATGATCGAGTCGATTACATAATGTTAAAAAACAGTCCACCACTCCTGAGACACGGAATACTCCATCTCTTCAATAACATACTCCAAACAGGTGTAATTCCACAAGTGTGGAAAATAGCCACAATTGTACCCATACCAAAACCCACAGGCGAACCGACCTCGGCAAAAGGATATCGGCCAATATCGTTATTCCCATGTCTAGGAAAAACATTTGAAAAAATTGTAGCTAGACGACTCAACTGGTTCATGGAGAAAAACAATCTAATAAGCATTGAACAGGTTGGTTTCAAGCAAGGACGTGAAACGATTGATGCACTACTCCATATCGACAACTTCATCACATCTTCTTTATCAACCAAAAAGCATACAACAATTCTGTCCATAGATTTTGAAAAAGCGTTCGACCGGATCGGTCCTCATGTGATTTTGAATAAATTAGCGCAATGGAGAGTTGGTAATAATATGTTCTACATAATCAAGTCCTTTTTTTCCAACAGGAAGCTTAGAGTCAAAACAGGTGGTGCATTCTCACGAATATACAACATAATAAACGGTATCACACAGGGTTCCCCACTATCAGTTCTATTATTCGCTATAGCCTTTGACGGAATAAACGGCATTCTCGTAAAATATAAAAACATAAAACACTGCCTCTACGCTGACGACCTAGTTATTCTAACAAACCTAAACGATCTCAACGAAGTGCAATCTACCTATACAGAAATACTACACGACATCACTAATTGGGGTAAAACCTCAAGCGCAAAGATTTCCCTCGAAAAGACTAAAATGTTTCACATTTGTAGAAAAACCAGCTGCAGCAAAAACATCACACTTCCTTTTCAGAATCACACAATCCCTACAACACAATCCATGAAAATCCTCGGTATCCTCTTTGACAGTAAATACAATTTTAAAGAACATTGTTTAGCACTTAAGAAAAGCCTAGCTGCAAGATTAAATATTGTAAAATACTTAGCATAGGATAGGATAAGCATGGATTCGCACATACTAACACCCTTATTAACATAACTAAAGCCATCACCCTATCTAAAATCGACTACGGACTAATGATATACAGAAAATGTAGCAAAACGACCCTGCAAACAATAAAATCTCCCTATCACGCCGCAGCTCGAGCAAGTACCAGAGCATTCCGTACTACACCCATTAAAAACATCCTTGTCGAATGCGGTCTCCCATCTATAGAAAACAGACTAAAATACATATCAGCTTCACTCGCTTACAAATTTACAATGTCTATAGCAACCCCCATAGTGCAGGACATCCGAAACATTTATAAAAAAAAAGAAGGTCGAGATACCGCTCAGAACTGGAAAGGGCCATCGATATAGCCAAGGACTTACATATCCCTATAAATATTTCAAAACCTCCCCGCACACAGCACCCTCCATGGTTAATTCCGAGAAATACAATCTTAGATGACCTGTCCCATTATCCAAAACATTCAACAAATTAGATAATCTATCAAAAACTTTTCAAGGATACCATCGACAAACATCAAAACTGGAACCTTTTTTTCACAGATGGTTCCAAAAACGAATCAAATGTGTCATTTGCTATAGTCAACAATCGCAAAAAAATAATCAGAATGGGATCACTTCCCACCTTTTGTTTCATCCTATCAGCGGAAGCAACGGCAATTTTGGAAGCAACAAAACTGGTCCAGAAAATCCCAACAATTATCTGTACTGATAGCCTTTCAACTCTAGAAGCAATACCCAACGTAAACTCCACAAATGCTGTCATTCGTCAAATCCAAGATAACATTATTAAGAAAGCTAATAAAATAAATCTACTTTGGACCCCCGGGCACTGTAACATTAGTGGAAATGAAGCAGCCGATGCGGCCGCAAAACTAGGGACAAAGTCGCCACTCGTCTCCTTCTATTATCCTAACAAAACGGACATAAGAAGACAGATAAAAAATGCCCTTAAGAACGTGGAGGACGAAGAATGGCACCACTACACCCACCTGTACAGCACTATTAAACAGGACACCAAACCCGCTACTAACCCAACAACAGTCTCAAATAAAAAAATAAAATGCTTCCTACGACTCCGGCTAGGACACACCAAAATCACACACCAACACATCCTTACAAAAACCAGCCCCCCACAATGCAGCAACTGCAACAACCAAATCCCACTTACTCCACATCATATCATGTTCGACTGCCCAAAAGTACAAACCATCGCAAACCAACTATTTGGAAACGACCCCTTCAGCAACATCCTGGCAAAACCATCAGAACAGAATATCAACTACACATACGAATTACTAACACTTACTAACCTTCACAACAAAATTTAAAGTAACTCGATATTAGCCTAAAAGCCCTAGCAGCTAGCGCTATTTAGAATTAAGTTATTGTGTAATTAATTACATCGTAATAAATAATAATAATAATAATAATAATATGTCCATTGGCTCGGCCTTCTGAGTTATCTGATGATGGGGACGCTGCTGATATTGTATTTGGGTGTTGGGTCTGTATCTAGATCTTTCGAAATGGCGACTCTATGTTTATCCCGATGTGTGATTTCCTGTCTTGGTTTGTTGAACCGAAATGCTTGGTTGTAGTGCATTATGGTACTTGCCATAGCGTAGGCAGATTCCAGATCTTCTGGTCTATTGGTGTACCGCAATTTAATCCTTTTATAAAAGCGCGTACTCCGTCTTTGGTAGCGTTATTCAATAATGGGCCAGCGTTTTGCTCTTCCTCCGTTTCAATTTTCGTGAGTACCAGATTTAAAGCTCTGTTGACCTCATTGAAGAATTCTCAAAGTGTGTTCCCTTGTGTCAGCACTCGTAGTTTGTCTTGCAGAACATAAAGTGGTCTCTGGTCAGCGTATACGTAAGTCCAGTCTGTTGATTATTGCATATAAATTGAAAATAGTATTATCCGTGACTAAAAGATTTGCTGCTGCTTCTGTGATTTTTGCTTTGATTATTGATAGGCAGACGAAGTATTTGTTCGTCCCTTGAAAGGTCTTTATATTCTCCATGGCGTTCCAAACTATGATTCTCCATGCTCAGTATTCGTTCTGCTTCCCGGAGAACGTGGGTAATGTCTTGAATATCTCAAGATCGATCTGCTCCGAATTTTGGATTCATAGCTTCTCGGGTTAGTTTTTTTGGCGGGGCTAGTGTTCGGGTGTTTGACAGTCCGGATAGCGTTTCTTTTAGTTCCCTATTTTGTGCTTCGAGTGCCCGTTGATTGTTTAATATGTGGGCGATTTGTGCCTGTAGTTCCGAAGTGCTAGTCATCTTTTGTCTAGATGTATCGTCGGGAAGTCCTCATCTGTATCGCTGTCTTCGTCGTTTCTTGGTTTACTGGGTGCGATTAGGCTCCACCTTATTTTCTTGTCTTTCGTTGTTTTCACCTGTAGCTCAGGATGTCCACTCTAAATTCCTTGATCTATGATATGATCGTTGTCTGTGGTCGATCTAATGATCTATACTTCAAAGGGCTCGTGTTACTGAGTAGAGTTTGGTCCGTATCGAAATAGCAGTTTACTATAACGAATGGTAGGGTCGCCAGCTAAGGTTTACCGTTACTTTGAGAGAAAAAAATTATTATTTTACTGAGACTAGAAGTCCTTTCCTCACGGAATCTTTTCTAAGACTCACTTTAATTCTTGTTTTTACTTAAAAACTAATATTTCTATAGATAATAGAATCTACCTCAGGTAGTTACAAAATATCTACCCGTGTATATGTGATTAGATAATTAAGGGAAACGTACAAAAATGTAATATACACTATAACGACATGTAGTGTATGCATGTCGGGTTTTATCATCATCATCATCATCGGCACTACAATCGGGAACCGGTCTTGGCCTTATTTAGCAAGTCTTGAGGCTTGTTAAATTTTCCATAATGATTTATTTTGTCTGGGCAAGGTCATTAGTCTTGCGCCAGGGGCTACCCGACGGGGAATCGAACCCCGGTCTCCCGGGTGACAGGCGGGTATACTAACCACTATACTATCGAGGAGCCCCGGGTTTTATCAACAGATCTAAAAGACGGGATGCGTGGGTTATGATATGTTTATGTGCGATGATGATGAGTTAGGCAATTTTTAATCTGGAACAAAAAACCAAACAGTTTCTTAAAATACAGTCCAAAATGTAGTGTTATTGTTTATAAAATCTATAAAAATTAATTTATCAGAGAAATCCTACTGTGTTCATTAGAAGATATTGTTTTAAAGTTGCAGTTAAAATTTCAAGTCAATCGAGTACAAATTGAGGTAGCTACTGGTGCGCCTAATTCGAAAAACATGGAGCCGATATATTTCAAATTTAAGTTTTGAGTATTTTTGTAGTTATACGGTAGTAGTTTAATGGACTTTCTTTCAACCGGGATCCCGTCTTGGCCTTATTTAACAAATCTTTCCACCGGTCCCGGTTTCGAGCCGATGTCATCCTGTTTGGCACTTCCAGGCTCTGGCCGTCCTGGTCTACGCCATCTCTCCATCGCAGACAAAGGCTGCCGCGCTGTCTCCTTCCATACATCCTGCCACAAAGGACTTTTCGGGCAGGCTTCTCTTCGCTCATTCCAGCTAGGTGTCCCGCCCACAGGAGTCAATCGGACTTGATTTTTTTTACAATATTAGCTTCAAGATAGATAGCGTACAATTCATTGTTGTACCGTCTCCGGAATCGTCCTCCCTCACATCGGGGCCAACAATTCTCCTTAAGACCTTCCTCTCATTCAGAGTGCCTTTTATTGAGGACCCAGGTCTCGGATGCATACATAAGCACTGGTAAGACCATGGTCTTATGGTAATATTATGGTAGTAGCTTGGATGTTCTGGATAAATTTCTAGATTTAAAGAGTCTTGATAGACCATAGTAGGCTTTGTTGGATTTGATCAGCCGTCCGCGTATTTCTTCTTCCATATTGTTATCGGCTGATACTATTGACCCAAGGTGGTTAAAGGATTGCACTACTTCAAATTCGTGCTCCACTACCCTGATAGTTTGACGAACATTAGGTCTTCTCTGCGCAGAGGTTACCACTATGTACTTAGTTTTCCAGTTTTTGTGCCACCTGCTCGATCTGGGTGAAGGAGTCCTGTACAGCCGAATCGGATCTACCGATTATGTCGATGTCATCTGCGTAGGCAAATATTTTGCTGGACTTGGTGATAATAGACCCTCTAGTTGTGACGCCAGAGTCACGGATTGCTATCTCCAACGCCAGGTTGAAGAGGAGGCAGACTAGACCGTCCCCTTGTCCTAGTCCATTAAAGATGTTTATTGGTTTAGACAGCAATCTCGCCATTTCTACTTGACAAGTTACGTTGGTCATGGTCAACCTACAATGTCGTATCAATTTATTTGGAATGCCGAAGTCTCTCATGGCATTATATAGGCCCTGGCTATGCTGTCGTAATCGGCCTTAATGTCTATGAATAGATGATATAATGGAATCTTAAATTCCTGACATATTTCCATCGCCTGCCTAAGAGTGAATATCTGATCAATCGCTTTGAATGTGATGACGCCACACTGATATTGACCAATGAGGGTCTTAGCGTACGGGGCTATCCGATCTTGTAGGATAGAGGAGAGTATCTTATAGGCGGTACTCAGCAATGTTATACCCCTATAGTTCCTGCACAGTGTGATATCTCCCTTCTTATGTATGGGGCAAATTATGGTATACCACGAGGCCAATCTTCCGGCATCTCCTCTTACCCCCTTACTTGCACCACGATCTCATGAATTGGATGATGTAAAGCTGTCCCTCCTTGTTTGATCAGCTCAGCTGGTATGCCATCAGCTCCGGGGGCTTGATTGGATTTGAGTGGTTTTATGGCTTTTAATGTTTCCTCAATGCGTGGTGACTGCAGCATTTGGTCTTGATCTTGCATTGGTGGAGCCTCCAATTCTTCTGTGAGCTGACCATTTAAAAATTCATTGAAGTGCGCTTCCCATCGCTCCAAAATGCCTTCAGGATCGGTGATCAGATTGTTCGCTTCTAACAGATACACACACAATACACAACCAAATAGTGAAGAAAACCGAACAAAAATCGAATAAGCCAATGCATCAGAGCCGTATACCATAGCGATAACATAACAATCCACATCAGTTGAATATACTTGAGTTTAAAAATACGGCCAGTAGCCTGATGTGTTACACATTGGTTCAATTTTTTGCGATTCTAACTGTCATAGCGTCAGTTCGAATCACACGTTCTTCACTATCATCCCAAACGCTATAAGATTACCCTCTTTATCCTTGGAGTAAGTTCAGCGTGGTGTGTACCGCGTCATACTGCGGATTATTTCATAGATCTTCCGCGCCTGGTGCGGACCTCGGTCTCTACTTTTCTCTATTTCACGTGCAAGGTTTTTTCCCCAGGCACTTTTCTTTTGTCTGTGGTCTTTTTTCAGATCTTCTGAGCTCTTTGTATTTCTCCTCGTATACCCGCGTCCTATGAGAATGCTGCATTGCCCGGTATGAGGCATTATTACGCTCAGTCGGTAGTGTGCCCTCATCATCAAACCAGTCGCTCCGATCTCTACGACTACTGGCTAAGATGCACTTGGTAGTACTAATGACACTATTCTTAAGGCGTGTCCATTTCTCTTCTACGGCCGGCATTCTGGCCCCACGACTTACTCTCCCTCCATCGAGCTCTTCGAGGGCGATTCTTAACGCATGGCCAAAGATGTTACTGGCATTCTCATTGTGTAAGGCAGCCGTGTTAATCTCCGTCTGATCCGCGGATGCAATACGTCTCCGTAAGGCAATCCGCGCTCGGAAAACTGTATCAACAAAATAGTGATCCGAGTCGACGTTGACACCTCGGTACGTTCGTACCGTCATCAGGCTCGTCGAATAGCGGCGATCTATCAACACGTGGTCAATTTGGTTGCCAGTGGCTTCATCAGGTGATACCTAGGTGGCTTCGTGGATATCTTTCAATGACCAAACGATGGGAACCTGCGTAGTGCCTGAAAACCGGCTCCCGACCTATTTTCGCATTCATATTACCAAGAACGAGTTTCACATGGTATCTTGGGCAGGCATTGAGGTCCCGTTCGACGTTCTCGTAGTATTATTCCTTTTCGTCGTCAGGGGACTCCTCTGTAGCTCCGTGAACGTTTATGAGGCTTATGTTCTTAAACTTGCCTCACACGCAAAGGGTGCATAGCCTTTCGTTTATTGCATTAAAGCCGATGATGACAGGCTTCAGTTTTTGTCTGACTAGATAGCCTACCCTGAGCAAATGGTGTTTTGCATGACAGCTGGAATATATGTCATACTCGTTTCTTTGAATAACACCACTCCCCGTCCATCTAATTTCTTGTAATGCTGTTATGTCGGCCTTGTATTCGGACAGGCTATCGGCTAGCGGCTGTGCAGATTGAGCTCTCTATAGTGAGCGGACGTTCCATGAGAAAATTCGTAAATCGTTTAGCCATTTTCGTTTCCGTGGTCGCCGTCGTGTATCCGGTCCATATCCGAGGCTTGTTAAATTTGCCATAATAATTCGGCAAGGCTATTAGCCCTGCGCCAACCTTTCTCAGAGACTGCATTTCAACTTGGATTCAACAGGGACAAAGATCGTCCTGTCTTTCGGCGGGTTGAAAGCAATCAGTGACTTTGCCCCGTACGTTCGCTCCCATCCCCACACAATCAGCTGTTTACTCAGCCTTAAAATTGGGGTAGGATAGACATCGATTAATCAAAATGTGTCGTAATAATTCATATGAAGAATACTAAAGATTCTGTGCACTCGAAAAGCCCCTAATTTTGCTTCAAGACCAAGCTCGGGAAAATGAGCTTTTGATCCACTTATAAGTTTCACATATCATTCTTGGATACTTCAACTTCAAATCTATAATCTAAAAAGTCCCTGTGAAAGAAAACTTACCTTCATGCATCCCTTCGCATATAATTTCCTGTAAGAATTTCTTTCTACTTTTTCAAGAATCCCAGGCAAATTTCAATTTCCCATACCTGCACCGCAATCTCCACCCAGCATACCTGAAACATTTCCTTTTGCAAGGACATTAATGCATACAACGCGTTAGATAAGGTTCATGGAAATAATTCTTTAAAGTGCATATGGCATCATGAATCCCAAGCCAGTCGGCACCCTTTGTCTGTGTTAAAATCCTATGTCAGACAGCTTGTTTTTATAGCTGCAATAAACCGACCCGCGATTCGTTTGTACAATCGACAAACAATCACCGCATCTTAGGCATTCTCAACGAAACCAAATTTTCTAGCATTTCCTAATGCAAACAGGAATCTGGTTTCTACTGCAGACAGAGATGTCATAAACATCCAATTTGCTTTTAGCACCACTTCTCGGATGATTAGCGGTTTATTTATTCAACTGAAATGCACATTTTCCCTTTACTTGTTTGAGGTTTATTCCCATGGCCCCGTGTATGAAAAAAAAACCAATGTGATCTTCATTCACACATACACATACATTGCCAAGTCTTTCTTTCTTGGGAAAACTTACCCCAAAACAATGAGATATCGTTGAGTCGTTTACCATCCGTTGGCTACGCTGGTCACACGCGCCACTCCCGCTCTCCGCCGGCTGCGGAGACGCGTAAAAATACCGGAGTCGTGAGGAGTATTTTTGAACTTATCGGTTTTCAATTGTTTGGCGAGTTTGTGCCGCGGTTCGTTCGAAATAGTGAAAAAGAATTTATAAGTGAGAAAAGTAACTTTATTTTAAAACAATGAATCCTGAATTTGCTGTTGATCGGTGCACTCTTTGCATTGGTCGTCATCGTCGTTGCTGATGTCTCCACAAATGTAATACAATTAAATAACTTATTCAATAAAGATCCCTGCACTAAATATCGTTGTGAATCTAAAAATAAAAGAACTTTCCAGAAGAAACAAAAGTGTCTTTCAATTAATCACTTCTAGTGTACGATGTGTTCTTCGTTCCGTGCTTTGGTGTTCGTTTTGTTGGTTGTGAACAAACGTAGCGGCGTTTCGTTCATTCGTTTGGCGATTGACTCTTGCCGGAACTTTAGTGACAGTCGGGTGGGGAAGAAGTGAACCGTGTGCCCGTGTCCGGCATAATACTTCTCCTCTCCACAACCCCTTAAAAAAAAGAATCTCAAGCATACGCAGTATCTAATTCGACTCCTATCATGTGTGAAGACATATTGGAATGCGCGATACTCTCTGTTGAAAGTAGACTTGAAAAAAGGAAAACATATACTTTACTTCATCGGACCAACCTAACGTTAATAACCAACATATTTTTCTCTTAAAAACGTTCATAAGCACTTAGTTAAAAATGTGGGTTCTATGAGTAGGCCCTTAGAAGACATGGGCTGAAAAGTGCTGGAATTTTTCAATAGGTAGCGTCACTTGAAAATGAGCATGACTCATTTCGAGAGGCCCAACTGTCACTAGTTTGTTGATGAAGTTCCGTGATATTTCGTCTATTCGTTTACAAGCGGCCAAAAATTACAAAGAAAATACATAATGCGAGGCTACATTCCCTGGGCGCTTGGCTCTCGAAGTAAGATACGGCTATATGTGGCATCGGAGTACAATCTAAGCACGATTTCTTTATATTCAGTGTAACAATTTATTTGTGATGCGGATTTTAGAAAAGAAGGTGTTACTAAAAGAAGGTTAGTAGTAAATCTCTGAAACTCATTTCTGACAGATCACCAAAAGTAGCAAAAATTGTTTCACACGCCTGTGACGCGTTATTCCCTTTATCAGAGTATGATTGATTGAAAAGTATAACGAGCATTTTCCAAATTTTCAACCATGTTCACTTTACAAACGCAGCCCACAAACAAATTGTTTGATCTATTATCTCCTAAAGAAAAGAACTTTCAAAATATTTGCGGTGTTTCTAACAGATACAAGCAATACTCAAACCATAATGAAGAAGAGCACGAAAAAAAACCGAAGAAATAAACCACACCTATACCACATAGAATATAGAATTTGCACTTCAGTAAAGAGTAATTAAGAACAAGAGTTCATCTCCTCCGCGCGGCAATGAACTGAGGGTTGGAGGTTTTTGTTTTTTGATCTTGTACTCCAATTATAACCATCATAGCGAATTGTGTTCCCTCTTCACTACTGTCGCAAATGCTATAAACCATTTCAAAATAATTAAGTAAACGTAAAAGCGCGGCTTTTTTTTTCTTCAAACTAATATTTAAAATAATTATCGTTATTCTATATAAAAACTTTCTTCTCTACACTCTTCGCACACAATATTCACCCTTTTGGCAGTTGAACTAGCATATGAACTATGTTTTAATCTATAGGTGTTCATATTGCATAGTATTGCTTTTTATAGATATCATTACAATTTGGATTTGGTTGTAATAGGTAGGTCACAAGTGGATGGTATATTGTTGAGGAGAATGAAGCAAAATATAACATTTTTAAATTTCGACAAAAAGTAAAAAAAAAAAAAAATTAAATTGAAAAGGGAATAAATAGTGCATGTGCGCATCAATATAAAACTGTATATAGGAACAATCTCAAGGAGTGAGCGTAACACCGTTATAATTTAACTGGAATCAAGAGTTTAGTTTAGAAATAAAGCTTGGGTCAATATTATTACAAAAGTAATGGGATTTGAAAAAAGACATTAGACCAGATGGGATATTCCACCTATGATCTTAACATGTGCAAGGAGGGGAGCGAACCTATCGCCACAGCCTATTACTGTAATTATAATAATGTCTGTACAGTGCCTCATTGACTTGCGGCGGTTCCACCAATCGCACAAATCACCATAGGCTGAGATACCTTCGTTCCCCAAAGGAACATACTCACCTATAACTAAACTTGACATGCCCATAGACACGTGCCCCCAAAGTCCACCATTTCACCTGACCAAAGGTGACATCCATACCGGGTCAACAACCCCACACATCCACAGATACGTGGGCCCCAAGTCCCGAACCAATTCCTGTTGCCTGCACGGCGATCGAAGGACACGACCAGTGTGGAAAATGTGCACCAATCCATCAGCTGGATAAACACAAGTGGTTGGCACAGCTGTGCCAGATGTCGAGAAACATCAAATCCCCGGCGATAAGCAAATTGCCGTAAAACAATCCGTCGGCTAAATATTTTACCCTACCGCAATGCACTTCGCCTAAACAAAGGCAATTGCGGAGAAGCAGCAATAACTAAAACGCTGTTCCCATAGGGCAAAGCAAATACGATAATCACAACCAACGATAATTACGACCCCTAGATCACCAAGAAGAATAAACCACACACCCGAATATATACAAAAGAGATTCGACAGAAGGTGTGAGAATTCTGGCGATCCCAGGTGGTTCTCCGGTCGCACAGTCAGCAACACCCGCGTCTGTGTGATTGGGTGCAACCGCACATATGGCCTGCGATGAAACAGAAAACCGCAGGACCGAAAAATGTTAACTAAAAATCGCAGTTTGCGCAAAATAAAAGTGTAATCCAACTGCCAATTGGTGTTAACTAAAGATCTCCGATTGCGCAAAATGAAAGTGTAATCCAACTATTGATCGTTAATCGCAGTGTGGTAATGAGAAGCGTCAAAACTACTTGTGTGACATTATAATTAAAAGAAATTTTAAAACAAAATCGATGTTTCATTTTGTACATAGTGTTCGTCGGAACACATCATCAGCCATCAGCCTATCGACCCTTGAAAATCCGCAAAAAGACTCATAGACACACATAGAATAAATATAACTTAGTCCCATCCTGTGATGTGGTTGGCAATATATTAAAATACACAAGATTTACAGTAAGGGCAGTCAAATCAATTTCTTTCAAAACTCTCCATGGCTTAAGTTGATTTGTAGAATGTTCAATGATGTTTTTATGAGCTTATGAATATTACAGTTTGTTGACAATATCTTGAGGTATTAATAAAAGATACCAATTTTCTGACTTATTTCAACATTTTTCAACTCACCGAAATTGACAATCAATCCTAAGCCACTTAAGAACTGAGATGGGAAGAAGATAATATATACGTTCCATCAAATTGTGCAAGCTAACCATCCAATTTAGTGACCCTGAACAATTTAGTCAGTCTATTTGAGACCCTTCCTAGCAACAGGATTATTATATTTTGCTATGTATTTCTTGCCCTTGATCTTGTTCATTGCAATCTTCTTTAAAATCAAGAGACTGTTGTTGCGATTTGCTCTAGGAATCATAATCGTTCGTCAGCACATCCCAAGAATCATTCCCATCAAGGATTACACATAACTCCGAATTGAATTTGGGATTACATAAAATCTGCAGACATTCTTATCCTGAAGATTAAATTTAGGTCGAACGTACATGAGATCATCTACGAGTACTGCAAACCATCTAGACCAGAACACAAAGGATAACAATAATGAAAACGATTTCACCCTCATAATAATAATAATGGTTAATCTGTTCCATCAGGTTTTCAATTTCAGTCTCTCGTCGGGAGATATCAGAAGGAAAATGAAAGCAAATTGAATTTTTCTAAGACAATCAGCCGGCGTGCAAAAGCTACCGGGACTCACCTAATGGTATCCTGTGTTTCCTTCCGTCAACTAAGCTGCATTTGTGGCTTTGTACTTCATGCTGTGTCTGTTATTTACTTTCCCTCTTTGGTCCTTAAGTTGACTTTAAGAGAGACATATTAGAAGAATATTTAACCAAGGGCCAAGGTAATTAACCTTAAATGTGGAGCTTACATCTTTTTGCGGGCTAACCGCATTGTGATTAAAATATCTTAATTTAAAAAATTCTTATTTTATAATTTTCAAGTGAGTATCATGCAATTTGGGTAAATGCTTCCGACCCGATAAAGTAAATCATTCTCACAAAAATGTCTTTCAAATTTCATAAAATTCTATTTCACTGAAAATACCGAACTGCGAGAGAGTCCTTGAATTCCAGAAATTCGGTGGCCATATGTTATGGTATTCGTAAATTGAGTTTGAAATTTTATTATCATTCAATCACCATCATAATAATAATCATCATCATCGATGTCGCGTTTTATCTGTAGGTTCCCCACGTGAAATCAATTTTATCCTCCGGTTGGGATAATGGAATTATAGATCCATTTCATACGTTCCATGGTGTTGTTCAAAAGGTAGATCAGCGCAGGTAACGCGCTTCTGGGGAATGAAGATACTCTTTTAAATTGATGACGGAAATACGAGCCGTAACAAGTCACAGCTGGTGGGTGGATGATGTTAAGGTTATTTGTCAGTCTCTGATACTGAGTAGTTCCCAAGAGTGTAGCTTTGGTGTTATGATGATGATTAAATGTACTTGTCTTTTATACATAGTTGCGGAAAGGAATGCATTTTTTACATATTTCCCAGGGGAAACACCAGTTGGAACAACGCGCTAAGAAACAATTGCTCAAATTGTAATTTTGAAATATCAACTGCAAACAATAAGAGAAGCTCTCTTTTAACTGTTCTTCTGTGGCTTTGCATATAGTAAGAAACAAGTTCGATTTAAAAGGCTAAAATCAATGAAAATTATTGGCTACTCTATTACGTAATATCGTAGACCTCTTTTAAAAACTTGTTTACCTTCTTTGAAACTGGAAACTTTTTTTTTTTAATTTCGATTGTTTCTGTAACCTCCAGATGCGGGTTAAGAGTGAAGTTATGATGGTGATTTTTTTTTTTAATTGGTTAAATATATTTAAATAACAATATTGCCGTAATGTTTATTAGCAATTGAAGGACAATTGGTTTTTTTTTTATAGAAAAATATTAATAATTATAAAAGTTATTAACAGTTTTTGCACGAATGCTAAAACAAATATGACTCCTAGTGGACATGATAATAGGAGATAGCATCATCTCAAATCAAAAAATAAAAATAAAAAAAAACGAGAGATGTTATATAAATAAATAAATACATACATTTATAAACGTACGGTTTGTCCGGTGAACGTGCTGGATCCGTCTACCGGGGTTGTCCTGATGATCACTGGTGCTGAGGTGAAGGCTGCGGGTATGCGGCGTAAAGGAAGTATCCTTGGAACCACACTAGTTCAATCAGTGATTGTGCCTTTGTTGCCTTACTTTCAGATCGAGGTAGTTTCGATGAACCTGAAGCACCTTTTCTTCTGGTCTGGATCAATAGTTTCCCGCTTGTAGCGACAATTTGCCAATTCTAATGATTCAGGTCGGAGAGTAGTCCAGTATGTCTTGTTTTCCATGTTCTGTTGAGGCAGGAATTTACTGCGAGCACTAGCGCACGGCGATTGTTCCAATTCGTAGGTGGTTTCGTCGAGTTATCACCAGCGTCGACGATGTCGTAACCGACCCGTAAAGTATGCGACCACGTCATTATTTAGATTAAAAAACAATTTTGATGATTTAATTCTTAACGATTTTATTTAGGCGGCCGTTAAATTGATTGTTTTCTTCATATATTGCGAATGAGGTAAATCCCATCATAATGCATTTATAAGGTCTTCCGGATTATAACAAATGTATTTTAATCACGTATTTTTCCAACTCTTAATTGTTTGAAAACTTAAAGTCCGCACTTACCGCGTTCAGAAAACATATTTCAAAATATCGCCACTTCAACGTACCACCGCACAGCGCAACACTTTTTACTTCGACCTTCTCGGTTAATCACTCAAAACCCAACTCTGCTTTTCTGATCGTTCGATCGCAGAAAAACCCTTTTCCACGTTTACAAAAAGAAACGTGTTATTTTCATTTTGCGCTGATTTCGCATAAGATCCTTTCTATTAGTATATCTATTGTGGGCCATGGCCTCCTTTGTCTGGCCCTTAGGTAATTTACCTTGGATCGGCAACCTTCTAGAAACGTTTAAACATTACCTGGGATTTCCAGCAGTATCCGGCTTGGTAATTATGTTTTACTGGACAACGGTGCAAAATATATTTTCCTATCTTAGTGGTATTGTTGTCCAGCGAATGTATTTATAGTCGCCGTCCCTTGTTCTGTTTAGGAAATGTTTCCTTGAATAGGATTAAAGGAAACGATGCCGTGGGACGATCTGGCAGATCTGGAGGAATTCGTGATCCCATAACTCTACAACTAAGTAGCGATGGGATGGCCGCGGTTCACTGGATCATTAACAAGAGAATTTCGTTCGAATGACCTTAATCTGTCAATAAACAGAAACCTGACAAATGACGAAACCGTAAAACGAACAACGGATACAACAATTCCCAGAACAACAGTTACATATCACATAAACATGTACAGAAACAAAACAATAAACGCACTCCAGAAGAAAAAGAGCAGACTGCTATCGAAAACAAAACAATCCATCGTCATCATCATCATCATTGGCACTAAGACCGGGAACCGGTCTTGGCCTTATTTAGCAAGTCCTGAACCTTGTTAAATTTTCCATAATGACTTGTTTTTTTTTTCCGGGCAAGGTCATTAGTCTTAAGCCAGAGGCTCCCCGACGGGGAATCAGACCCCGGCGTGACTGGCGGGTATACTAGCCACTATACTATCGAGGGGACTGTGGCAACTCTAACAACAGATACACACAATTCACAGGCAAAAATAGTGAGGAACACGAACAAAAAAAAAAAAACCAATAAGAAAAATACATCAGAACCGTATACCAAGCGATAAATAATAAAAATAATTCACATCAGTGGAATATAGTCGAGTTTGGAAATCAAATTTAAAACACGGTCAGTAGCCTGGTGTGTAACGCTTAGGTAAAATTTTTTTCGTGATTCGAACTGTCATAGCGTCAGTTCGAATCACACGATCTTCTTCACTATTATTTCAAAGGCTATAGGCCCATAATTAAACTAAACTAAAACAACTACACAGACAGTTTACAGACAGACAAGACCAGGAGATAATATCACTGAAATCTCGATTAAAAAACCTCCAACAATTATAGATTAACAACAAATTTGTATTGAAACAACACAATCCGCGCTGTCAAATCGAAGAACTCGAATATGTTCCCACAAATTAATAAGATATTGAGGAGAGATAATGAAAATGAGATTCAGTGTCTCCAAATACCACGTACTGGCGTAAACAAGCAGTTGCTAATCAACAATGGGGTAGATACAGAGAACGTTATCCTCAATAATGATCTTTTCGTGATCGAGGATCCTTCGGAAAAGGTGAACGCTGTAGGAGCTGTCTTTCAGGAAATGTACAAGGTGAATGAAAGCATTCACCGAA
This sequence comes from Microdon myrmicae, assembly GCA_963931805.1. NCBI lineage: Eukaryota > Metazoa > Arthropoda > Insecta > Diptera > Syrphidae > Microdon > Microdon myrmicae. The sequence continues at coordinate 169,533,139 of OZ007496.1, read as the reverse complement.
ATTACGACTTGAAGGACAGAGCTCTAGTGAATCACCTGCACCTCCGAAATGAAATTTCACTTTGGCTATCAGTGAATATCGGTTTAAGCGAATTCAGTGACGATAATCTGTCAATTGACATTAATGCCAATGGTAGAGCTAATAGCCTTTTAATAACGAGGGAAGGAATCCAGGGTATCTTCAACTCATTGAAAAGCAAAAAGTCAGTGGGAATAGATGAAGTACCTAACATCGTACTCAAGAACCTATCCCCAATGGCAATAGATATATAGAGAGTCCTGTTTTACAACGCGTTGAATAATGCATTCTTTCCGGCGCGTTGAAAAATGGCTATCATTCAGCCCATTCCAAAAAGAGGGGCAAAGACTGTACAAACCTAATGAACATACGTTCCATAAGTTTACTCCCACTCCCAAACATTGGTAAAGTATTCGAAAAGACCATTAAAAAAGCTATGCTAAAATTGGTAGACGACAACAACATTATTCCGAATAACCAGTTTGGCTTTAAGACAGGTCATGAAGCCACACATGCCTCAGCTAAACTGGTCTCCGACATACAATGGTATAAATGTACGAACCAATGCACAGTTGCCTGTCTGATCGAATTGGAAAAAGCCTTTGATACCGTCTGGATTGAAGGGTTATATGTCTGACAAACTGGTCAGACAGAGCATATATAACCCTAAACTTTCCGATATGTTAAAGGACAGGAGGTTCGTGGTCAAAAGTGGCAATATGACCTCTAAAAAAACGTATATCAAGAATGGGTTGCAACAGGGAATCGTACTTTCTCCGATTCTTTTTAACATTTACATTAACGACTTATTAGATGCACTTCCGCATGCTATTGCGGACGCAGACGATCTTATAATTTACAGAACAGCCCCGAAAGTTGAAATCATAAATATTTTACTACAGCGAGACTTCAACAAAGTGCAGCGCTATTGCGACGACTGGAAACCTAAGATCAACTTCTAGAAATGTGAAGCCATCCTATTTAGAACCCCATTATATAAAGCCACGAACAACGCAAGAAAAAACTGATGAAAGTTGGTTATCGTGGAGCCGCATGGAGGCAAACTGGAAACAAAGAGTGTAGTTAAATACCTTGGCGTCTGGCTAGATCAATATCTATATTTCAACAGACATATAGGGGCTGCTTTGGCCTAAGCCAGGAAAACTTTTGATATGACAAGAAGGCTATTTCACAGTAGCCCACTTGACAGTACAAGTCATATGCTACATGACGCTAATCAGGCCAATGCTCATATATGGTTGTCCAGTATGGTTTGACATAGGGCCAAATTTGATGGAAAATATTCGTATGTTCGAAAGGAAGAGTCTCAGAAGTTGTGTCAGATTATATCGAACACCGGAATCGGACTATAAAAATTATTATTCAAATGGGATCTAATGTAATGAAGCCTACTTAAATAGGTGGATAATTTTTTGATCTAATTAATCAGAGGACATATTGGAAGAGCAATAAACTCGTCCAATGATCTAACTTACGCGGCTTATTATACAACCACTCTGTACTATGAGAGCGCAAGCCGCAGCGTCTTTGTTCCACCAGAGGTGTTCCTTTACTTGGATATGAAAGGGCTTATACAGGATAGATCCGAAATTCCGCTGATCTATCATGTAAGTAGATCATCCGTAGACGGGCTATTGTGCTACGATCGGGACGTAATGCTCACTGAAGAAAAACTCTTGCGCTTCAGTAGAGCTATCTCTGTCAAACAGTGTAGTGCTCCAAGAAGCCGTACCATTTTCCTCCCACATACATTTCTACCCACCTACTTTATCATTAATCCATATCCCCAAACTAACATTCAATCCAATGTTAGACAAATTGAATTGTTCAATTACCATACTAATATTTCCAAATCCTTCCTAAAAACTAAACAGCATAATGCATATCTTCATATGCAAACAAACACACATTAAAAGATATCCATTTCGTTCCCATACACTCAATTCTAAAATCCTTATCTCCATCTGGATTGCAGCCAGATGTGTATATTCTAAAAATAGATATTCCATTTCCTTTTCTCCAATTTTTCACATACAAATCTCAATGAAGATTTGTGTAAAAGGGCGATGCATTTTAAATTCGAGGATCAGTCTCTAGGTTGGCGTCCGACGTTTAAGGTCGTCAATCATTTATTGTAAATATTAAAATTATTAAAAGTAGATGCAGATTCCAAAAGTTGCATTTTTATTGGGCCTGGCCGATTCCCAGGACCCGAATTCAACAATCGTTCGCTTCTCTTCCTCGTTGATCGAGAAGCACGGAAGCGAACTGTACTACAACAGCATCAACAATTCTGGTGGTTTAATGGCAAATAAAGACCTGGATATCAATGTCGGTAGAATAACAGTCTCATCAGCCAGCTTACACAGACTTAGGTTTTCTAGAATTAGGGTAGTATAAGATTTAAGTTGTTCTTAAAAAAAAAAAATAATATATATATATATATATATATATATGTGTATATATACATTTACGTAAGTTAAATTTTAAGAAAAAACAAAGAAACAATTTCGGCACAAAGAGTTTTCCTAATTTTGCCTTGTCATACAAATAGCCATAAATACAGCCACAAACAAAGTTCTGTCGCCGAAAAGCAAAATATATAATAGTCATGTAATGTTTAGTTTAGGGCGTCTGGGTAGGACCAGTAAGTTATAATGAAAGATAATTAAGTTAGCATTTAAGCATTTTTTATCGAGCATATAATTTAGAAACTAAGAATATAAAACGAAAATAAAAAATGTTGCAAAAACGAAATTGAAAAAACGGTACCGCAATAGAATACGTCTGTACGGGGGATTTCGTAACAGAGATTCCGCGAGTTAATTATTCGATCTCGGGGGTTGAATGAGTGATTTTGAAAACCAAAATAAAATTTTGGTTATTACAGAACTTCAACTTCAAAATCACTTTTTTCGTTAAAAAAACTTTAGACCATATTTTTTTTCTTCAACAAGTTTCAATCTTTCAAATACAAATTCCTTCGTCTATCGCCGAGTAAACATTATTTACAAGAAAACTGCACAATTATAGAAAGATCGGCTTATTATTTATTGTGATGTCATGTTCACCGACTTTTAAAATGTTGTGCGGGTTCTCTATACTACATGGAGAACCAACCCAATATTTCCGCCTTATTTCGACCGCTAACAGCGTGTCAAATTAACCCCAATTCCCCCGACAAGCCTTTACACCTGAAAATCATGTTTTAAAAAATGTCGCATAGCTGAATTCATTACTCTATGCAGGTAATGCAGAATTGAATTCAGCTCCCTATTGTCATACGGCAACTCCTTTTCACTAACCCATGAGATTTCCACCGGAAATTCCAATTCATGTTGGTTAGCATCAACCAAGTCGGACCAAACGAAGCGGTTGCGTCATTGTGCAACGGCTTGGGTAATTACCTAATTCCTTAGCGTTATTCCCACGGTAATATTGCCCTAGGCGATGTAGCGTCATTTTGACATCCCCCAGACACTCTATTCGTTGGGGATCAATGATCTCTTTTTACAGGTGAATAGCGCAAACTACATTTTCCTCTCCTTCACAATTTTATCTTTCCATAGTTCAATGCACTCTGAGATCACCACAGCCACCGCACTAGGTCAGTGGATCATCCTCAGAGGATGCATTGATACACGCACACCAAAGCCAGATCAACCCTGGGTTAGTGTGCTTTCCTTTTGATTTCTTCATCCTTTCTATCCCCATCGACGTGGAACGAATACGCAAGTATTTATTCACTTCGATGAGCGTAGAGAATTGAAGGAGTCACAGGAGAGCGCGATTACCATTGGCTGATCGTTGTGCAAAATCCAGAAACCATCACCTATTCCAATCAGTCGTTACACATTCATCATCGCGGTTGCTCACGCCGCCGTTAGTCAGTCGGTAATAGTCCCCTACACGGAACACACGTCTCCTGATTCGCCACCAATCTACGGCCAGATAATAAGTCAAGCGAATGTTTTTCTTTTAATTACTGCGGTCACAGTTTCGCGAAAGAAGTGTTTCATCTTGTATATAGTTTGGGAAAATCCATTTAATAACATTAATGATAAATTCTAAGTGAAGAAAAGGAAAATCAAAACAATATTTGTTTCATCTTGTATATAGCTTATGAAAACCAATTTAATAACATTCATAATAAGTTCTAAGTGAAGAAAAGAAAAACAAATTATAAACTGTCCCCCAGGATAATCTAAATAAATAACAAAGGACATCATATCAACAAATAAAAGAACACTAAGCCAACAAAACAACACCGTGAATTTTTATTTTCTCCTGGATTTTCTTCTGGCCAACATTTGCTTTCGTAGTGACTACGTTGGGGAAGAAAGTGAAATTAGTGTCGTACGTCATCACCAGAACCTGAACCCCCACAATGTTATTTGGGATATACGTGTAAAAGTTTTCATTACGGATAGGAGCTGATCGAAAGGGCGGGTTTAAAATGCTCCATCTCATTTAATTTTTTTCGAATCAACCCGAAATTTCGGGAGATCATTTCTAAGATGTTGTGCTTTCATAGCAAAATTTAAAAAAATAATACCATTTATTAAAAATGGATAAAAAAGGGGTATCAGGTCTGTTGAAAAGTTAGTGGGCTGACACATAGATGGTAACACTAGAATTGAATCCATATGATTTTTAGTTAGTACTAACCTTCAAACGATACGTGTATAATTTGACAGCTGTCGGACAATTGGTTCGTAATATATAACATTGTGTGTGAAGCAACTTTTGTTATTGTTAAAAAAAAATTGATAAAAAACAATTTCATATGTTAATGAAGCATTGCTCTATCATGAAAAAAGTATACTGTTGAAGCCAATGCTTGGTTTGCTAAACATTATTAGGATCCTGCACCAAGAAAATCAACCGATGAGAAGTGATTTGCTAAATGTAAACGGGACGAAATGATCAATGATAGATCGCCGCCACTCTTCGAGCCTGATGACGGTACGAACGTACCGAGGTGCCAACGTCGACTCGGATCACTATCTTGTTGGTACAGTTTTCCGAGCGCGGATTGCCTTACGGAGACGTATTGCATCTGCGGATCATGTTCGAATCAACACGGCTGCCTTACGCAATGAGAACACCAGCAACACCTTTGGTCATGCGTTAAGACTCGCCCTCGAAGAGCTGGACGGAGGGAGAGTAAGTCCTGGGGCCAGAATGCCGGGCGTAGAAGAGAAATGGACACGCCTTAAGAATACTGTCATTAGTACTGCCAACTCCATCTTAGGCAGTAGTCGTAGAGATCGGAACGACTGGTTTGATGATGAGTGCAAACTAGCGACTGAACGTAAGAATGCTGCATACCGGGCAATGCAGCAGTCTCATAGGACGCGGGTACGCGAGGAGAAATACAAAGAGCTCAGAAGAACTGAAAAAAGACTTCACAGACAAAAGAAAAGTGCCTGGGAAAAAAATCTTGTCTGTGAAATAGAGAAAAGTAGAGAGCGAGGTCCGCACCAGGCGCGGAAGTTCTACCAAATAATCCGCAGTATGACGCGGTACACACCACGCTGCACTTACTGCAAGGATAAAGAGGGTAATCTGATCCTGAAGGCATTCTGGAGCGATGGGAAGTGCACTTTAATGAATTGCTAAATGGTCAGCTCACAGAAGAATTGGAGGCTCCACCAATGCAAGACCAGGACCAAATGCTGCCGCCACCAAGCATTGAGGAAACACTGAAAGCCATTAGACAGCTAAAATCAAATAAAGCCCCCGGAGCTGATGGCATACCAGGTGAGCTGATCAAACAAGGAGGGACAGCGTTACATCACGCAATTCACGAGATCGTGGTGCACGTATGGGAGCAAGAGGAGATGCCGGAAGATTGGCGTCGTGGTATAATTTGCCCCATACATAAGAAGGGAGATATCACACTGTGCAGCAACTATAGGGGTATAACATTGCTGAGTACCGCCTATATAGACCGGATATCCCCATACGCTAAAGCCATCATTGGTCAATATCAGTGTGGCTTCATCCCAGGCAAATCTGCAATTGATCAGATATTCACCCTTAGGCAGGCGATGGAAAAATGTCTGGAATTTAAGATTCCACTATATCATCTATTTATAGACTTCAAGGCCGCCTACGACAGCATAGCCAGGGTAGAACTATATAATGCCATGAGAGAATTCGGCATTCCAAATAAATTGATACGACTTTGTAGGTTGACCATGACCAACGTAACTAGTCAAGTAAAAGTAGCGGGGTTGCTGTCCAAACCAATAAACATCTATAATGGACTCCGACAAGGGGACGGTCTGGCCTGCCTCCTCTTCAACCTGGCGTTGGAGAAAGCAATCCGTGACTCTGGCGTTACAACTAGAGGGACTATTGTCACCAAGTCCAGCCAGATACTTGCCTACGCAGATGACATCGACATCATCGGTAGAACCGAATCGGCGGTACAGGAATCCTTCACCCAGATCGAGCAGGCGGCACAAAAACTGGGACTGCGCATTAATGAGGGAAAAACCAAGTACATGGTGGCAACTTCTGCGAAGAGAAGACCTAACGTTGGTCAAACTATCAGGGTAGTGGAGCACGAATTTGAAGTTGTGCAATCCTTTAACTACCTTGGGTCAATAGTATCAGCCGATAACAATATGGAAGAAGAAATACGCGAACGGCTGATTAAATCCAACAAAGCCTACTATGGTCTATCAAGGCTCTTTAAATCCCGAAATTTATCCAGAACATCCAAGCTACTACTGTACAAGACCATGGTCTCACCAGTACTCATGTATGGATCCGAGACCTGGTTGCGTAATAAAAAGCACTCTGAACTCTTGGCCGCGTTCGAGAGAAAGGTCTTAAGGAGAATTGTTGGCCCCGTATGTGAGGGAGGACGATTCCGGAGACGCTACAACCATGAGTTGTACGCAATCTACCTTGAAGCTCATATTGTAAGAAAAATCAAGCTCGGTAGACTCCGGTGGGCGGGACACCTAGCTCGAATGAGCGAAGAGGACCCTGCCCGGAAAGTCCTTTATGGCAGGATGTATGGAAGGAGACAGCGCGGCAGACCTTGTCTGCGATGGAGGGATGGCGTAGACCAGGACGCCCAGAGCCTGGGAGTGCTAAACTGGATGACATCGGCTCGAAATCGGGACCGGTGGAGAGATTTGTTAAATAAGGCCAAGACCGGATCCCGGTTGTAGTGCCGATGATGATGATGATGATGAAATGATCACTCAAGACGCAGTGGACACATGAAAGAGGCTGTAACGGACGAAAACATAAAAAAAACATAATTATGAATGACCGTAAATTGAAGTTCATCTAGCTATCTGAGACTCTGACGATGTCAAAAGAGCATGTTGGACATATCGTTCATGAATATTTGGACATGCGAAAGCTGTGTACAAAGTGGGTGCCGCGCGAGCTCTCAATCGAGTAAAAATTTTAACATGTCGTTGATTCAGAGCAATGTTTTTTGCTTCCCGATCCAGCGTATTCTCCAGATCTGCCCCCCAGTGACTCTTTTTCTGTTTTCAGACCTCAAAAGCATGCACACTGGAAAGAAATTCAGCACCCATGAAGATATAATCGTTGATAGTGAGGCCTATTTTCACACTAAAGCGAAATAGTACTATAAAAATGGTATCGAAAAATTTCATGACCGCTATAATCGTTGTATCGCCCTCGAGGGCAAGAATGTTGAATAATAAAAACATGAAAAAAAGTGTTACTATCTTAGCCTATCTTCAGCCGACTTGTTATTGGAAATACGAGTGTAGTGCTCCAAAAAGCCCTACCATCTTTTTCCCCCATTACTAATCCAAAATCCCAGCAATATTAAACTAAAACCCAAAATCCTATCAAAACCTGAAAAAAACCCAAACATGATCCAAAATTCGCAATAAACGAATTAAACATTCGTTTATCGCATAACATTTGCCCCCACGGCATAATTAAATCCAAAATCAAAATTAAAATTAAAATTCACAATAAACGAATCCAATATTCGTTTATTGTTCTACATTTGCTCCACAGCATCACCCAAATCTAAAATTCAGAGATCGTTATCTCTATCCCAAAAATTCCATTGAGTCAAACAAACAAAAAACTCAAAAGCCAATACATTCACACATCTGCGCGATAGTTTCATAAGAATTCAAGAAATTGATTTCTTATCTTGTGTAAATACAACATCTCGCTCGAAATATCCAAAAGATCGAGATTGTTGCACGAAAATGTGTATCTTTGGGATACAATTTTCGATTCCTTTTCCTTTATAAAGGAATAGTCAAGTGATCCCCGGGCCGCAGTTAAACATAGTTAATGGTCCCGATAGGACTAGTAGCGCCGCAGTCTAAAACCATTCATTTGTCCCTGAAGGAGGTGCCCAGGAGAACTGTGGGGCTTTTCAGGGCTCGAAGAGCCATGCATCGCTCGATCCCCACCATTCCCAGCGATGCGACTTACCTTGAAGTCGAACCTTTAGCAAGGTTACGCAACCTTGCTACGGCATTAACCGCCAGCCAAATTGCTGGAATTAATTCAGTTACCCCAAAGGATAACTGACATAAATACCTTAGGCAGCTTACCTTTCTTTGGGGGGTTTTTCCAAACACCTTTTTTTTTCCACGATTCATTCCTGAAAACATTAAGTCCACGGCAAGTATTATCACCTAGCCGTGGCATCGAGAATTTCACTCTCGGGCATGTATAGCACCCAGTGCATCACGTTCCCAGTACTTTATGCCATGGAAACAAAATCAACACGGAGTTTCAAATTTACTCGTTTTTTTTTTGTTTGTTTGTCCATGGCACCCCTAAGCATGCGGCTACCAGGTCTCATCAGTTTGCCACCATCGACAAGGTTTCGGCTGACGCAAAGCAAACATTTACCAATTACCAGCAATAGCTGGTTTTCTATTATCGGTCTCCACCGATCAGGGACCGCAAACATGCAACGAATTGGATGTGGCCATCAAGTGTTTACTTTTAACAACTGGCAATGGCTGCACCCTATATTCGTTGCAATACCTAAACATCGCATTCACACCACGGATTGTTTATGGTATACCAATTCCCTATTAACGGCCGCCAACCGTCGGCGGACCTGGGAAATTGCATGTCCATCAACCAAATGTTGATTTATGGCCTCTCCTAGGGTGACCAGATCTTCGGCTAGTTTTGCTTGTTCACCAGACGGTTCGGTTGCCGACAAGTATTACACAATCAATTGTGTACACAGCCGCAGGCCCATGCATTGTTTACATACCCATTACCAGGAGATGCAATTAAGACGCTCGCATCCATCCTCGTTCACCGGACGATCGTATGCGACGCTTGCAAAATGTATGCCGTATTTCCCGGTCCAATCACGATTGACTGCTACCAGTTGATCGTGTAGCTCCTCCCCTTTTACGGTTTTTCTTTGCGATGTCATTCTGATGGCGGCGAAGGGAAACCAGTCAGATCTTAGCCACCGCTGCGTGCAATTGTGAAAGTCGCCTTTTTGAGAGTCAATTTTCAACCCCCAGAGTGTGCGCACGAATAGTCAGTCGAGTTGAGCCGTGAGAGCGTTTAAAGATTTCCAAAAGATTTTTCTAAAATAAATATTGTACTCGTAATTAGTGCTTAAAGATCTTCAAAAGTCTTTCTAAAATAAATATGGTATCAGTAATTAGTGTCTAATGACTTCCAAAGCAGTTTATTTCAATCAAATATTGTATTCGACATTAATGACAAATAAAACTGAGCACTGAAAGAGAAAACTGTGACCGGTGTTTGTGTTTGGATTTTTAATACATTGAATTCCACATTATTGGCAGAGCTGAAACGTAAGAACAATTCACTAAGTGAACTCCAGGAAATTAACAAGTGAAAGCCTTTACCTATAATTTGCGGAGTTTCCTTGCGGAACGATATATTATTCATATAAAGCTACAATAAAAAAACCAACTCTAAACAACAACTCGTGCCGTTTTATTTGTTTGGGTTCTTGCAGCGTGTGTTTCGTAGACATTTTTGGTGAACCACTCGTCGTTAGTGTCCGGTGATTTGACTTTTCGTCGGAGTGTTTTAATGGAACTCGCATCCTTACCGATGCTAACTTAAAACACCCACAGAACCATTTAAAAATAAACACTGGTATTTACCAAAAGAAGAAAAGCGAGACTTTTTAATAGTTTTTCATTGAGCTGACAACTGGTAAGTACAGCCGTGGTATCTCCAAAAAGAAAACAACAACTGATACCGAAGCATCACCTGGCCCCCACGGAAGACCAAGTGAAGAAATCAAGACTGAGGCCAAACCGAAAGGACGTTGCTCTTCCCTCAGGTATATGAGGAAGCACGGTAACGACCCCTTGTAGGACAAGTTTTCAGGCGCGGTCTGTTTTAAGAGATCGCCTTGTCCTTTTAAGGATCAGGAGACTCGCGTCCTGAATCTAACCCCTACTAAACACAACAAAAAATTTTGGTGGCAGAGAGAACTCTGGTAAAATTATCCACGGAGGATGTCCCGATAATGCAGAATTTCAAAATCCTCTACAACTGATTCCTGAAGACATCAAAGACACGCACTCCAGGCGCTTGAAGGAAGACATTGAAGACTGGCGGGATAATACTTGCGATATCCCCTAACAACAAAAACAGTGATGCAAAATTTCCTCTAAAGCGTATTCCGGGGCTAACACCGGAACAGTGACATTAAAACCTTTTTTTTTAATTTTTAAAGCGTATTCCGGGGCTGACACCGGAAAGATATTGAAATTTAAAAGCGTTGCCTGGGGCTTGGATACCGGCAAAGTAGATAACTAAAATCAAAGTGCTACGAAAACTGCCACGACTTCCGTGGAAAAGAGAAAAATCTTTTTCCTTATACAACAGCACAACATAATCATCAGGAAATTTGCTGCTAGATCCTGACGATAGTGATTGGGACCAGCAGGGAAATATAATACATCCAGTGGAGTGAACCTCAGTCAGCAGAAAAACCGATTCCTGTCGCAGCTACAACAACCACAGGTAAAAGAACATTTTTTATTATTAAAGTGAAAAGTGAAACAGAAAGTGAACTCAATTTGATAATTAAAATAAAGAAAAATTCATTTAAGTTTGTCATTTTTGCGTTAGTAATCGGCCTCCAAAATAAATAAAATTTTTAAATTTTCGAAATCATTAACTAAAGGAGACGCCAAGAATAAATTGAATGTTCAAATACTTTTTTTTTAAATTGTTCTTTTCACATGAGGATCAAGAAAACCCTCTAAAATCTGATATTTTCTTTTAAATGAAATTAGTTTATATATCTTTTCCTCTCCTAATGGGAATATCCATATAAGTGCCCAGAAGGGATAAAATTATAGTGAAGCAATCAAGGGAACTATAGAAAATATGTTCACCTTTATAGACGAAATTTAAACAAACGTACACTAAAATTTATCAAAAATTTTACACATATTTCAATTTACAGAGGCAACATTTAAATAAAACAAGCATAAAAATTTTCATAAAATTGATACGAATATACATACACACGTGCATACACACACTTGTAGTACGCACTTATTTCCTTAAACTATTTCAGCTTGTAGAAAACAATTTTTAAACACATTTTTTCTTAATAAACATATATTTTTAAACGCATATCTTTAACAATTTTTTAAAAATTTTACACATACGAGTATATATATATATACATATACACATTTGCTTTTCGGAACTATTTCAACTTCTTTGAGGAAGATTTTCTATTGTTTCTGAGTGTTAGCTGAAGGAAAACGGAAAGTTAAAGTCCTTTGCATTTAACTTTGACGTTGTTTTGGACTTTTTGTGTGTTGATTTTCTTTTTACGTTCCTGCGGAAAAACCTATTTCAGGGTCCTTTTCTCTTTTTGCCCGTGACACTTTAGGCCTTGCTCCCCTCGAACGAAAGGAAAATTGTTTCTCTCACCATTAGGAGTAAAATACACTTACCCAATAGGATCTAACTAACTAAGTTTGAGGATATAATATTCTTGTTGTTATCGTCTTTTCTTTTGGCATCGTATCACGATAAAATGAAAATTACATCTCTTTGTTCTCTACCCCTTTTCACCATCATTTGGGAAGGTCTGTTTCACAAATACGTCGTGAGCGACAAAAATAAACCGGGAACGCGTTCGCAGAGACCTGAGCCCGAGCTCATACAAAATCGCGAGGACGAAACGTCGGAAACGTTACGGACGGAAATACGCGAACAGAGTTCTAGAATGAACTACGGATTCGGATTAAGCGACATACTGGGACTCGTGCCGGTATTTAACGGTAATCCTGACGAATTAGAGGGTTTCGTCTCTTGTGGAGACATTTTGTTCTCACAAGCACAAGAAGACAACCAGAAATCCTTTATTCTAAGGGTGATCAAAACCGAGATTACAGGGACCGGCGCGAGACTACATCAAACATAAAATTATTTCTACATGGGATTTGGTATCCGAATTGGAGGGAGAATTTAAAGATAGCAAGGAGGGTGTGAAAGAATTTTCAAATAGACTCACACACCACCTGCATGAATTGGACAGCGCCACATACGCTAGTTCATCTGATCCTGTAGTCAGAACTTATCTTCTGGCTGAAAATCAGAGACTCGCTTTGAATACGTTTGAGGATGGGATACGAAATTCCAGCCTCAAAATCTTAGTAAAAGCACATAGGGCTTCAAATCTCAAAGCGGCCATTAGCTACGCTTTGGAACAATCTCAAAGATTGAACAGCGACCACACAATGGCAGCACCCACTAACAGTTTTAGGAGAAACCAACCAATTGTTTGCCAAACATGCAACAAAAGGGGACATACTTCTGCGACTTGTTGTCGTAATACAAATTTTCCAAATTTCGTCCCCCAACGCATTAAGACAGAGGCTGAACGTCTCCAATGCACATACTGTCGAAAGTATAATCACACTCAGGCAGAGTGCAGAACCAGGTTAGCTCATATGCGAAACCAGGACCAACCTTCAACGAGTCGAAATCCCTTTAGAAACCAATCCAATCAATCTCAAAATAGGACAATGACAAACTCGCATCGGATTGAAAATCGAAATACCCGACAAAATCAAAATATTAACAGGGTATCCAATCAACAACAGGGAAACGAACTCACTCGGGCAGCGAGCAACGGCAATTCTTCTCGAGTTCAGACAATCGCCGATATACACCCCACCCCGATGTAAATTTTCAAATGCGCGTATTTTTCTGCCCTGAATTTAAGGAGCCAGTAATACGTGTAAAATTTAATCCATCGGATAAAAAATACTCCACTTTCCTCATTGACACAGGCGCCGACATCAGTCTTATCAAATTAGACAACTTATATATTGAACGATCTGTAGATAATTCAGACCCAGTTACTATATCCACCATTGCTGGAAAAACGGTCAGCACAGGCGGAAAGGTATTGGGGAAGTTCGAATTCAGAACTGACAGGCACTCCATACCCTTTAACCATAACCTTTTTGTAGTGGAAAGCAATGTAGAATTTCAACACGATGGCATACTGGGAAGCGATTTCCTTACGAAGCACCAGTGCCACATTAACTTTGAGAAGGGATTCCTTAAATTCGCTGTGAAGAAGAGAACCATGGTAGAACTCGAGCAGCTTTTAGGAAACAAAAATGAGGTTAAGGAAAATATTCAGAATGCCACGCCTTACGAGGTGTCTTCCACGGAAAATACAGGCATTCATGAAAAATTGGATAACACCGTTCGTGAGTCAACATCCGAATCCGTTTGTCTACGGGCCGGATCTGATGCTGTGACAAACACAACGAAACCAACCACCCTTAAATCTTCCTCTCCGCCTTTAAATAAAGTTTGTGGTAACGAAAAAGTTAAGGAGATTGCTGAAAAACTGAGTTCAGGAAAATATGAACCTGAAACGCCAGTATCCTTAGAAAAATTAAAACAAAATCCTACAATTGAGATCATAAAATTGCAACCGCGATCCCAACAAATAATGGAGATCCCCTTTAAAGAAAAATCCAGTCAAGAACTGATTATTAAAAAATCCGAGATCATGCCAGAGATATATCTGGGTAATAATTTGACAACACCACAGGACAACAAAATAAAGGTATTGCTATTGAACACATTAGACACCGATCAAGAAGTAAGCACCAACGACATAGAAGTCGAATTTGAAGATCTGGATGACTACAATGTGTAAAAAGGCGGATGAAACTAAAAACCTTCTAAAAAAATAGGCTTGGACGGCTAGAATCACTCCTAGAGTTGCGTCAATGTAACCAGGAGCAAAGGAAATCTATCCTAGACTTCTGCCACAGATTTAACGATCTCTTTTACTTAGAGGGCGACCATCTCACACACACTGACGCCATAGAGCATCAGATCATCACTGAAGAAGGAAAGCCCTCACTTTACATAAGACCATATCGCCTCCCAGACGGCTCGAAGCAAGAAATCCACAAACAGGTGAATGAAATGCTTCAGGATGACGTGGTACAACCAAGTTTCAGTCTTTGGAATTCCCCTCTCTTACTAGTACCCAAGAAGGCAGGACCTGATGGGACAAAATGGTGGAGAGTGGTTGTCGACTTTAGAGCACTCAATAAATTAATAGTCGGAGATGCATATCCATTGCCCAATATTACAGATATTTTGGACCAGCTAGGAAAAGCTAAATATTTTAGCATTTTAGATCTAGCAAATGGCTTTCATCAAATATGCATGGATAACAGAGACAAGGCAAAAACAGCGTTTAGCACACCCTTCGGACATTACGAATACAATCGAATGCCTTTCGGACTTAAAAACGCACCTGCCACATTCCAGAGGCTTATGAATAATGTACTCATGGGTCTTCATGGAATAGAATGTTTCGTCTATGTAGATGATATCGTAATTTATGGATACGATCTGAACGATCACAATTCCCGACTTACCAGAATTTTCCGGCGATTACAAAGACACAATCTGAAAATACAACCAGAAAAGTGTCACTTCATAAGGAAAGAGTTCACCTATTTAGGGCATGTTATTTCAAAGGAAGGTATAAAACCAGATCCAGAAAAAACTAAAGCGGTAAAAAGTTTCACAACGCGCAAGAAACAAAAAGACATAAAATCTTTTCTCGGTTTTGTAGGCTACTACAGAAAATGTATTCCAAATTTCGCCGAACTGGCAAAACCTTTAAGCAGATTGCTCAGGAAAAATGTTCCATTTCATTGGGATGCCTTTTGTGACGAGGCGTTCACAACTCTAAAAAGAAAGGTTATTACCCCACCAATATTGGCTTATCCAGACTTTAACCGGGAGTTTATAATAACCACGGATGCTAGCAATGTTGCGTTAGGAGCAGTGCTATCTCAAGGTACAATACAACAAGATTAACCTATTGCTTTCGGTAGCCGAACTTTAAACGACGCAGAAACTCGATATACAACATCCGAAAAGGAATTATTGGCAATCGTTTTGGCACTAGCCCAGTTCCAACCACATGTTTACGGACGAAAATTTACTATAGTCACTGACCATAGCTCTCTACAGTGGCTTATAGGACGAAAGGATCCTACATCCCGACTTATGCGATGGAGAATTCTTCTCGAAGAGTATGAGTACACAATCGTCCATAAAAAAAGGAAAGCAAAATGCAAATGCTGATGCTCTCAGCCGTATAACAACGACTACCCCAGTCGATCCCATCAAAAATAATATCCTCGTCACCATACGAAGTAAAGCTAAACTCGAAGAAGATGTGGCTGCACAATCATACAAAGATATTACCAATCTTGTATGGCAAGAACAAACAGGGTCCATCTTTACCAAGAAAAAACTTGGACTACGTATTATAATCCTCCCATTGATAGACTCTGCTGAGGAAGAAAACCTGGCAGGAAGAATCCCAAACTTCACCAAGCCAGACGTAGGTAAAATTACGTTTCATGAGCAAGATGGGTCATGCCATTGCCCTTCAGAAACCTAAGCGACCAGGAAACCGCTAAGAGTTCCCTTATTGATCTGAAGAAGATTTGCAAAGACCGGAATTTCAATTCCATTGGAATTTTAGTGCCCTTGATAGAAAACGAATCAAAAGTAGCACTTAATAACTTGCTAAAAGAAACTTTTGTTCACCTCAACGTGACAATGTACGTTTTCTCCAATAAAAAGAAGCATCTAACAGAGCCTAACGAAATACAAAAGTTACTCGCGGAATACCACAGCCCACCTTTCGGAGGACACCAAGGAGCCACCCGAACAATCAAAAGATTGAAACAAAAATATTACTGGCGCACAATGACCGCTGACGTTGCGACGTGTATTCGAAAAGGTGCTTCCTGCCAGATAAACAAAAGTGGAAGAAATCCTAGAATTCCTATGAAGATATCCACAACAACCTCCAAACCTTTCGAAAGAGTTGCTTTAGATATAGTAGGACCATTACCAGTCAGTTATAATGGAAATAAATACCTACTAACGTTTCAAGACGATTTGACTAAATTCTCAGGAGCTTACGCACTGGCCAGTGCTGAAACCAAGGACGTGACCAGGATTTTCGTTGAAAATATCGTCTGCCAGCACGGCATACCATGTTCTCTATTAACTGACCGAGGTGCAAATTTTCTCAGTGCACTTTTTAAGGACATTTTTTCCTTACTTAAAATGAGAAAACTAAACACAGCACCCTACCATCCACAAACAAACGGAGCACTAGAACGGCGCCATAGAACTCTGGTGGAATACCTCCGCCACTATGTAAACCAGGATCTTCTCACCTGGGACACCTGGATACCTTACGCAATGTTTGTGTATAACACTACACCCCACAGTAATACAGGCTACACGCCGCATGAATTACTATATGGTTTTCTAGCCGAAATACCCAGTTCTCTCAGACAAAACCCCGAAAGCACTTATAACTACGACCATTACGCAAATGAATTAAAAATGCGATACAACATGGATATCGTACAGCTAAGGGAATACTGATAGAGAAAAAACAAAAATCGAAGGTATACTACGACCAAAAAGTAGGCCGTAAGAAATTTAATGTTGGCGACAAGGTTCTATTAAAGAATCACTCAAGACCTAACAAATTAACCTCCCTGTGGAAAGGCCCCTACGAAATTGTCAAGATCCTATCCGAAGAAAATTCAATCCTCAAAATAGGAAAAGGAACCCGAATAGTCCACAACAATAATATAAAACTATTTGTGGACTAGGCAATCACAGATAAGAAACTCCAAAAAGAAAAAATAAAAGTTGAAGGAAGGCAAATGTATATATGTATAGATAACCTTACAAAAAAAAAAGAAATAAATAAATGCATACACGTATAGTAAACACAAAAAAAAAATCATAAAGTAACACTGTATCAAAATACTACGATTATATATTTAAAATTTGCCTGCAAAATTTTCTTTTCAAATACTGCTATACGAATAAATAATCTTGTAAATATTATACAATATTTTAAATAACCGAAATAAACAAACAAAACAAAAATATATCTATAAAGAAAATATATATACAACCAATAATGTTAAATTCACCTCTAAAAAATTATTGTTCAAAAACGAAATAGATAGATAAAATAAACAAAGAAAATATATAAATAATATAACTGTATTGCCAATTCAGGAGACAATAAATAAAATATAACAGAAATTAAATCTCCACATAACTCATATGTTTCAAAAATAGAAGTTTCAAAACTATACTATAAACAAATATTGACTATCGAAAAAAATGTATTATACAAATATTTTAATCAACCACCACTAACTTAAATAAATAAACAAACAAACAAAAATTTTTTGTAATAATCTTAAGTTATAAAAGAAAAAAAAACACTATATATATGAAGAAAAAAAAACAGAAATAATATATGTAAATAATAAAAATTTATTGTAATACACCAAAACAAGAAACAAAACCAAAAATTACAATACGAAATAATGTTCAAATAATGAATTCAAATAATTATGTAATTATAAAACATTCTACAATTAAACTTATACTCAGAAAATCAGAAAATATTTACTTTAAATCAAAACGAAAATTTTTAGAATCAAATGTTTCCTTCTAATACAATGTTTAACCAACATGAAAAAAAACAAATTATATGAAATTTTATAACCAAATGTGTATTGTACATATAACCAAAACCAAACTAAACGAATATGCCCTTAACTCAAAATAAAATACTTTATATAAGAAAACTTTATTTTTGGATAACCAACAACTACTGTTAAACACACCTATACTAAGAAAATTCAAACCTTAAAAACAAAATTGTATTTGTACAAAATTTCAAAAGAAAATATTTTATTATATAAATAACCATCGTGGAAACTTCGATACACGACCATAAATACGAATATATTAATATTAAGGAAAAAACAAAGTACAAAAAATTACACATTTATATACATTCATATAATAATATTGTATACATAAAGCTACTATGTAAAAAAAAAACAAAAAAAGAGATCAGGCCTATGTAACGGAATCACGAGACTATCATCCTTATTCCCAATCACACCATTTTCCAGAAAATTAATCTCATAAAGATCAATTTTCTTTTTTTAAGGAGGGGAGGATGTAGTGCTCCAAAAAGCCCTTTTTCCGCCATTCCTAATCCAAAATCCCAGCAATATTACCCTAAAACCCAAACATTCGCTTATCGCATAACTTTTGCCCCCACGGCATAATTAAATCCAAAATCAAAATTAAAATTAAAATTCACAATAAACGAATATTGGATTCTACATTTGCTCCACAGCATCACCCAAATCCAAAATTCAGAGATCGTTATCTCTATCCCAAAAATTCCATTGAGTTAAACAAACAAAAAACTCAAAAGCCGATACATTCACACATCTGCGCGATAGTTTCATAAGAATTCAAGAAATTGATTTCTTATCTTGTGTAAATACAACATCTCGCTCGAAATATCCAAAAGATCGAGATTGTTGCACGAAAATGTGTATCTTTGGGATACAATTTTCGATTCCTTTTCCTTTATAAAGGAATAGTCAAGTGATCTCCGGGCCGCAGTTAAACATAGTTAATGGTACCGATAGGACTAGTAGCGCCGCAGTCTAATACCATTCATTTGTCCCTGAAGGAGGTGCCCAGGAGAACCATTTAAAAATAAACACTGGTATTTACCAAAAGAAGAAAAGCGAGACTTTTTAATAGTTTTTCATTGAGCTGACAACTGTGGTATCTCCAAAAAGAGAACAACAACTGATACCGAAGCATCACCTGGCCCCCACGGAAGACCAAGTGAAGACATCAAGACTGAGGCCAAACCAAAAGGACGTTGCTCTTCCCTCAGGTATATGAGGAAGCACGGTAACGACCCCTTGTAGGACAAGTTTTCAGGCGCGGTCTGTTTTAAGACATCGCCTTGTCCTTTTAAGGATCAGGAGACTCGCGTCCTGAAACGAATCCCTACTAAACACAACACGAGGGTGGGCGGAAAAGTTTGCGACCTAACAAAGATACAAGACATTTTTTCTTAAAATTTATATTTATTTTTCTACAAGTCTCCTCTACATACTTCTCCCAGCGATGCTCCGATCTCTCTAAGCCATCCAAATAGTACCCGGCGTTTTTCTCTGCAAAATAACTGTTCACGAAGGTGATTGTTCCTCATTTGGCGAAAATCTCTGTCCTCCGAACCCAATTTTTAAATTAGGGAACAAAAAGAAGTCGCTTGTGGCTGGATCTGGTGAGTAAGGCGGATATTCAAGCAGTTCAAACCGTAATTCGTGGATTTTCGCCACGGCAGCCACTGAAGTGTGAGACGGCGCGATGTCTTGGTGAAAAAGCATTTTCTTTTCCTGCAAATGTGGCCGTTTTTCCGTAATTACTGACTTCAGTTGGTCAAATAATGATGCGTATATACTCCTGTAATAGTTTTTCCTTTTCGGAGATAATCGATTAAGATAACTCCATGACTATCTCACAAAAAACAATCGCGATCACTTTCCCAGCCGAAAAACCAGTTTTTGCTTTTTTTTTTTGGGAGTCGATCCCCCTTTGCAGTCCATTGTTTTGACTATATTTTTGTTTCGGGCATATAATGGTCTATTCACGTTTCATCGACAGTAATTAATCGGCGTCAAAACTCGGAATTATTGCTCCTAAACTGCGCCAACAGAGCGTTGGAAATGTTCGTTCGAACACGTTTTTGGTCTAAGATGAGCAAACGCGGTACCCAACGCGCGGGCAACTTTCTCATGCCTAAATCTTGACTTAATATGTGACAAACACGTTCTTTGGACATTTTCATAGCGTCTGCTATATCTCTTACTTTAATTCGGCGGCCGTCTAGCACTAGATGTTATCGTCAGTTGTTGCATTTTTTGTCGCCGAACGTTCATCCTCTTCCAAGGTCTCACGGCCACGTTTAAATTCAGGTGCCTAAAATGACACTGTGGTAAATGATGGTGCAGAGTCCCCATACATTTTAACATAATTGCAACAAAAACCAAAGACGTGTATCGGCGTCGTCTTGGTGGTATATTTCCGACGCTCAGCGTACTTGTTTCCAAATCCTAAACAAAAGGATATTATGGAAACAATGCAATTAAGACCCGGGAAATAACTCATCTTAATTGCTTTACTATAAAACTAAAAACCCACATGCCGGAAAGATACAGGTTTCCAGATCTGGTGCATATTTCTAAATTCCTTTTAATGACCAGAATTGGTCATTAGGATTGACCGGAATCGGTTAGATTTTTCGCAATAGTTTTAAGTTTGTCAGTTTTTTCAAAGAACGTCCGGACAAGCGGACTTAGTAAATAAAAATCTCATACGAGGGTTTCCTCTTATGTTTCGGGATTTGGCAACCCTAGTGTTGCAATCCGGCAATTGACAGCTCTGTCGTAAAGTTGGACATTTTTGAGGTTATTCGCACTCAGAACGTTTTGACATACGAGCGCTATTTGTGTTGTTTACAGTAACTTAAAAGATTCATCTCGGCCCAAAAATGGAATTAAATCGTCAACATTTTCGTGCGATTATTTTTTACAACTTTCGGCGTGGATTAACTCAGCAACAGTGCATGGATGAACTTAATTCAATTTTTGGCGATGAAGCTCCATCAAGGACCAGTGTTTATCGATGGTATGGTGAATTCAATCGTGGTCGTAGTTCACTCCAAGATGAATTTCGTGAAGGTCGTCCAAAATCAGTTGTTGTTCCGAAAACCATTGATGCTGTGCGCGAACTGATATTGGAAGATCGTCATGTGACCTATCGTGAGATTGAGACAACCTTAGGCGTTAGTGGGACCAGCATACATTCAATATTGCATAAACATTTGACTGTCAAAAAAATTTGTTCGCGTTGGATCCCACACAATTTGTCAATCGCCCAAAAAAAGGCTCGTGTCAATTGGTCGAAAGAAATTCTCAAAAAATACGGTCGCGGTGCTTCGAAACACGTCTATGACATCGTGACAGGTGATGAATCGTGGATTTACGCGTATGAGCCCGAAAGTAAACAGCAGTCGACTGTCTGGGTGTTTCAAGATGAGCCAAATCCAACAAAAGTTGTTCGCGCACGAAGCACTTCCAAGCAAATGGGCATCCTTTTTTTTCGGAAAAACTGGACATGTCGCAAC
The DNA here is from genome assembly GCA_963931805.1 of Microdon myrmicae. Classification (NCBI taxonomy): domain Eukaryota; kingdom Metazoa; phylum Arthropoda; class Insecta; order Diptera; family Syrphidae; genus Microdon; species Microdon myrmicae. Next base: position 169,511,478 of record OZ007496.1, on the reverse strand, counting down.
CGTACCACTAGAACAACGCAGAACAGTCAATTCTGAGTGGTACACAACCATTTGTTTGCCAGTTGTCTTCCAAGAAATCAGGAAAACCAACCGCCGAAGACGGATCACTCTTCACCACGACAATGCGAGCTCTCACACATCGGCTGCGACAACTGCATTTTTGAGCACCCAAAACATCGATTTGATGGGTCATCCGCCGTATAGTCCTGACTTGGCGCCGAATGACTTCTTTTTATTCCCGTACGTAAAAAACGAACTGAGAGGTCAACGTTTTTCGACACCTGAAGAAGCGGTTGCTGCATTCAGAATGCATGTGTTGGAGATACCTCAATCAGAGTGGCAAAAGTGCTTCGACAATTGGTTCAAACGCATGCAAAAGTGTATAAATCTTCATGGGGAATATTTTGAAAAACAATAAAGTGATTTTCGATGATCAATATTTGTTTTTGTTCTCTAATCCCGAAATATAAAAGGCAACCCTCGTATATGTGCTTTAATTTGCTTTCGGTAACCCCGAGTATAACGCTCTTCCCTCGAAAAATAATCCCTTTGCGGTTGATGAATCGGACTTTTTTCTTTGATTGCTCGGCGACAATACTTCACGTCAATCGTGTTTCACTTTACAGTAGAAGCATATAGTAAATTTTTCGTTTCTATATCCTTTTTCATATCCTTTTCCTCTTTTCTTGCTCGCTCTGTATTTTGACATTTAAGAATACCTCCAAAGCGCTTTTCGTGTAAAAAGAGAGAGTCTTTCTGGGCAATCAATTAAGATATCCTGGTTGAAGCTAAATCTGCATCTTGTATATTTAATGCCGGTGTTGCTCGAGGCTCCGTAATCTTACATATTCAAATTTCGTAGTCTCATCAGCAATGTTTCGAAGTAATGAATATGAGGTTAAAATTTTTTTATTTTATTTATTTATTTATTACCATGTAAGTAAATTACATAATAACTTTAATCTAATAGCGCTAGCAACTAAGGCTTTCGGCTAGTTTGGCATTAAATATTTATGTGTAAATTTTTTTTTTTTTTTTTTGTTAAATTACGTTTTGAAGATTAACTAGGGTTAGTAGGTGGTAGAGCTTGGCTATGTTGGTTGCGGTTGGGTCGGAGATGATGTTTCTGATGTCGTCTTGAAGATGTCGGTGAGCGAGGGCTTTTATGCCTTCGCATTCCAAGAGGATGTGTTTGGATGACAATGTGGAGTTAGATCTGTAGATGTGACATGTGGGTGGGTTGGTTTTATTGATGAGATACTGGTTGGTTATACATGTATGTCCAAGGCGCAGGCGGAGAAAGCATTTGATCGGTTGCACGGGCGATGTTGTCGGGTAGATGACGGGTTGTCTATTAGGGTTTATTGCTACATATGTATGGTTGTAATTTAACCACTTCAATTGTTCTATCTTTCGTAGTTCCCTTTCAAAGTACTTGTCTATGTCCTTATTGTTGTACACGTAGAAAGTTGTTAATGGCTCCTTTATAGCCAATTTGGCTGCGATATCAGCTGCTTCATTTCCCCTTATACCACTATGACCAGGGACCCAGAGCAGTTTTACTTTGGATTTCTTCCGGATTAAGTTGTCCTGAATCATGTGGATTATTTGGTTTGTGTTATTCGGGTTCTGTATTGCTTGTATGGCGGACAGGCTGTCGGTGCAAATTAGTGTTTTATTTTTCTCAACTAATTTGATTGCTTCCAGCACTGCTGTTGCTTCGGTTGAAAAGATGGAGCAGAATTCGGGTAAAAGTCCTTTTCTGATGACTGTATCTGTTCTGTTTACTACGGCGAAAGCTGTACTTTCTTTTGTTTTGGAACCGTCGGTAAAGAGTAGGTCCCATTCCCGGTGTTTGTTTCGTAATAATTGGAAGTGTTGTTGGTATACTTCTTGGTTAGTCGTGCTTTTGGGGAGCTGTGATAGGTCTTCTATTACACAATCTGTTGGTATTAGCCACGGGGGAGAATGTGCTCGTTGTCTTTGTGGCGTAGGTGTGGCGAGCAGTTCTTTTGCCAGTTCTATTGAGTGTCCTAAGGCCGAATTATATTTTTGAGGGCGTTTTCTCTTAAGTATTCGTTTAATGTCCTCTAAAATGGGTGTTGAGGCCATTGCGGGAAACTTTGCGGCTAGTTTGGACGACAGAGTTTTTATCCTATTTTCTATGGCCGGGAGTCCACTTTCTGTTAGGATGTTCGTAATTGGGGTGGTCCGAAAAGCCCTTGTACTTTTGCGGGCTGCTGCGTGGTAGGGAGATTTAATTGTCTGTAACGTTGTTTTGCTGCAATTACCGTATATTAGTAGGCCATAGTCTATTTTTGACAGTAGGAGAGCTCTAGTAATGTTTATTAGTGTGTTAGTATGGGCTGAGCCGTTTTTAGATGACAAATATTTCAGTATGTTTAACCTTAACAGTAGATTTTTCTTAAGGGCTAGACAATGATTCTTAAAATTATATTTACAATCGAATTGTACGCCGAGCATTTTTAGTGTATCAACATTCCTAATGTAAGTGTTTTCAAAGTTTACTAATAAAGATTTGTTACAATGTTTCTTTTTGCATATATGTAATATTTTAGATTTCACGCTCGAAATTTTTGAGCCTGAATAGTTACACCATTTTTGTATGTCTGATAGGATATTTTCGAAAGTTTTGCTAGCTACTTCTAGGTCGTTTACATTTGTGAATAATATAAGATCGTCGGCGTAGAGACAATGTTTTACATTTTTATGTTTAGAGATAATGCTATTTAACTCTTCAAACGCTATCTTAAATAATACTACTGATAACGGTGATCCTTGGGGGATACCAGTATTTATATTATGGACGCCAGAGAACACGCCGTTACATTTGATCCTGAATTTTCTATTATTCAGAAAGGATCTAACAAAGTTATACATATGATGTCCTATTTTCCATTTTTGTAAATTGTGGAGGATGACGTGTGGACCGATGCGGTCGAATGCTTTTTCGAAGTCTATTGATAAAATGGATGTATGTTTCTTGCAGGAAAGGGCACCAACAATATGGTTATCTATATGAAGAAGCGCATCCATTGTTCCCTTGCTTTGTTTGAAACCGACTTGTTTGGTACTTATCAGATTATATTTTTCTAGGTACCAGTTTAGTCTCTTAGCGACAATTTTTTCCAATACTTTTCCTAAACAAGGCAGTAAAGAAATGGGGCGGTAGCCGTGGATTGTATCAGTTTTGTTATTATGCTTTGGTAGAGGGATAATTGTGGATACTTTCCACATTTGAGGAATGGTGCCAGTTGTATATATGGCATTAAACAGATTTAGAAGGCGTTGTTTCAGAATCGTTGGCCCGTTTTTTACCATTTGGTAGTCAATTCTATCAAAGCCTGGTGTATTACCTTTTGTGGTATGAAGACCAGATTCTAGTTCTATCTGTGTTATGGGAAGTTGGATAATGCTATTATAGGAATTACTTGGGTTGCTTGGGGGCGTCGGATGCGCCTCTATTTGGTTTTTGGCATTATGGGTGGAAGTTGAAGTTGGAGGACGTATTTGCCCAAGTCTCGGCGAAGTATTTGGCTATTTTGTCCGGACATGTGAGGGCGTCGGATCCTGTATGTATTAAATTGATAGTAGATGGGTTATAGTTGCCTGTTAGCATTTTTATGTTGGCCCATATCATTTTGGGGGTGTAGGTTGGGTTTAGTTTTTCCGTGAAGGACTGAAAGGATTTAGCTTTTTCGATTTTGGCTGTTCTTCGGAACATGGCGTTAAGCCTTTTGTACCTTAAGAGATGTTGGTCGGTTGGGTGCTTCTTAAAAATTTTCCATGCCAATTGCTTTTCTGCCCGTAGCTTTGCCAGATCTGGATTCCACCATGGTACGGCGGTTTTGTGATACTTTTTCGTTGTCTGTGGAATGGAGCCATTGGCGGCTGTTCGAATAGCTTTTGTGATAACGGCAGCTTCTTGATTTATGTTGGATTTTGTGTTATGTAGATTAAGGAATTGTGTGGTGATAGTTTGAAATTTATTCCAATTTGCTCGGTCAGATTTGAATTTAGGTAGGAGTTTGATTTTTCCCTTTTTATTGTTGCCGGTTGAAATACAGATTTTTATTGGAAAGTGATCACTTCCATGTAGATTATCTAGTATTTCCCAGTTTGTATTAGGGGACATTTGGGATGATACGAGGGAAAGGTCTACATTTGTAAACGTCTTGTGTGTGGAAAAATGAGTGTGATTGCCGTTATTCAATATTACCAATTGTGATTGTAGTAAAAATTGTTCCACGGTTTTCCCTCTTTTATTTATTGTTTGTGATTCCCATAGTGTACTCCAAGCGTTGAAGTCTCCCATTAGAAGAATGGGGGTGTGTATGTGTTGAATTATTTTATTCAAGTCAGACAGGGTATATGGTTGAGTAGGAGGAATGTAGATTGAGATCACGGTTAGCTTTAGTTTGCCCGTTAGTTCGACTGCCGTGGCCGAGAAAGGGGTATTAAGACTGATATGCTTATGGGTTAGTGCCCGATGTATTAATATCCCGGACCCTTGTTTACAGGAGTTATTTTCTTTAAGATTGTTAAAGTATGCTATGTATTCCCGAGGCACTCTCGCATTTGAAGAGTGGGGTTGGTGCGTTTCTTGCAGTGCTATGATGGACGGTTTGAGTTCTTTTATAAGGAGCTATAACTCGTGATAATTGTTATGAAACCCATTCAGGTTCCATTGAAGTATTAAGCAGTCTGCGGGGTTATAATTGGATGTTGCTATAGAGTTCGATGGGGGGGTATAACGGTGGTTCTTTTCCTGACTCCGCCCACACAGCTCGTCCCACTCAGTTTTCCAATCCACTCGAATTGATTTGAGTGAGAAGAGCTCCGTGCCGCGGAGTCAATAGGCTGTTGAGAGAGGTTAGAATTATATATTTCCATATTCAGGTAGAGGGATATTCCCGATTTGATCTAACTGGGATTTTTGTGTTTGTGTAGTGGTAGGTTTGGCTTTGCTTGCATGTGTTTGAGTTTCTAGGGAGGAGGAAGATTGATCCTTAGTTTTAGTTATATTTATTCGTTAAGAGATGGGATATTTTCTCTTTTCAATTTCTTTTAGAGCTGTATAGGAAGAGGAGGGAAATATATTTGTTTCTTTGTTGGGAGATTTGTTTACGGCTATTGGATTTTGAATTACTTTTGGTAGTAGTGTATTGGAACTGGTTGGAGTTATAGGCGCAGACGTGTGTTTTCTAATTTGATCGGAGTAAAGATCGTTATTTGTTGTTTGTATTGTATTCTGTTCCCTATATATGCGTTTAGCGTCAGCTAGGGTTGTTTTGTTTTTTGTTAGAATTTCTAGTACTTTTTGGTACTCAATATATTTAGGGCAGGTAGAGGAAGAGGCCGGGTGCGGACCTAGACAGTTAGCACACATTGTTCTTGTGCATTCAGTTTCGGGATGTGGTGGCAGATTACATGTATTACATGCTGTTGTGCGTTTACACCATTTTGCCGTATGGCCGAGTAATTGGCATTGCCGGCACCGCATTGGCCTTGGAATGTATTCCTTGACCTTGGCGTTGTACCAGCCGATTTCTATTGTTGTTGGTGGTTGTAGCCGATCAAAAGAAAACAGCATCAATACTGTGGGTAATCGTTCTTCGTTGTGAATTTTTGTGAATTTGAAGACATTTACCACACCTTGGGAACCCATTTCTGATATAATGTCGGCTTCTGGGACGTTAATTAGACAAGGGGCATACACAACCCCTTTGGAAGTATTTAGTTTGGGGTGCAGTCTAATATTGACCGAACAGATTGTGTCAAAACGCGTAGACTGGATGAATCTATCAGCGATTTCTTGGTCTTTAGCTAAAATTAGGATAGAACCATCCCTAAGAAGTGTAATTTTTTCGTACTGCGTACTGATAGAATCAATGATTCTTTTTAGTACAAAGACGTTGACGGATGTAAGTGGCATTGATGCTTCGGTTGGGTAGATTTGAACGAACCGTGGGTTTTTTATTGTGGTTTTGTTCGGGAGAGGAGGGAAATTGAAAGACAATGGGCTGCGGGATTGTCTTTTCTTTTTTGTTGGCACGTTGGCTGTAGAGCCTGAGAGTGAGCATTCTCCCAGTTCTACGAACCTATTGCCGGAATGATGGCTTGGCCCTAGGGCCATGTTTTTTTTTTTTTTTTGTTTCTTACCTGGTGTATCCTTGTTGTGTTTTGTTTGTGAGTTCAAGGGAATTTACGATTTTTAAATACTTTTACTCTAGGACAATTCACTTCACTTTTTTAACTATCGCACTGTTAAAAAATGGTGTTCTCTGTAAGAGAGTTCGCGGGTGACTGATGAGGTTAAAATGTGTATTTTTGTTTGTATACAAACGTGGACACAGAATGATATTTTGAGGTACCCTTACGTGTCAGAGCGTAGTAAGAGATACCTGGTAGTTTTTATGATCCGGGGCGATTTTATGTAACCGCCATTTCAGTTTTAATGATATTTGTTAGTTGGCAACATTGACAAGTTTTTTATCTCCTCCGAATTTGCAAGCGAAACGTGCACGTACTAGGTAAATCTACTTTGGTAAATATATACAATAACAATTTTTAAAAATAGTTTGTTTTCTATTTTAACGAAAAATCTCCGACAAATCACGATGTTGGACTTTCAGAAAACACCGCAATAAAAATCTCGCGCTCTTATTCTCTTCGTAATATGCTCTGATTTTATGTGCATCAAAAAATTCTATTCAAACGCCCATTATATAAGAATAAAAAAAATACAATAAGTAGATTAATTTATTATGTCGTGAATAAAGTAACTTTACCCGGGCACGGGCTTCACACATTCGTCTTCGTCTTCGTCTTTCTTTTTTATCGATAAGCTGAACGTTTTTTGGGTTATTATTGTAGTATTTAAAATTTTTTTTTGTGGTTCACGATAGCCTTTTCATTATAGAATTTGGCGTAACCATTCGTAAGAGTGTAATGTAGTATGCTCACCGATTCGTATTCACTGAGCGAAGAGTGACCGTAAGCACTTGGTTGTACGTACATTATCTCTCTGGCAATTTAATCTTGCCGGGTTAATTAGTGATTTGGTTTTCGGTTTTGAATGGTATGGTTACTTTTTATATTACACGATAATGCAGTGGTAGACTGAAAAGATCTAGGGAACGAAGAAATTTGAACAATATCAAATTATTTTCACCTTCGGAAGATATTTCTTTAATGTCCCTTCTTAAATTCTAGATTAATGAACCATAATCGAAAATCAATCATTTTAACCCCGACTATAATACTCATCCGATGCATCCATGACAGTCGTATCGCAACACAACATTCAACATCGGACCTAGGTGGCGGTTCATCTGCAGATTGCCTCAATTGTTTCATTTCTGCTATTTTCATTAAATTACTTTACGTATCAAGTAACTCTTCACCGCAGTAGGCGACAAACACAATAGTCTTCGTCCTCTTCTACGAAATTCAATTTCAATGATATCATCGTTTATAACTTCATTGGAGGATGCTGGTTGTGACGGTAGCCAAAGATGCCAACCACTAGATTAGCAACAGTATGACGGCTTTAAAGGTTACTGCAGATGCAGTGCCGACCTAAGGAAATGCAGAGGATGGGATGTAGAGATAAGGAAACTATTCAAATCGCAAGACGACATCTGGACTTGAAAAGTCGTTTCAGATCTAGATATTTGCCTTGTAAAAATGTCAACGCTGGCTTACTCCAATTATAAGGACAAACATCTTTTCTTCTTAGTTTTGTAAAGCAAATAAAGTTGTCCTCGAAATATGGTGAAGGCCATGAGAAGTTTTCTTCTGTGCCCCAATCATCGTTATTACAGCTGTCTTATATCACAGCACATTGACTGACTGTATCAATGTGTAATTAATACACACATTTCAATTTGTTCTTTAAATAATATTTTAAGGTTTTTGGTATTAAAAGACCTGTTAAAGTCAGGTATTTTTTGATCCTCCTTCGTTTAGATGAATGAGTAACACTATCAACTTTCCTAATGAAGTGAAATTCAAAAACTTGCTCCATACAACACTAGCAGAAGACGAACGCCATAATTAAGTCATTCTAGTGAGCACGTGACCATACATTCCAAAAACGCGGATTGAATGAATACCAAACAAAAAAGAAAACCACCAGATCATCAATAAGATGTGCTTCCCATCCTAAGCAGTTGGCCACCAATAAATTAAAGTACGAAATTAAAACAAAAATATAAATAAAACCTTTTCTTTCGATTTAACCTTAACTCAAATTTTAATCAACCCGGATTTTAACCAAGCACGGGGGTGGCCGTAGCATGAGATTACGAAATCTCTATAGAGACTTATTCTCTAGGGAAATGATGCGCGCTCCGAAGTGTAGATGATGCACCTGGGACATGGGCGGCGTAGTGAGGCGTGTATTGCCTATGGTTGTCGTTTGAGATGAGCCGTGGTAGCTAATAACTGGGATACCTGCATGAGATGTTCCAGGATGAGGTTAGGTAGAGACAGTTGTGTAAGGTGTTCTAGGGTAGGCTCTCAGGCCGGTGATATCGGTTTGCTTTACCAACCGGTGTCGCTGAGATGCTTAGGAGACGTCCAGGGACCTGAGAAGGGTGGTCCTGGAGTCTATATAAGGAAGTGAAGCCAGGCGTCCTGCTATGGTGGTGCTACGCGTAGTAGCTGTGGTTACGAGGAGAGCTGGAATTGAAGTTGGAACCGGGCGTCCTACTGGTAGTTTTGCTACGCGAGTTATGTTTTCTTAATTCCACTTAAGTGAAAAGAAAAAAAAACACTTTTTAAATAAAATTTAGTTTTATTTAATTTCTACGAGAATAGGAACCGTCTGCTCTTCGGAGAGTCGTTTCTTAAACTCAATTTATTTTAATATCAAACCTTATATATATACTTATCTTTCTACATTGCAATATGCTTAATTACCTATTTTCGTCTTTCCACGAATTTTTGTTAATTGGCTTTTAATGAGTTCTTAATAGATTGTATTTCCATCTAGAGAAAATGTGTAATTAGGTAAAAATGCTGATGACTCATTCTCTCTGCGATCGTAGAAGTGTGTAGATGCGTCCTACTACTGCTTGTGAAAAACAAAAGGGAAAAGAAAAATTAAAATAAAACACGTGTGCGCGTGCAGACATGAATGTGTGACCGTCATTAGGAACGGTCTATGGCCGAACAATAGTGTATCGTGTATAGTGTTAAGTGAAAAATTTTGAGAAATTTCTGCGCGACATTTTAAAATTTAAGTAAAATTGGTAAACCAAAACATAAAATCAGCGACCGCATCCGGAGTTTGGGTTCGCAGATGCTGGTCAGCGGCCCCAGTACTGCCGAGCTACCTAAAAAACGAAAGAAAAAAACTACTCACAGTCCTCTGAACGCACCGAGGAAAGTAGCTACAATGGCTAGTCAACTAACAACCGAATACCCCAAAAAATACGATGACGCGATGGAAACAATAAGGATACTAACAGCCCCAAATGGAACAACTACAAGAAAAAATTCGCTCTCTTCAAGCGCAAACCAAAACCAATGTCGACGTCCCCATGAAGGCAGTTCCTCGCCAACCCATCTCATTAACATTCAACAATAACCCATCATCATCGAATACCTCGCCATTGCCCCAAGATACCCACAAACCAGAAGACCACTGGTAAACAGTTGGACAGAAATCTGCAAATAAGGTGAGACCACCCCCAATTTATATTAAAAATCCTAATAGTACCAAAGAAGTCATCAAGACGCTTGAGAATGCCCGTGGACACTGAAATTTTACCACGGACTCAAAAGGATCTGCGATCTCTATCAAGACGATGACTCTAACGGATCACGACATAGCAATAAAAAAACTCTCAGAGAACAAACACGAGTTCTTCACATTCCAACATGCCCAGATAAAACCAAAAACATTCATCATAAGGCACATTGATCCAGCATGGACTACCGAGGAACTTACACTCGAAATCTTGAGGATATGCCCGTCAACGAAAATCCACAGATTGGACTACTTTCAAACCCCACACATGAGGGAGAATATTATTAGGAGCTTGCGAATCATACAGATCCCACCGAACGGTGATGTCACCCAACTTAAACAAATAAAATATTTGTTCACACACACAAAATCACGTTCGAGGAGCCACATAAACAGAGCATTCTCCATTGCAAAAGGTGTCAAGGATCAGGACACCTAGCAGTTGCGTGCCACCTAACTGCACGATGCGGAAAATGTGCCGAACAGCATATACCAGGAGAGTGCAAAGTGAACCCGCCTGCCACAGAACCATCAATAATTCAGCAAACAAACGCCGATGGATCAACACCCACGAAAAAAATTACCATAACTTGCTGTAACTGCGAGGCCCACATCCAGCTAGTTTTTCACAATGCCCCGAAAAGCTACGGATTCTGGAGAGACGTTCGTTACATACGGTAACTAATATGGCCAAACCAGTTGCAACGAAACCCTTATCACCACAACCATCCCATCTCAGGGGGTCAGGAACATCATATGCAGAAATTACGAAAAGTTCCCGTAGCTGCCCGAAATCTCAACAACCCCAACGTTCTGAACCTGGATATCTTGGGATACATGAGGAGCCTGGAGACACTACTACCAACCTTAAAACACAGTTCCAAATTGGAAAAAAAAAGGTCAGATCTTAAATTTAATTACGTCCCACATCCTTTTCCTTAACGTATAACTTAACCCCTTATCTCCCTCAACTCAGAGTCCATTTATTCCCACACCCGTAGACAACACCTCCGACTGTTTGTTGAAAAGTTCTCCCCAGATATTCTTCTGCTTTCAGAAACTTGGCTGAAATCCACTTCTCGAGTCTACATACTTAATTACACATTTGTGTCCAACCCACGAACCTCTGGCCCTCATGGAGGTACGCGAATCCTAATACATAAAAAATTCAAATTTACTGAGATTAGATTTGCTAATATAACTAGTGTCGAATACACGACTGTTCAACTTTTCTGCCGAAATAATAAAATACTGGTCTTGTCCTCCATATACATTCACCCTTCTCGTGAACCAAACTTCCCTAGTGCAGAAATCTCACAAATAATCCAACAGTCTCTGCCAGCACCTTTTATAATAGGAGGAGACTGGAACACACGACATACTGCATTTAATGACATCAAATGCAACAAATACGGCTGCCAACTCCTTGATCTCCTCCGACTTCATCCATATGTCTACGCAGACTGCCCGTTGCAACCTACTCGAATTTGCAGCTGAACCAAGTCAACAATCGATTTCTTCCTAAAGTCTACAGATAGCTATTCATCTAATCCTCCCACAGTGTCCTTCACATTCCCTTCGGATCATGGCTCTGTCCACACCTCGGTTCAAATCCCCTCGTTTGAACCACTCTACACTCTGAATCCTATTCCAAATTTCACCAAAACAAACTGGAAAAAAGTCAATAAGGATATTGCTGCTAGCTTTTCAAAAGTTTCTTTACCGGAATCTTCTAACCTGCCCCCTACACAAATTGACCAAGCAGCGGCCCAAATAGAGCAAATACTGGGAAATGCTCTCTTCAGCCATACTCCCACTATCATTCCCCATAATAACTTAGGAAAACCCCTACCCAACCTACTCACAAAATTATTATAAAAAAACAACTCCGACGAAAATTGCACACTAGCTACTCACCTTTTATTAAACAACAGATCCAGCTAATGACCTCCCTGATAAATGGACAACTAAAAGTTTTCACTAATCAGACCTACACATCCACCCTAAACAGTATCAAACCAAATCGCGATTTATTTAAAAACATAAACAGACTAACGGGTCGCAAACTCAAGCCTCGAACAGATTATCTTATTCACCCAACTAATAATAGCATCGTCCAGTCGGACACTGATATAGCAAACTGTCTCGCTGAACATTTCTGCAAAGTCCATAAGCAAAACGATACCCTCCCAGTAACAAATTTCCACGATACCGTGAACGATAACGTTCCACGCTCACTGGAGCCACCCCTCACACCATTTACTACTGAATTCACCGAAACCAATAAAGTATCACACCCCGTAGGAATCGACACATTCCTAAGCCTTGAAGAACTATCCGAAGTCATTACTTCACGTAACAATAAAAAATCTACTGGCCTAGATGGCATCTCTAACCTCCTATTCAAAAGACTCCACCCAGGCAACTTGCTCCCGATTCTCGTTCTTCTCAACCACATAATAAACGCTTCACATTTCCCTAAAAGTTGGAAAACAGCGGTGATCGTCCCAATTAGCAAATCTGGGCCCTCCAAGTACCCGGATAACTTCCGTCCGATATCGCAGCTAACCTCGCTTAGCAAGATTCTTGAATGTAAAATCTACAAAAATCTTCTCTCATTTGCCAGGGATAACTCCCTCATTCCGAACTCTCAATTTGGCTTCCGCTCACAACACTCCACTTGTCATGCTCTCTTAAAACTGACACATGATGTGACGACCCACCTCCAAAACCAATCCCCAACGGTATGTGTCTTCCAAGACATAGCTAAAGCATTCGACTGTGTCTGAATCGCAGGACTGTTAGACAAACTTCATTCAATGTATGGATTAAACATCCACTCCACGAAACTTCTCGCTTCTTACCTCTCTGATAGAAAGTTCATGGTGAAAATAAACTCAACTCTCTCGACACCTTATAGCATAACCGCAGGAGTTCCTCAAGGATCCATCCTCGGCCCTCTACTATACGTTCTTTATACATCAGACGCACCGCAACCACTGTTACCCAATACAAAAATGCTCAACTATGCCGACGACACCTTTATTTATTCAAGCAATAAGCTTGTCAAGGAGGCAAGAAACTGTATTAACAGATATCTCCCAATCCTGTCAGCCTACTTTACCAAGTGGAGAATTCAACTAAATCCAACCAAAACTCAGTTCATAGTTTTTAGAGACAGAAACGCGAGTTGTACAAACAACACTATTCGCTGCCATAATAAAATCAGAACTAAAATAAATAACAATATAATTAAACCCTCCAAAACCTTAAAGTATCTAGGTATAACCTTTACCAACAATCTGTCATTCTCCGCCCACATTAAAAATACGATTCGTAAAGCCACAACCCAACTGAACCTCTGCAGAAAAGTCATGTACAAATGGTCTCTCCCAAAGTCAAATCACTTATCTACAAACAAATAATCAGACTCACTCTCACATATGCATGCCCGATATGGTACCATATCACACCCGCCCAAATGGAGAAGCTACGCATTTTCGAAAGGAAATGCTTCAGACTTATCACTGGCCTCAACCGACATCCTAACTCCCACAAATATTACAACAGTAGTTCGCTCTACTATGCCGCTAATATTGAACGTATAGATCGACGCTTCCTCGAGCTGTCCATCAAATTTATCGAAAATCTTCCCAATAATCCCAATCCGATAATAAATGCGCTCACATCGACTCCGTCAGACAACCGAACTGCCTACCCGAACTGTCTCCACACCAGAACCCTCTTCACCTCTGGCAGGTTGGTCAACAACTCCAATGAGATTGTATACCACAATACTGAACTCTCACCTCACCAGTTTAAATATTGTAATATACAACCCTTCTCTAATATCTTGCGTTTCAACGATCAATCGGAAAGTGTTCCCCCAACCCATATCCCCGACTGATAGTACCCATCCTAACCCAAATCCTACCCATCGACCACTATACCTCCCGCCCCACCCTACTCTAACTTATTGTAATAATAATAGGTTTAATAATTAGATAAGCTAGGCTAAGCTAAGTTAAGTTAAGTTAAGCAAATTAGTTATAGGTTAAGTAAATAATTATATCCTGGTTTTCTGACCTTTCCCAGGAAGCCCCACCTACTCCTATCTTGTCCACCCATGAAATATGTAACTTTATAATAATGTTTGAAAAATGTACTAGCAAGTATGTGTAAACGATTAAAGCTAAGCTAATTATAAGTTATCTGTATTACTTATTGTAACAAATCATTTATGGTCAATAAATACAGAAATGTAAAAAAAAATAAAAAAAAAAAAGCTGATGACTGTTAGGATTACAATTATTAAAATTTAGTAGGTATTTTCCATTTAACATAATTAATCTATCGTCACATGAACTCTTTAACATTGTTTTATTTTGGTTCATTAACAGTGTGAATTAATTTCTATTGTTTTCGATTTTCTATTCTTATTTTTAGGTAATTGTTTTGGTATATACACATTTTGGATTCAATTTACATTTTCGTCAGAGTTATAAGTGGTATTATTTACAATTACAAAAAAAAAAAATTATTTTATTTCTAATGTTTCTTTATCTTATTGTAAGTTCTGTTGAGATTAATATCTATGTTTTGTTAAGGTTGGTGATTATATTATGGTTAGTTTCGTCAATTGTTCCTAAATGTTCCCGTCATTGTGTGGGTCAGTGTTATTACTGTTATTATTGTAAGTGTTAACGTCTAGTTGATCTAAAAACTCCGTGGGTCGTTTTATATTTGTCGGGTGTATATTTTCTAGTTTAAGTTTTCTATATTTAGGTTGGTCTTTGTGCCATAATGCTTTATAATTTTTTACGTAGCCTTCATCTTGGTTTGGTCTATAGGTTTCTCGTTTTTCATTGCGCTTGTTAATGGTTTTTTCTTTGTAATCTTTTAAAAGTTTTTCTATTTGTTTTCTATCGACTTTTCCTTCTATTACGTCTATTGGCTTTGCTTTAATGACGGAGTGAATAGCCTTATTGTACGAGGGTTGCCTCTTATGTTTCGGGATTTGGCAACCCTAGTGTTGCAATCCGGCAAATGACAGCTCTGTCGTAAAGTTGGACATTTTTGAGGTTATACGCACTCAGAACGTTTTGACATACGAGCGCTATTTGTGTTGTTTACAGTAACTTAAAAGATTCATCTCGGCCCAAAAATGGAATTAAATCGTCAACATTTTCGTGAGATTATTTTTTACAACTTTCGGCGTGGATTAACTCAGCAACAGTGCATGGATGAACTTAATTCAATTTTTGGCGATGAAGCTCCATCAAGGACCAGTTTTTATCGATGGTATGGTGAATTCAATCGTGGTCGTAGTTCACTCCAAGATGAATTTCGTGAAGGTCGCCCAAAATCAGTTGTTGTTCTGAAAACCATTGATGCTGTGCGCGAACTGATATTGGAAGATCGTCATGTTTCCTATCGTGAGATTGAGACAACCTTAGGCGTTAGTGGGACCAGCATACATTCAATATTGCATAAACATTTGACTGTCAAAAAAACTTATTCGCGTTGGATCCCACACAATTTGTCAATCGCCCAAAAAAAGGCTCGTGTCAATTGGTCGAAAGAAATGCTCAAAAAATACGGTCGCGGTGCTTCGAAACACGTCTATGACATCGTGACAGGTGCTGAATCGTGGATTTACGCGTATGAGCCCGAAAGTAAACAGCAGTCGACTGTCTGGGTGTTTCAAGATGAGCCAAATCCAACAAAAGTTGTTCGCGCACGAAGCACTTCCAAGCAAATGGTCGCCTGTTTTTTCGGAAAAACTGGACATGTCGCAACCGTACCACTAGAACAACGCAGAACAGTCAATTCTGAGTGGTACACAACCATTTGTTTGCCAGTTGTCTTCCAAGAAATCAGGAAAACCAACCGCCGAAGACGGATCACTCTTCACCACGACAATGCGAGCTCTCACACATCGGCTGCGACAACTGCATTTTTGAGCACCCAAAACATCGATTTGATGGGTCATCCGCCGTATAGTCCTGATTTGGCACCGAATGACTTCTTTTTATTCCCGTACGTAAAAAACAAACTGAGAGGTCAACGTTTTTCGACACCTGAAGATGCGGTTGCTGCATTCAGAATGCATGTGTTGGTGATATCTCAATCAGAGTGGCAAAAGTGCTTCGACAATTGGTTCAAACGCATGCAAAAGTGTATAGATCTTCATGGGGAATATTTTGAAAAACAATAAAGTGATTTTCAATGATCAATATTTGTTTTTGTTCTCTAATCCCGAAATATAAAAGGCAACCCTCGCACCATTCTCCACAATTAAAAAGTCTTTCTTGAATTGATAATTCGGATTTTACGGTTTCCAAAACTCTAACTTTTTCTCCTAATGTATTATGAAATCTTTCAATATCTGAATTGCCTGTGTGACTATTTAGTTTTGTGAAGTGTGTTTCTACTTCTTCTAACCTAAAAAATTCCTTAATGTTAACTGAATTGAATCGGTTGTCGAAAATGATTAATTTGTGTTTGCCTTTAATGGAAAAGTATAGTCGTAATTTTTCAATGATTGTAACGCTATTTCTATCTTAAATTTAGTATTACTGCATGTTTTGAAAATTTGTCGATAAATGATAACATTTTTTAAATATATACGTTTTCTTAGTCCTTCGTAATTTTCATTAATCCCTGTATGTCCTGTTTCGTTCCTATGATATTTTGCAATGTATCTATATGTTTCGTTTTCATTCGTCATGTCTTTTGCATTAAATAGTTCGATTAGTTTTTGTTGTACTTTGTTGTATACATGGTCAGAAAGTTCTGAAAAAATTCCTATTTTCCCTGATTTTATAAATCTGCGAAATATATCAGTCATGAAGTTGTTTTCAATGTCATTTGTACTTATGTAAATTTTTCGTTTGTCTTCTATAATGTCGATTTCTTTTGTTTTAGTGTGTGTCAATATAATTTGTGTCTGGAATCTATTAACAAATGTTTCTAGGATTGGAAAGTGATAATTTTGTTCTTATTCTTGTGAATGTATTGTTGCATCTGTGCTCATGTTATCATTTTGTTCTTATAAATCGATGGCATTTATTTCTCCTGCATTTGCATTTAATCTGGATAGAAAGTCTGCAACTTTGTTTTCTGTGCCCTTAATGTAATTTATATTTATGTCGTATTCTCCAAGTTTAAGCAACCATCTTGTAATCTAGGATTTATATCTTTGCCTTTATGTTTACTTTGGAGCCATTTGAGAGGTTGATGATCCGTGAGTAGATCGAAAGTTCTACCATAAATATATGGGCGAAAGTAGTTAACGGCCCAAACGATACCAAGGAGTTATTTTTCCGACGTGGAATATTTTTTCTCATGGTCGTTTAGAGTTCTTGCAAAGCTTAGTGGGTGGTTGGCCTGTGTAAGGACTGCGCCTAAAGCAAAATCGCTAGCGTCCGTTATTAACTTTAATCTTTTGTTGAAATCTGGATATTTTAAAATTGGTGCTTCCATGAGCAATCTTTTAAGGTTCTGAAATGAATCTGTATATTGAGGTTTTTTTTATCGATTTTAGAATTTTTCCCTTAAATACTTTATCATACCGTGGGCAACCTTTGCATAGTCTTTAATAAACTTGCGATAGTATCCGGTCATTCCCAGGAATGATTTTATTTGTTTTTGGGTTTCTGGTAATTTAAGCTTCTGTATATTTTCAATTTTATTCATATTTGGCTTAAAACCTTCTGTTGTCAGAGTATGACCTAGATATTCTGTAGTTCGACTAACGAAATTACACCTATCAACTTGAACCTTCAGATTATGTTGTCTAAGTTTATTGAACACTTGCGCTCGCATATGCGGATGACATCGCCGTTCTGGGCGATAATCTAGAGACTGTTAGTAAAAACTGTGAAATCATCATGCAAGCGGCAGAAGAGGTGGGCCTAGAAATAAATGAATGCAAAACAAAATACATGATTACGGCGAGAGCAGGTGGATCTCAGATAACACATATAAACGTCAGAGGTAAGATATTTGAAAAAGTTAAAGAATTTAAATATCTGGGAACGATACTGACGGCCAGTAACGAAATGTCGAAGGAAATTAACAAGAGACTGCATTCCGGCAACGCGAGTTGGCACGCAGTCAGTAAACTGCTGAAATCCAGACTGCTATCACGTAACATAAAGCTCCGTGTCTATAGAAGCATAATCATGCCGATTGTTGTATATGGATGCGAAACATGGGCTCTCACAAAACGGGAAGAAAACAAATTCCGCGTATTCGAGAATAAAGTTTTGAGGGGCATATTTGGAGGTAAATATGACGAGGAGGCAGGGCAATGGAGGAGACTCCATAACCACGAATTGAAAGAGCTATATCGCAAACCTACAATAGTGAGAGTAATCAAGTCGCGAAGATTAAGATGGGCCGGACACGTGGCGCGAATGGGGAACGATAGGACCGTGCATAGAATTCTTGACGGTAGACCAACGGAAAAGAGACCGGTAGGACGGCCGCGACGGAGATGGGAGGACAATGTTAGGTTTGACCTTGAGGAGATCGGATCGAATGGTCAAGCGTGGAAGGAGAGTGCCCAGGACAGGGAACGATGGCGAAGCCGAGTCGGTGAGGTCATGAACTTCCGGGTTCCTACAGGCCAATAAATAATAATAATAATAAAAGGGTGTAGGTCGCCAGCCAGTGTGTTTGTATGGTGATTTATGACACACATGATGAAGCTGGGATAATACACCTCAAGGGTAAGATTCGCTGCTTATGCGGTTGTATTATATATGAACCGATGAATTTTTTTTCCGGGAATTTATGACAAGCTTGTAGAGAAATTTTATGGAGGATTTTATGTGCGAAGTTATGCATTCAGGTAAGAATTCTCTTCTATTTTAGCTAAATGAACTTGATCGATTTGATGCGTGAAGCATTTAAGGTGCTAATGCGATTGCCTTAGCGAAAGCTTATACAGGCTGGGTTGTAGGGATGGGGGTTCTTTAGGTAAGTAGTCAGTGGGGTTTGGCAGAACCGTCGCAGGTCCATCTTCCTTTGGTGGAAATACCCCATCAGAAGACGCAGCATGCTCATAATGACGACAGCATATGTGCTGAGTCCACTCCCATCATGTACGACTTATGCTCTACGCCTCCTGCCTATATGTGAGCTCCGTAGATTACAATAGAGGTGTTGACGTTGGTTAATAACTTGCTTATGTTGGCCCGGAGTCCCCCAACAATGGATAGCAGTCTCGCTAAAACATTGCACAATCTTGTCTTTTTCCCACTAGTTTTCCACAGGTCTTATTTGAAGGTCACTCCGTTGTCGAATGTATCTCCAAGATAATCATCGAGATGCCAATGATCCTTAACCCTTCTGGTACATTGACCTTGAGCACACTATCATACAAGATATTCCACTACAACGGAGCCAGATGTACATTCGTTGTTATTTTATACTCTTGTGATCCCTCTTCGGCATCATAAGGCAGTGTTCTATTAGAGAGATAGCTTGCTATTATTCGTGCCATCTAGTCTGGAACAGAGCTATTTGTTAAATAAGGCCAAGACCAGATGTACATTCGTTGTTATTTTATACTCTTGTGATTCCTCTTCGGCATCATAAGGCAGTGTTCTATTAGAGAGATAGCTTGCTTTTATTCGCGCCATCTAGTTTGGTACAGAGCTATTTGTTAAATAAGGCCAAGACCGGATCCCGGTTCTACTGCCGATAATGATGATGAAGATGATGTAGTTTGAGACCTGTAGATCGCTCAAGGTTTGTCGTATCTGATTCCAGCTCGGCGAGTTAAATGTATGTCTAGTGTATATTTTGGTTCCCTCCTAGCTATGGTGCTCCAGCTACCCCATTTCTGGGGATGTTGCATATCACAGGTAGAGCTTTACTTGTTTATCCACCTTTCCGGAACCTTTTTTGCTATTTATAAGGTTCCGGTGTATCTTCGAAGAATTGTTCCAGGCGAGTGGCAATTTATTGAGGAAAATATCCTGTTTGGAGGCAAGTTGTGAAGAGGCTGCTAAACAGTTTGGTTTCTTTTTAAAGCAGTATTTCCACAGCGTTAGGAATTTCATCCCGTCCTCCAGTCTTATTGTTTTTAATGACCCTTGCAGCCAAGAGCCACCTTTTCGGTGTTCGCCGCCTTTTCATTGATGTTCCATTCCTTTTGTGCTCTTCTGTCTTCACATGGGAAGAGATAAGTAACGATTTTGGTCATGTTACTTTTGCTCTTTTGCGTTTGACTGTTGTGTAGCCTTTTCATAACTACCATGCAGACCCTACCCCAATGAGCTATTATGTCATCCCTTGGAACGCAGAACGCATCGTATTTACTTTTGCGTACCGAATTCCACCTTTGTTTGCTGACGAATTGCGTATGTATCTGTGAGTAGGTGGTACTATAACAAGGATAGTGAAGATAATGGATTGAAGAAACGGAGAAACGGGTGAGAAGCGAAGCATTGACACATCAGGATACTGCCGCCTGTACGAATTCGATATCTAAACTCAACTACACTCAACTGATGTGGAATTGCTATGTTATTGCTTTGTAGTGCTCCGGAAAGCCCTACAATTTCCTTACCCCATAGAAACAATCTCCTTCCCCCGCATACTAATACCTACACCCAAATCAACATTGAATTCAATGTCAACCAAATCGAACTCAACGTTCAAACTCTCAAACATTGAATTCAATTCAATTCAAATTCCTACAAGATCCAAAGCCCAAAATGTGCATGTGTCTAAACAGAGGCATATCTACTTGATCTTCTGTTTAACAGAGTTTAACAGCATCTGTTAGAAATGCCACAATACAGTTTCTCGCTCTTTGTTGCAAGCGTCGTAACCTGTTGTCCTCCGCTTGCACATGGGCGATTTCTGGGCTCAAATAGTGCACTGGTTTGATAGCCCCCGCTAGTTCTCTTTGTTGTATATATAAGAATCATATGCGTTAGTTAGCCACTTCATGACTTTGCCAGCCTACCTGTAAGCATCGGTTTCTGCATCGAGTTGTTCTATTGAGTCTTCCAGCATATAATCGAGTATCTCCGCATCGAGGTCTCTTTCCTTCCACCCGGTTTTGTGGGATTTATTCGCCAATCTACCTCTGACGAATCGTTTGTGTGGTCGTATTTGATGCATCACGGTTTAGCGGTCACTATCAGTGTAGGTATCCAAAACTCGCCAATCCACGTTTCTTGCCAATATGAAGCTGGCAAAGGTTATGTCGATTTTGGATCAGTCCGTCTTGGTTATGAAGGTGTCCTCAACACCGTCATTGAGTGGTACTACATCTAGGATTGCAAATAATTCGAGTAGTGACTGCCATTCCCATTTTACCGCCGAGTCGTCGAAATCTCCAGCGATTATAACCAGGTCAAGCTCTGGAATGTCCTGTGGGGGTTCTCTATATTACATCGAGAACCAACCCACAATCATAACCTAATTTCGACCGCTAATAGCGCGTCACGTCAACCCCTATCCCACCATTCAAGCTATTCACCTGAAATATCATATTTCCCAAAAGGACGCATATCTGAATTCAGCTACCTTTCTGCCATACAGCAACTCCATTACCATAACAATGAGATTTCCACCGGAAATCGCATCTAATTGGTTAGCAACAACCAAGTCGAATCAAACGACGCGGTTGCATCATCATCCAATGGCTTGGGTAATTACCCCACTCCTTAGCGTTTTCCCCACGGTAATATTGCCCTAGCCGATGTAGCGTCCTATCGACCTTCCCCAGACACTATTCGCTGGGGATCAATGATCTCTCTTCGCAGGTGAATAGCACCAGCTACATTTTCCTCTCTTACACAATTCTGTCTCCCTATAGTTCAATGCACTCTGTGATCACCACAGCCATCGCACTAGGGCAGTAGGTCATCCTCAGAGGTTGCATTTGATACAAGCACAAAAGCTAAGCCAACCGAAGCTATTGCGCTCTCTCTTTTGTTCTCTTCATCCTTTGCATGCCCAGTGACTGTCGAACGATATTCACCTCACTGAGACATGCAAATGAGAAGATTCGTGAGTAGAGCGCAATGATAATTGGATAATAGCCGTGCGTATTGCAAAATGACCCATCTTCATCCCTAATTGGGATCAGTCTTTACTCAAACATCTTCGCGGATGGTCACACCGCTTAACGAGTCGTCTTTCCACCACCGCCGTACGCCGTACGCACGCGGGTGCGTACCCGAACTCCGAGCTGTCTTGCTGCCATGGATTAGTTGTGTTGGATATTTATCCCTTAAAGTAATTCAGTGATTGCTGCAGTTATCTCTTAAATAGTGCATCCAAAATAGGTTGAGCAAATCTCTAAAAGTGATCTTAGATGTTTAGTCATAAAGTGAATGGTCAGAGAAAAACAAAACATGTGTTGATATCCTTGTTTTATGAATTTATTTTTAATTCCCTTTTTTTTGTGCTGTAAATAATTGTATTTTTTTATTGTTCACCGAATTGAACTTCATCTCCATTGAACAAAAAGAAAACCAACAAATAAAAAGAACATAAACCAAAACAGAATAAAACCAAAAAACCAGTGTTTCCTTTTTACTCTCGTGAACGTTATTCAACAGTAAAATATGATGGGGATAGTAGTGAACCGCGTGCCCGTGTTTGGGACTTCAACTCGTACTCCACAGTCCCAGGAAAGGTTTTCAAATATTGTGTTGACTAGACGCAGTCTGCTCGTGGTTGCAGCATTGGCTCACCAGTCACAAATCTAAATACGCCCTTTCATTTATCCACGTATCAATCGGCTAAGGGTGTAAATGGAGTAAATAGCATATAAAAGCGGAGTCCACCGATGAAAAACTATTGACAGATTAAAAAATTAGTGCAAGGACTTATGCCTGCAACCATCACCGCGGAAATGACAACTTTCGCAACTACTAGCGACAACTCAAAATGTAACAATCATATTTAAAAACAAATATGGGCCTCTATTTAACAGCACACATCTCCGAGCTTGCAAAAACAGCGCTTGCTGATAGTCCCTGGAAATCCCACGCCCGACCCTCGCCCTGTAGCCATTTCTAACTTTTGCATGAGGGAACCATTTTCTTTATTGTGGTAAACAACCATTTACGCAGGGTGTTCTATTTTTTATTTGCAAACTAGTTGTTTACCACATAATAATTAAATTCATTTAGTAATAAAATAAGTCCCTTGTTTTTAAAGGGGATTACTTAGTGGTTGGAATATTAGGACACTTTTCATTCTACGCTACACCTTTGTTTTCTGATTAGAATATAGGGGAATTCACACTCCGAGATCTTTAAACAGTAGTTGCACCTGGGTGCCATGACTGCTTTAATTTCGGTGTTACATTTTTTTTTTTTTTGACTAAAGGAATAAATATTTGTCCTTTTTCTCTCTGACCAATTTTTCTTCCATACGTGATCCCTAGTTTGGCAATACCCTTGTTAAGTTGGTATGTAGTACTAGTTGTTTAATATATTTGTGGTATGCTTCTTTGTTTGCCTTTCTAGTTGTATGTCTGCTTGTTCGTCGGTCTGACTTATTTCTGTGTTTAAGTCTTTGCCAGTTTGTTAGTTGAATTCTTTTTCTCTTCCCTTTTTCGGCTTTCTTATCCATGTCTTCATCCCGCTGGTCTAGCTGAACTATCTCCCGCGAAACTCTTTTTATATCCGTGACATGTATCTACAAGCAAAAAGGAAAAATGCACTGAAATGGCATATTAATAATTCTTTTTGTGCAATTTACTTTCTAAGAGTACTTTTCCCAGTACCACTGTCATAAGAGCAGTTATGATTGGATCTTGTGCATTCTGAAAATGTTCTAATGTTAAATAAATATGAATATGTGATCGGTATAGCAGAATTACAACTGCGTTTTAATTGGTTTGTGCAAGGACACATTTCTCATTCTTGTTTTATGGGTATCGCAATCGGCACCTGGCGTCATTTGATGGAAATCCTGCCTCAGCCAAAATTATTGGAGTAACAAATTACTAAAATTTGTTTAGTCAGGCATTAATATGAACCACACGTCTTGCTAACTAAATCACATTCGTCAACGTGTTTCCAAAAGTTATGCAATTTCCATTGGAATCTTTGTCATATTCAGGTGGTACAGCCTAATGGCTCACATCGAATTAATCCCCACAATCAGATCTCGCATTAATGGACGCAACGTAGAAACCCGATGTTACAACTGCTATTTGTCAAAGGACTGAATCTCATTTGGGCTTTAATTGCAATAGAAATTGTAAGTAAAAAAAGTATGCAAAACAAAGGCTAACTTGAATTAAAATTAAAATGAAAGAGTGTTTTTTCATATCCTGAAGGACACGATACAAATAAAACTTGTGCTTTGAACTCTTGACATTGTGTAGAAAATAATTAAGACTAAGCTCAAACACAATGAACACAGATTAGTGTGAAGTGAAAAGTTTGTGCGCTCAAAGTTAACAAACTCCTTAAGGGTTCTTATTCGTCATCCATTAATGGTACTGAGGGGTGCTTATGTATTAGAATTGAAAAAGGATTTAAAGGAAAGCCTCGAAGTGATCTAACTGTAGAGACGTGAATTTCATTAGGTTTTTTATTCTTAAGTGGTGTATACTTTTGTAGGTTACTAAGTTTTTGTATATTAACCTAATATTCGCAGTCCCAAAGAAATAAGAAAAAAGAAACCGAGAAGGAAAAGGAAGGAGAAAAGAAAAAGAAAAAAAGAGAAGAGGAAGAACGAAAGAAAAAGAGAATGAAAAGAGCAAAAAGAAGAAATGGGGAGAGAACGAAATAAATGTTGGGTCCAGAGCTCTAAAACGGCTGTTGTATGCTCAACACGCGTTAAACACACCTTCCACACACAAAGGGTTGTTGATTTGTTGTAGGCTGGATGCTAGCGTCAGGAGCACGATAGTGTCTCCTGGCATGCGTGATGCTTATGAAATGTTGGTGAAACACGATGGTGTTTGTTGGCGTGTAGCGGTGGCTCTAAAATAATCTGGAAATTATGTTGAATATAACAAAGAATACCTCTCAACTGAGAATCAATCCAGAATATCGCAGTAATTCTTGTGATCTCTTTTCTGCAACTCGCAAACGCGCAATTGGAAAAATAAGTTAAACTCAAACTATTTAAGGTTTAAAGACTCAACTTGGAGTCACAATTTGTACTTTATTTAGTATGATTACTTTGGTTTTATAGGATCAATATGATTGCGAACCGTTGTCGCCAAAAAGTTTACGAAGAAGAATGAGGAAATAGAAAAGGAAAATAGTTGTCGTTTGACGACCAACAGAAATAATTTTAAAATGTCAGCTGATTGCTGACATAGTTTAGGGTGGTGCCACAGGTAGCATTTAATTGCGAATTCGCCGGTTGTGTCCAGGGCGAATCCGCAACATTCCGCCCGCCTTCGCCAATCATTGGCGAATCGTCTGGCTCTAGAGGGTAGTCGCCCGGAGATGGGTTGGGGGTTCTGATGAATGGTCCGGGAAGGGGTATTATGGGGTTTTTACTAGTGGCGCCAGCACGGGAGCGGGTTAAGAAAAATACCACAGATAGTTCATTGCAAAATGGTGTTGTTCCGCAGCAGCACTCAGTTGATCAAAATATCCAGCCTTGGATTGTCGATCTTTATTATAATTTAAAATACACTCCAGTCGTGTGTACTTAGAGGTTTTCACATTTGTTTTAAACTCAGATATTACTAAAAGGATGATGACGTATCGCCGCTAATTGTCCGATCGAGAACACAACTTTGACTGATTTAAAATATAAATTGTCTTTAGTTATCTTTTTGTTAGCGGACCGCACGAAACTGAATTTAAACTGTCACGGTCTTAATACGATTTCACGAGCACTGGTGATAACTAAATTTTCCGGACTCTATTGACTATTGCGACAAAATGGCTGGGCACGTGTGTATTGTTTGGCGATACAAAACTGACTCGCTTGACCCCGTAAAATTGGCCCAGCCTCCGGCGATTGTGATGGGTTTCCACCGCACACCATCGCAGGAGAATCATCCCTTCCGTCATGCAGTGACTAATGGGAGCCGATCAGCAGGACATACGAACGCGCATCGAAACGAATAGATGGGAGATGTGCAGCTGGGTACACATAAACATTGGAGGGTATATTGAATACCGAAATGTAAACCAATGGTTAAGCGCTAAAATGCGGCTTGTTTGAACAAGCCAATAAAAATACATTAGGATTATCTAAGAAGTGGTGATCCGTGATAATTGGATGCAGCTGCATGGGCATCGATTTGCATGATATCCTTGTGGGATCGGTGATTGCTGAGAAAAACAAACACAGAAGAATTTTCGTGAGCATGATTGCAATGAATTGCGGAAGATTTCCCAATGGTTGCCAATGGACATGGATGCCTACCAGAGGAAACAAACAGTTTTAAAGGTTACATCGATGTGGATGATGCTGTGGCAAGATGATGATCTTGCCATGGAATGTTTTGCAGGAAGCTTATTGCTGCCTAATTGAAGGTAAGGACCATGGGGTAAGATAGAAAGAGGAAGGTTTAAGAGGGTTAAGCGATGGGTGCTTTGAAGAAACCTCACTTCGCCCCCCCCCCCCCCCCCCCCCCCCCCCCCCCAGTGACGTAGTCACGAAACAGGTACGTTCGGCTGAGAGGGGGGTCGCTGTTTGAGGTAGCGTGCTTGGGCGCGAGTGCGGGGAGGTTGTGCTGGTGGAGTAGGAGTCGTGTGGCTGGATGGTGGTTGTTCTGGAGCGGAAGCTTCCAGAAAGCAGGGCTTGAGTCTCTCGACGCTGACCGTGGATCGCTTGCCTCTAATATCGATCTCGAAGACGCGGTCGTTGATGCGGCGGAGGACTTTGAAAGGGCCATCATAAGGTGGGTCTAGGGGTTTTTTGACCTTATCCACCCTGACAAAGACATGGGTGCAGCTGTCCAGTTCAGGGTGGACGAAGCGTTTTTTGGAGCTGTGCCTGGCTACTGGGGTTGCCCTAGCCTTACGTAGCAGGTCACGGAGATGTCCCAATTCGTGAAGTTGGTCACGCGGTGTTTCGCCGTCCAGGAAAAGTTCTCTTGGAAGAAGGAGGCTGGTACCGTAGGTAAGCTCTGCTGCCGAAGCACCTAGGTCCTCTTTAATACTTGTCCTCATTCCGAGGAGGACAGTGGGAAGGGCGTCGAGCCATTGTGTGTCATTATGACACATGAGTGAGGCCTTGAGGGATCTATGCCAGCGCTCTATCATCCCGTAGGATTGCGGGTGGTAGGCGGTGGTACGACTTCTTTGCCAGCCAAGGAGATTTGTTAGCTGCCGGAAAATTGTCGCCTCGAATTGTGGGCCTCGGTCCGAAGTTATGGTGGCTGGTACACCAAAGCGTGTGACCCAAGTTGAATAAAAGGCCTTGGCGACTGATTCGGCAGTAACTGCCCGGAGAGGTGTCGCCTCTGGCCATCGCGTGCAGCGATCCATCATAGTGGGGATATAAGAGAATCCTCTTGATGGAGTAAGCGGTCCCACTATGTCTATATGGACATGGGCGAAGCGTGCCGTGGGAAGCTTGAATTGTGCTGGCTCCAGTACGTTATGTCGCGCGATTTTGGCGGCACTGGAGACAAGCACGGGCCCAACCGGTGAGATCTTTGTTCATCCGGGGCCAAATGAATTTGCGACGGACAGCAGCGGCTGTCGCTCGGCCGCTGGGGTGGGCTGGGTTGTGGTAAACCTGGAACACGCCCTTACGAAGTTTTTCAGGCATATAAGGTCTAGCAGTTCCAGTTGAAACGTCACACCAAATTTCGCCCAAAGGGGCGCGAAGAGTAATTTTCTTAAGCTCTAATGCCGTATCGGCAGTTAGGAGGGACTTGAGCTGTTCGTCCTCCTCTTAAGCTAGGCCAAGGTCAGTGTTGTTCAAGGCGGTACGCAAGTGAATCGTATCGATTCGAGAAAGGGCGTCCCCGTGACGTTCTGCTTACCGGAGATATGCTTGATCTCCGTAGTATATTGCCCAATGAGGTCTAATTGACGCTTTTGTCGGGGGGAGGCATTCCCCGACTTCTTCCGGAACGCATAGACCAACGGTTTGTGGTCTGTTCAAATGGAGAGTGAGCGACCTTCTATCATGTGACGGAAGTTTTTGACAGCGTTGTAGATCGCAAGTAATTCGCGATTATAGGCGCTGTAACGTCGCTCCGTAGGACTCAGTTTCCTTGAAAAGAAACCGAGTGGTTCCGGTCCTGTTCAAGGACGGCTCCGATTGCGGTATCCGATGCGTCGCATTGGGTGGACAGTGCCGCTCCCTCGACGGGGTATCGGAGTAAGGTGGCATTTGCCAATTGCTCTTTGGACAGTTAGAATGCTCGATCAGAGTCTTCTGTCCATGGGATTGGGCGCTTGTCATTGCGCTTAGCTCCTTTTAAGAATTCATTGAGCGGAGCTTGTATCTGGGCAGCGTTCTTCAGAGTCGGACGGTAGAAGTTCAGCATGCCCAGGAATCGACGAAGTTCACTTACGTTAGTGGGACGAGGATATTTCATGAGGGCATCCACACGGTCTGGCAGTGGGCGAATGCCCTGGTTGTCAACGACATAACCCAGATAAGTTATTTGCTCCTTGGCGTATTGACACTCATCTGAGTGTTGATGACAAGACCGAATTAACGGAGGCGCTCTATGACCTGGCGTAAGTGGCGTTTGTGTTCGGCGTGGTCTTTGGAAGCGATGAGGATGTCATCGAGGTATGCATGGCAGCAATTGAGACCACGTAATGCCGAGTCAAGATAACCCTGGAATGTCAGCGCGGCATTCCTGAGGCCGAAAGTCATCACTTTGAACTCGAAGAGTCCGAATGGTGTGATCACTGCGGTCTTGGGGATGTCTTCTGGTGCCACCGGAATTTGGTGGTAAGCCCTGGTGAGATCCAGGGTAGTGAAGACGTTGCACCCTCGTAACTTGTACGAAAAATCGTAAAGGTGTGATATGGGGTATCTGTCTGGACCTGTTGCAGCGTTCAGCTGTCTATAATCGCCGCATGGGCGCCCTTCACTAGAACGTTTCTTGACCAAGTGAAGTGGGCTTGCCTAGGGGCTGTCTGACGGTTGACAGATACCTAGTTCGATCATATGATCGAATTCTGCGTGTGCCGCGCGTAATTTCTCGGGAGCCCGCCGGCGAGGACGCTGGCTTACCGGAGAACCTCGTGTTTCTATATGATGAAACACAGTAGCTTTATGGCGGCGCTGGTTAGGTAGAGGAATTGTTGTACGGACAAATTCCTCTACCATAGCCTGCATTGGGTCTTAACTCTTTGTGGCCTTTGATGTTCCCGCTGATGATGCCGACATGGGCAAGGGAGGTGCGGTTGGAGCCACAAGCCTGTTACGGGTCGTATCGACCAACAGGTTGTGTGCGCCTAATAGGTCGGAACCTATTAGTCGTTTATTAACATCCACAATGACGAAACGCCATGAGATGGGATGTTGAAGACCCAGATCTAATGTCAGCCTTCTGCGACCGTACGTAAGTATCGGTGAATTGTTGGCGGCAGATAGTTTAAGGGCGGCAGGCACGCGGTTGCACGGCGCAAACGATCGCGGGATGACTGAGATATCGGCGCCGGTATCGACAGTAAAAGCGATATTCAGTTTGGGGCCCCGGACGGTTAAGCGATTTATGGTAGGGGTGCCGGCCGATTGCGCAATGGTATCGGTCGGCAAAATTAGTTTAAAGGTCGCCCTTGATTGGTGGCTGGTTGTATCCAACCACAGGGCGCCTTGCAATTAAACGCACCATCACCGTAGCGTTGGTGATTGATACACCAGGGAAGGGTGACGGCATTGTTAGACACACTTTGCCTATTAGGGTTGCCGTTTCGGGGAGGCCGAGGCGGTGCTCGGTGGGAATTGGCCCTCTGAGGGGCATTTTGTGAAGACTGTTGCCGATTGAAAGGACGGCTTGGCACAGCTCGATTCGGAGCGCTTCGTTGAGTATTTCTCATCTCCTCGCGCATTTGGTTCATATTGCGAAGGAGTGAGGTCTGGAGTGCCCGAAGGTCAGACGTGGTGACTTGGGCGGGAAGCCTTCTCTGAAAGGCTTCGTTGGGACGGTCTTTTTGGGTCCTTGGAGGAGGGTGAGGTGCGCTGGAGGCGACGGGCCTTCTGTGTGGGATGTGCAATTGTGCAGAGGGTTGTTGGAGACGCGGGTGGGTATTTATCCCAGCTACTTGATAACCTGGGGGCTCATCCTGTGCAGGGTGGATCGCCTGGATATCTTCGGCGATTTGGGCCAGGTGACTCAGACTTTGGCCCGTTAGGACCATCAAAATGGCCTGAGTCCAGCTGGGCAGAGACCTGAGGAAATGCGGCCTAATCTGGTCGTCTTGCATTTCCGGGCCCGCTATCGATCTTAAATAAGTGAGATAATGCGTGGGGCGTAGACCAGCAATGTTGGTTTCCCGGGCCAACTGCTGTTGTCTAGTTGCCAATGGGACACTAAGGGCATTCAGGAGAGAGGTCTTGTTGTCAGTGTAGTAGCTGATTGGGGCCGAGAACATTGAGAAGTTCTGCTGCCCGAAGAGCTTCAGGGACTGGACCATGAGCTGCAAAAATTACTTCGACTGTTGCGAACCACAGCTCAAGTCTCTCTTGGTCGAATGGATTTTTTTTTCCAATTTAATATTGGGAGGCATTGTAACGGCACCGGGGGCATTGTAAAATGCAAGGGGAGCAGGTTGTGCTGCGGCATTATGGTTAGGAGCGACCTGCGCAGCAGGCATTTCTACGTTGGAGGCGTCGTGGAACTCGAGAGACTCGGGTTGATCCTGATCCTCCTGGGGTGGGGCGTTCCTAGTACGGGCCATCGAGTAATGGGGTAATGCCTAAAGGGTAGAGTCTAGTCAAAGTTCCTACGGAGGAAGTGTAAATGGTCGCAAGAGGACGCGAGGGGTTAGGGAAAGATCGCCAGAAGTAGAAATTAGTTGTGTTACGAGCCAGAATCGAATCAAAGATTTCCACAGAGGAAACGGCAATAAATCGCCAGGTAACGCGAAGAGAGGCGAGGAGCCAAAAGAAAATCGTACAGAGTCGAGTGGTGTTCCTTAGAGTCGCGGATGTTAGCGAAAAGTCCAGTGCATGTAATTGTGCCCAGCAGGGGTTTATGGAAACCATTATTTTACCAAGAACAATTGTGCGTGTTAAAGATCCGTAATATAGGTATATGCGTTGCAACTACTAATTGGTTAAACTGTTTAAATGGATAGTACAATGGGAAACGCGTTTACTAGAACTTTTAATATTTCCTTTCTTGAATGAGTCTTCAGTAGCGTAGTTTCGTTAAATAATGTCCGTCGGATAGCTATTCTCTGCACAATAAGAACAGGCAAACAAACAAAAATTGTGCTATGCGGAAATAGCTGCGGTTGTTTAAACGCTTTTGGCACTTTTCTTTACTTAAAGTACTCTAAAACTTAATAATATTATATGTTGTATACTTTGTTTTATTTAGTTTTACTACCATTGATATGATTCGTTGATTCGTTTCAAATGGATAAATAATGAAATAATTTGTATTACTATAAAACAAAACTAAGTTGAACACGGACTTAGGAAGTTAGAAAAGTTAAGAAAAAAAAAATATATATGAAAATATACAAATTTACTGACGATGTATTTAGAATTGAGGGCTTGACCCGACTTGAACTAATTAACAAACTTATTGCTTTATCCTCAATTGGATTTCGTCTTATTTTTGTTTGAGCAAAGCTTACTGATTGAGCAAATTATTAAAATGAACAATTATTATTAAAATTCAAAAAGAGGGAAAGAACAGGATGTAGTTCAATCAATGTTTTGAGTTTACGTCCGTAATTGATACTGATGATCATTAAACTAACTAAAGAAATAAATGCGCAGTCACCATGGAAATTATTCGTTAAGTGTCACAAGACGTTTACTAAATTGATTTTATTATCTGGATTGCTGATTGTTAATACCTTAATTTTTATTCGGAACATTTACTTAGTTTAGATTGAACAACAAGAAAAAAAATAGCGAGTTCACTTTTCAATAGGCTTTGAAATATAATTTTAAATTATGTGTTGGGCGACTCGGAAGGAGCTCACCGCAAATGGAAAAGAAAAGTCACTCCTGGAAAATATAAACAAGAAAACAATAAAAAAGGAAAGACCTGGAGTCCAACGATGGGATGACTGGAAGTGTAGTCTTTTCTAAGGTGAAGCAGCGTACTGGTGAGGTGGGGCTCTACTTGCCCTTTGTTGTTGAATTTTGCACTCACTGTTCAATTGTTTTTCTGTTGTAGAATGTGGTGTTGGGGTACTAGATACCCTCTACTAATGTCTTAAATGTTTTTTCAATTAAATTGCACTCGTACTTCTCCAGAAAATGCGTTCTTCATTGACAAAATGTCACACTTTTTGCATTAATGCTTGAAAATTTCGAAAATTATGAAGAGGCGCGTGTCCACTAGTCGTGGTCACCAATACGGGGTTTTTACTAGTGGCGCCAGCAAGGGCGCGGGTTAAGAAAAATACCACAGATAGTTCAATGCAAAATGATGTTGTTCCGCAGCAGCACTCAATTGATCAAAATATCCAGCCTTAAATGAAACACTTCACTGTTGAATTTGTTTGGATTGTCGATCTTTATTATAATTTAAAATACACTATGATTACT
Source organism: Microdon myrmicae (assembly GCA_963931805.1). Taxonomy (NCBI): domain Eukaryota; kingdom Metazoa; phylum Arthropoda; class Insecta; order Diptera; family Syrphidae; genus Microdon; species Microdon myrmicae. The sequence goes on along the minus strand of OZ007496.1, from coordinate 169,479,035 downwards.
TCGATTTTATAGGATCAATATGATCGCGAACCGTTGTCGCCAAAAAGTTTACGAAGAAGAATGAGAAAATAGAAAAGGAAAATGGTTGTCGTTTGACAACCAACAGAATTAATTTTTAAATGTCAGCTGATTGCTGACATTGTTTAGGGTGGTGCCACAGGTAGCATTTAATTGCGAATTCGCCGGTTGTGTCCAGGGCGAATCCGCAACATCGGCATTTGTGCAGTTGTCACGAATCCACGAAACTGACCAATAATTACTACAACTATATAACACATTTTTTGTGAACCAACTGTGAATTATAAATTAGAAAACGCACTCATATTGGAGATAACGCAGAATTATAACAGTATTTTTTCAATATTTAAGCTGTCGATTGCTATATTAATTACAATATATACTGCTTTTTCTCTCGTGTCTTTTTACTTTTTTATAGAGTAACAAATCATTAAAGCAAAAAAAAAAATAGGAGTCAAAATGCTCGGGTAGCTCTCCAGTTAAAGTTTATTTCGTAATTTTTTTATATATTTATTTATTTGTTTATTAATAACACTTTGATTTCCACGCCGAAATCACTCGTTTGGCTCAGGCGCCATGAGAGTATTTTTACAACTCTGCTCCGGTCACTAATGATCACCATGGTGTCACAGGAGAAACCGTGGATGATCATGTAAGACCATCGTGACAGTCAGTGTTAACAAGTAATTTAAAATTGCTTATCAATAAAGTTAACAAAGAAAGACCCTAGCAGCTGAGACTATTGGCTCTGAACTTTTAGCGTACAATTTAACTTCGATTGTATTTACAAACTTATTACGTTTTCAATATTATCGGGGCTGGTATCTTCAACAATTTTGTAAATAAATACGTTTTGTAGTATATCTTCTCTTATATATTTCAAGTGGCTGTAATCATTCAGTATACGGATAATGGTAAGTATTGCGTTGCATTTTTGCCAGATTTGCGGGTGTGTCTCTGTTAAGAAGGTAAAAATGAGTATCAGACGTATGACCTAATCACAGTCACACAAAGGTTGTGACTTTAGATGTAGTTAAATTGATTGGACTGGAGGGCTGACATTTGAATGGGCTTACGATTTTATAGTGGTGGTCGTGTGTATTTTTTTTTTTTGTTTCGATAAGAAGCTGGAAATCTTCAAAAGATACATCTGGACCGATCCAGAGGCATGCCGGATTCTTACCGATAAAACCTACTCCCGCCAGCACTTATGTAAGCTTCCGAAGGAAAATTGCCCACATTTTTTTCGTTTTATTTATTTTTTATTACCTAAGGGCCGAAGCCTGTGAGTATACCAAGGAGGTGATGAGGTTGACGTTTTATGACAAGAATAGGGAACATAGCATGAGATAGAATTGTAAAATTCTCCGTAAAAGCGCATAAGAGCTTCCTTTGCCCATGATTCGTAGTAGTTGATTGAGAGTTTACTTAGATAATCATTGTTAAGCCGGAAATTTGCTTTGTGAAAGTCGCAGTAGTAGGTATTTCTAGTAGTCGTAGAGGATGGAGAGGATCGAGAACAAGCGACAAGCGAAGTGGGGAGTGGTAGTAAAGAATATATGGTGCTGATTGTGAAGATAAGGTCTAGCTGCCTGCCCATACAATTTAGAACGTTGCTTACTTGACAGAGCTTAGAGAATACTCGTAATATTCGAATAGTGTCCATTTTAACTGTGACAAGTTAAAATTGCCAAAACGATCATCTTATATCGTTCAGCAAGGACAGTAAAAAACGCGATTTGGACACAAGGTGAAATGGATGGAGAGCGAAGGATTAAAGCAGCTGACTAAAACCCGCATGTATGAATTCAATCGTTATTCTGAAGTACACTCAACTGATATACAATTACTAGGTTTTTGCTATAGTATACGGCTCTGCTGCTTTGCGATTCGATATTCTTTTAGTGTTGTTCTCCACTATTTGCACATTGTGTGTGTTTTTTTCGGAAGGAAGGTGGTAAACTTCAAAAGATACAAGAAAGTATTTTTAAGCACTAAAACCACCTCTCACCAGGCACATATTCCCGTTGATCCTTGAGGAACTTTCTTTTAGATATTCCATCATGGGGCGGGACGGAGTTTACCTGTTACTCCGCTCGTCGCGTCGCAACTGCTGCATTATGCCACTTAGAATATCATTTGTGACGGGCCATGCTTGTTTTGAACTTAGCATGCAATCTGTTACTCCTATCGGAGTAACGGTCCGTCTCATATGTCTCTCCAAAATCATTCGTGTGGTCTCGAATCTCACACAGTCCGTGAGTACGTGTTCTACATTTTGTATTTTGCCTTCGCAGAACAAGCAGTATGGGTGTGTTTGACATGCTTATACTTGTGCATGTATTGTCGAAAGCATCCATGTCGTGATATCATCTGAGTCAGGTGGTAATTCAGCTCGCCATATTTTATTTTTACCCATGTTTTTATATCAGGTATTATGGTGTGGTTCCATCTTCCTTTGGTGGAGGAATCCCGCCATCGTTGCCATTCTCTTTGGCTTGAGAATTCTAATTGTGGCCCTATTCGGCGATGTGAAATGGTATCTTCCCGGTGTTCAACTTTTTTCGGCTGCTTTTTAAAAGCCCGGTCATATCTAACTAGAATTTAATGCTCTGGGTTGTATGAAAACAAATATTCTCCGGGTCATCTAGATATTTAGCTACGACTATTGTCGCCAAATGATTCTTGCATCATCATCATCATCATCGGCACTGCAATCGGGAACCGGTCTTGGCCTTATTTAGCAAGTCCTGAGGCTTGTTAAATTTTCCATAATGATCTGTTTTTTTTTTTTTTTGGGCAAGGTCATTAATCTCGCGCCGGAGGCTCCCCGACGGGGAATCGAACCCCGGCCGCCCGTGTGACAGGTGGGTATACTAACCACTATACTATCGAGGAGAATGATTCTTACTCCCTTTAGTAAATTACCCCTGAGAAGACCACCATACAAGATATTCCATAAGAACGTACCTAATACAAACCCCTGGGGTAAGCCCGCTGTTATTTTATGTTCCTGTCGCCACTCATCTGTGTCAAAGGGCAGTCTTCTATCCGAGAGATAGTTTGCTACTATACGCAGTGAGCAGGGTGAGACGTATAGATCACCCAACGCTTTTAGAATCCGATTCCAGTTTACGAGTTAAACGCATGTTTAACGTCTAGTGTCACTAGCGCAAAATATCTGTTCGTCCTCTTAGCCATTCGTGCGTTGCGAACGATGTTACACACTCCAGATAGTGCCTTACTGATATACCCTCCCGGAACCCCTACTGCCGTTCAGGGAGCCCTGGACGCCGCTTCTGGTTCTTTGCCTCCTTTTGGTATAAGCACAAGCTGCTGCTTTTTCCATCGTTGAGGAAAATATCCTGTTTGAAGGCAAGCGGTGAACAGGCTACTGAAGAGTTCTTGGAGTCTTATTATTTTTAATGACTCTTGCAAGCAGGAGAACCTCGTCATTGATGCTCCATTCCTTTTCTGCGTTCGCATCTTTAGATGGGAACAGATCCGCGTTGCCCCCCACTAGCACCTGGTCGATTTCGCCACCAGTACACTGGTTTAGTAACCCCTGTTGGTTGTCTTTGTCGTGAGATAGGAGAATCCCATGCGTTAGTTAACCATTTCATGATTTTTCCAGTCTGCCTGTACACATCAGCCTCTGCGTTCTTTTGTTCTTTTGAGTCTTCCAGTATATAATCGAGCAGCTCTGCATCGAGTTCCTTCTCTCTCCACCCATTTTCTGTGTTTTCTTCGCCATTCTGCCAATGGTGAATACCGCGTGTGGATATGGGTGTAGGTGTCCAAAACTCGCCACTCCACGTTTCGTGCCAATATAGTGCTGGCAAAGGTGATGCCGATTTTGGACCGGCCTCTCTCGTTTATAAAAGTGTCCTCAGCGCCATTATTAAGTAGCTACTACTACTACTAGTATTTATTTGCCTGGAAGTTCATGACCTCACCGACTCGACTCCGCCATCGTTCCCTGTTCTGTGCACTCTCCTTCCACACTTGACCAGCCGATCCGATTTCCTCAAGGTCTAACCATAAATTGTTCTCCCATCCCCGTGGTGGCCGTCCTGTCGGTCTCTTTCCCGTTGGTCTACCGTCAAGAATTCTACGCACGGCCATATCGTTGCCCATTCGCGCCACATGTCAGGCCCATATTAATCTTCGCGACCTGGTTACTCTCACTATTGTAGGTTTGAGGTATAGCTCTTCCAATTCGGTATTGTGGAGTTTCCTCCATTGTCCTGCCACCTCGTCATATTTACCTCCAAAGATACCCCTTAAAACTTTATTCTCGAATACGCGCAATTTGTTTTCTTCCCGTTTTGTGTGAGCTCATGTTTCGCAACCGCTTTATGTTACGTAATAGCAGTTTGGCTTTCAGCAGTTTACTGATTGTGTGCCAACTAGCGTTGCCGGAATGCAGTATTTTGTTTCGACATTTCGTTACTGGCTATCAGTATCGTTCCCAGATATTTATAACCTTTTCAAACATCTTGCCTCTGACGTTCATATGTGTTCCTTGAGGTCCACCTGCTCTTGCTGTAATCATAAATTTTGTTTTGCCTGCTTTTTTAAGTAGCACTACATTTAAGACTGTAGTGCCTGGCTTCTACTGTTGGTCCTTGTGCTTTCCCTTTCTACGGCCCAGGCATTAAAATATCTGGCAATTATAGGGGTACTCTTCGCTTGAGCTTCTGGGATTACTCGGTTCACAAAGCAATTGAATTCTTCCACAAAATATTTGAATTTTTCCATTTCCCATTTAATCTTAGCATAGGCGAATCCTTCCTGGCATTGGCCAATTCTGTGTTCTATGGAAGAATTTCCAGTTGTCCAGGTTGCCGATGTTCGCTCTCTTGTAATTATACCAGTGCCAGGCATCATGTACTGCTCGTTGATGAGTATCACAACGGCACCACATTTCTTAACCGATTGGGAAAAGCGATCCTGTGTGGCTCCACAATGGTTTTGGGTTAAATTGAATGCACTTAAACCTGTCCTTTTTTATTCAGAAGATTGTCCATTGTGAGTATCACAAAAGTCGTTGGACGAACTACATCGATCGTCACTTGTCAACAAAAACATATTATATGTATTGTTCGTGTACATGCGTAAAAGTGTGTGTCTTCCTTGCAGACGAAATACCAATGAAGTGTGCACCTGCGTTCGCACCCTCTTTTATCCTACGATTCCGTTTTGTTCGTAGCGGGACTGTGTGGATGCACCCACATACACAGATGCGAACGTTGCTGCCCATGTGGCCGGAAATATGCCGAGGATCGCTAGGCTTTTCACACATCTGCGGTATCTCTTTGCGTACTTCACCGCATGTGGTTTATGGCCCTGGTGATTACCCGGCCGAAGTTATTACCTCCGGCTGCGATATTTACAAGGTTTTTATCTCCTTGTAAGAACAGTGTCGGTTAGTTTATTGTTTACTTTCTGTTCCCACAATAGTCCTTTCGATAAGGAAAAACTAAATTGCGGTTGGCTCAAGAGAAGACCATAAATTTGTTTATTTCTTGGCCATATTTTTATCGCATGGGATTTTTAGTCTGTCAGCGTCTGGCGCTGCCGTTCCGGCCACAGCTAATGGATCGCCAATTTCGTTCCCGGGTAGTGTCCTTCGATAAGCGTGTAGGCATGAGGAATCGGTTGAGAAATTGGGCGCACGTGTCTCTGGATACCAGGACGCCAGTAGGTATGTCGCCTTTAGCTAGGCGAAAAGGTATATATCTGTGGGCACGTGAGCTTGAAGACAGCAGTATGTATCATACAACGATACACAGTGACCGATTGCGGACGTGTTTTCGGTTCGGCGATCGAGTTGAATGAAAAAAGTTGCTTCTATGAGTCGGAAGTGGCTGAAGTGTTATAAAAATACTATTTATAAACAAATAAATTAGAGTGATAGAAACGGTCAAGGCAAAGTAAATATAAATAAATAGAATAAAATAAAAGAGAACGAAGCCACGTGTTGTGATAGTCAAAACGAAGAACAAGTTTAATACAAAAAGTGTGTGAGTAACACGTTAACGGTGTTTATGTGTAACTGCGCGAACATTGTGAGTGTGTGCGCGAGGCCAAAATCTGTTTGTCCTTCACGCAAAAAAAAAAAAAAAAAAAATACTTTCCATAATACGGACGTAGATCCAAAACCAAAAAAAAAACAATTAAAAAAAAGTGAGAAGACGCGGTGCACAATATGGACGGAAAACAAATGGATGCCAAAATGGTAAATCGGAGAAGGCAAAATACGGACCTAAACCTAAAGGCTAAACGAGCAAAAACCGAAAATGTTGGAACAACAACAGCAAGAACAAAGACAACAGCAACCCACGAAGTCAAAGAAAACACCACAAGATAAGGAAATTCAACAGCAGGAATCACACCAACAGCAGGACACATCTCGGCAGGAAACATCTCAGCAGGTGCCAGTCAAAAAAAGGAAGAAAGTACCTCCTATATACATCAGCTATATGGAGACAAAGGATCTCATAAAATTGGATGAGTTGACATGCAAAACTTTTAAAACAAAACGGATAAATAATTTTAAGATAAGTTTAACATGCGATGATTTAGAAGGGTATAACAAAATTAAATCGGCATTGGGGAAATCCAAGAGCGAGTACTACACGTACACCCCTAAAGCGGAGAAAACTGTCTCCATGCTCCTCAAAGGAGTTGATCCTTCCTTTACTCCCGAAGAGGTGCTCGAAGAACTAAAAAGGTTCGAAAACGATACCTTGAAATTTACAGGTGTGAAACCATTTTCTACAGCAAATTCTAGAAATCGCAAGCGTAAGTTGTCTTTCTTCATTCTGACGATAGGCCCCAATAGTAAAATTGATGGACTTAGATATATTAAGTACATTAATCACCAAACATTAAGTTGGGAGAGAATAAAGAAGTGCGACCGCGTATTGCAGTGTATGCGCTGTCAACGCTTCGGGCATGTGGCAGCGAATTGCAATATGAATTTCAGATGCGTCAAATGCCTAAACAAACATATCATTGGAGAATGTCCATTGGGCAAAGAACAGGTTCCGGATAGTAGTAAACTATCCTGTGTCCTCTGTAACAACTCAGGTCAACCTGCTAACTTTAGAGGTTGCCCTAAGTACCAGCAACTAAAATCAAAGTTGGAAGCCAAAAAGAAGCAAGTTGAAGAAGAGAAAAAGATGAAAACTCGCTCTTACAACCACTTCGTGGCACCAAGCGTGTCATACGCCCAAATGGCAGGTGAAGTAAAAAATGCACCAATTATAGAACAATCACGTAATATCATTAAAACGCCTGTTCCAGAGGCACAAACTGATATAACAGCAATATTACTGTCCATACAAGGACAGTTTGCTGCGTTTGATAAAAAATTCGAAAAGATCGAAAAAAAACTGACGGAACAAGTGGCTCGAACGGACATCATCTATTCGACCCTGTTTCCAGACGAACCCACACTCTAATCATAACGTTCACTGCGACTGAATTAACTCTAAAAATTATTGCTGTGAATGTTAATTCACTAATCCGGATGGAAAGAAGGGATAATCTCAGCAATCTGCTGGAAGCTGAACGCCCAGATGTGCTTTTGGCTAGCGAAACTAAGCTAAATCAAAGGCACAAATTGGGCTACCCAAATTATAAAATAATTAGACGAGATCGTCCAAATTCTCAGGGGGGCGGGGTCGCTGTCTTAGTTAAAAATGGTCTATGGGGTATTTTTGATAGTCTCTGGTAAGTGCCGTGCCGACACATGTTCACCAAGACGACCCCACGGCTTAGTCGTTCGTCGTATCGTGACTACTTTGTTTGCTGGTGATAAAAACTTCGGGTTACTTGCGTCGATTGTCTTTATTGGTGAAACTTACTCTAGGTTAACATAGACTTTTAGAATCTTAATAATTATAAACAATTCTTATGTTTACTAAAGGTAGTAACATTTATGTAACTTATTTCAGTTAACAAAACATACCATCTCAATAATTACAAACAATTCTTATGTTAAACTGTGTGCACTGTATTTAATTTAATAATTTGGCGTAGTATAAAATGTAGTAACCGTGTAACTTATCTTAACTAGAAAAATATATAATCTTACAAATAATCTTCTGTTTCACTGCGTGCACTGTGTTTTATTTAATAATTTTGTGTAGTATAAAAATTAGTAACACCGTGTAACTTATCTTAACTAGAAAAATATATAATCTTGCAAATAATCTTCTGTTTCACTGCGTGCACTGTGTTTTATTTAATAATTTTGTGTAGTATAAAAATTAGTAACACCGTGTAACTTATCTTAACTAGAAAAACATATAATCTTACCGATTACAAATAATCTTCTGTTTCACTGAGTGCACTGTGTTTTATTTAATAATTTTGTGTAGTATGAAAATTAGTAACACCGTGTAACTTATCTTAACTAGAGAAACATATTATCTTGACGATTACAAATAATCTTCTGTTTCACTGCGTGCACTGTGTTTTATTTAATAATTTTGTGTAGTATAAAAATTAGTAACACCGTGTAACTTATCTTAACTAGAAAAACATATAATCTTACCGATTACAAATAATCTTGTTTCACTGCGTGCACTGTGTTTTATTTAATAATTTTGTGTAGTCTGAAAATTAGTAACACTGGTGTAACTTATCTTAACTAGAGAAACATATTATCTTGACGATTACAAATAATCTTCTGTTTCACTGCGTGCACTGTGTTTTATTTAATAATTTTGTGTAGTCTGAAAATTAGTAACACTTGTGTAACTTCTCTTTAAATGAGCACAGGGATGTGGATGGAACTTGGGAGGAATTCCGTAAGTTATTTTAGTTAGCCACTCTAAAACTTCGGGAATGTGACACCGTGGTAAGTACACGATTTGCACTCGGGATGTAATGAACTACTTTCGGTGTGCACGGTCGTAACTTCATAAAACGAATTACGACGAGATGTTTCTCCGCGCAAGGTGTTCGTATCCGCGTTCACGGTCGTAGCTTGCCCCGGTCGATTAATGAGCCGTGCTAAAGGATATAATCCCATGATATTTAAATTACAAGCGGTGGTTATCTCTTGGGACATCCCACGAGAGATTTTCAGTAAATCCGTAAAACGCTACTAGTCTCAACTGTGTCCAAAACTCTATTGATTATCGCCACCGAAGGGACAGAATACCAACATTCTATCCATCGCCTCGATGACCATATTTCGTAATTTCTCTGGTCGAGTTGGTGTGCCACCAGAAAAGGGTTGAAACGCACACACACGATGACCCATTTGGTTGCTCATCGCGTGTGTCGCCCAGCATGCGAACCATGTACATGGTATTAAACAAAATAAACAACTTTCGCAGCTGGGGCAAGTCCTCCTGAAAAGGGTTAAAATGTTCACACGATCAGGCGACTGTGTATAGCATTATTGCTGATCGTGTACATCACATTTCCATAATAGGATATGTTTATTCGACCAGCACTGTGTGGTACATTCATGCTGATCGGCGCGCGAATTATGTTTTCTTAAACTCCACTTGAGTGAAATGAAGGAAAACACTTTTTAAATAAAATTTATATTTTATTCAATTTCGAATTTAACAAACGTCTGCTCTTCAGAGTGCCGTTTTGTAAACTAAACTTACTCTAACATAAAATCTTATATCTAGGTTTGTTTCTCTACGTTGCAATATAATATCTTTATCACAATGGATATTATATTGTAATTAGTGTAATATTCATTTTCGTGTTTCCACGAGTTCTTGCTAATTATCTTTGAGTTTGTTCATCTGGATGAAATGTGCAATTAGGTAACATATGTTGTGATATACATTATATTCTAATTTGGTTATTCCATATTTTACGTTTCTTTGAATTTTTGTAGTTAGTAACCTTTTGAGTTTTGTTCTTAATAATATTTCCGTCTAGACAAAATGTGTAATTAGGTTACACATTTTGGTTGATGGGTTTTTGTGTCGTCAAGGATTCTTTGACGTAACACGCGCGTTGCTGGCGTCCTCTTATATGAATCGCCATGCACGTGTATGGGAAAAATTCTTTCCTCTTGTGTGCTTAGACAACGCTAAGGACTTACGTCGGCTACGTAATATTGTACCGAGTTGTATTTTAGGGGCATTTCATTGGTACTTTTGGGCAGTGTTGATTGCGGCATATGCAACCGGATTTGCCTTTGTAGTACATGGTGCGATTCGCACTACTATGCCCTTGTTGGTAATGTCTGTTGTTGCTGATGTATTTTTCGTATCAGCAGACATTGTGCTCCACAGCTTTTAGGTGGTTATTGGTATAACCAATGCAGGTAAGTACTTGCTCTATTGAAACAGGATGCTTATGCAAAGGGAGTTACCCGGTGGTATATGGACAGGTGAGTTGTGGCGTTCGCAAGAACCGCCACAGGTCTACAACACAAAGTCGTCTACAGTAGAGATATATACAAATTCCAGGTACTAGAAGCCTACGTTATAGATATTCCTTTGAAAAGTCAAAGGCATCTATATGTGATCTCTGCGTATGCTCCCGAATCTCCACAGTGTCTACAGTTTATCAATGAACTTGATACCCTTTTTCGAAGTCTCAAGTTAGACTCGGAAAATAGTTATTTCTTTATGGCGGGAGATCTCAATTCCAAGCACATTACTTGGGGTAATCTTATCACAAACACAAGAGGCAATGTGTTGTTCGACTGGTGGCAAACAAACGCTATCGAACATAAACTAGAATTGTACGCTACAAGTACGCCGTCATATCCAAGAGGAAATTCCTTCTTGGATTTACTGTTGCTCGACGAGCGAATACAATTATTAGATACGGATCTAACCACTCGAAATTGTCTTCGTACAATCGAGTACGATAGCGATCATTACGGACTTGGTGCTGTAATACATGTCCCAAACGAACATTCACTACTTGAGCAGTACAAACAGATACATTCTTTTAATTTCGGAAAAGCACACTGGTCGCGCTTTGATCGGATAATAAAAAAAGAATTACTCTCCAATGGCATAGATCCACCAACTGACAGAAATCTTCATAATGACGAAATTGATCATTATCTTTCGACGATGAACAACATTGTTACTAATACAATGAATCGTTCTATCCCAAAAGTGTCTCACTCCGAGAGCCATACAAACCAGTACAGAAACGCAATGATCGACGAGCTGTATAGGCAAAAGAGTATTCTGCTCTCTAAGTTAAAACGGCTTTACAGACAATTCAGCGATCCAAATAGCCAGGAAATAAAAGCAATTAAGTCATTAATTAAAAATCTTCCAAAACTGATCCGTGACAACTATAGATCAGTAATTAATGAAGACTGGAACAAGTGAATTCAAGCCATTAAAGCTAGTGGACCGAATATGTCCCCACAAATAAATAAAGTCTTTCGAAGGAAAGATTATAATGACATCCCATGTCTGCGAGTTCCGCGGACTCCCGAGAATTGTCAAACTCTGCTGAACATAGGACTCTCCCTGGATCACATCAACTGTAACGAAGAGTTCATAATAATCGAGGATCCGCAAAAAAAGGCGAACTCAATTGGTGGTTGTTTCGAAGCAGTGTATAGATTGAACGAATCGGCTCATTCCAACCTTGACCTGGAAAATAGGGCTATCCAAAAACATATTTCGCTACGAAATGAACTTAACAATTGGCGTCTCTTAAGTCGAAGTTTCACTATCTATGGTGAAAATAATATAGCGGATTCCCCGCTTAGAGATCTAAACACTAGCATATTTGTACACAAAGATGAACTGACGGACATTCTTAGATCGATTATGAACAAAAAATCTTCTGGAATAGATAGTATTCCAAACATTGTTCTAAAGCATTTACCTCTTGAAGTAGTGAAGGTTTATTTGTTCAATAACGCTCTAAATAATGCATATTATCCAACCCCATGGAAATCTGCAGTAGTCCATCCCATCCCCAAAAAGGGCAAGGACAGGAGCAATCCAGCCAATCTTCGCTCGATTAGTTTGCTTCCGAACATCAGCAAGGTATTCGAGATAATTATAAATAAAGCATTGACTAACTGGTGTGAGGAAAATGGTATTATTCCGAACAATCAATTTGGTTTTCGATCGCAACATGACACAGTTCATGCTGCGACAAAACTTGTTTCCGACATACAGTGGAACAAGGCGAAGAGACAATGCACAGGGGCCTGTTTGGTTGACTTTGAAAAGGCTTTCGACACCGTATGGTTAGAAGGGCTTGTATATAAGTTATCAAACCTAGGTATGCCCGAATATTTATTATACATTATCTACGATATGATAATGGGTAAACAATTTGTAGTGAAATGTGGAGATATAATATCTAACAAGACCTTCCACATCAAAAACGGCTTACAACAGGCAGTAGTGAATTCTCCCATTTTGATTTATGTATTTAACATTTACACTAGTGGTTTAGTGGGTTCTCTCAACCATGCAATTGCGTATGCCGACGACATTGTGGTGTATAGATCTGGAGAAAAGATTGATGTCATCAACAGACTTCTGCAAGATGATTTCAACAAAATCAAACGTTTTTGCGACGACTGGAAATTAAAAATAAATTTCCAGAAAACAGGGACTATCCTTTTCAGAACGCCACTGTTCAGTGCATCAAGGGATACAAAATGGAATTGGAAAACATTTTCCGTTCCAGGAAGTAATAATCTTCCCCTACATTAAAAACTGTAGTCAGATACCTTGGAATCTGGCTCGATCAGTATCTTTACTTTGATAAGTATACAGCAGCTGCTCTTACAACAGCTAAAAACGCATATGCAATGACACGAAGACTCTTCCGTAGTAGTCTGCTGGACAATAAATGGAAAATAATTTCATACTCAGCATTCATCCGACCAATATTGGTGTATGGCTGCCCGGTATGGTACAACATATCCCCATTTTACATGGAGAAGTTTCGGGTGTTCGAGAGGCAGTGTTTGCGTTCCTGCCTCGGAATGTACAGAACCCCAGAGTCGCAGTATAAGATATACTATCCCAATAAAGTCCCGTATGACAAATCAGGACTAAACAGAATAGATAACTTCATTATTAAGATTATTCGTGGTCACACAACAAGGGCAATATGCAGTGCAAATGATCTTATAGCGGGAGCATTCTATCCTAATGATATGTATATGGAGAGTACTCTCCAGAATGGGTTCATTCCCCCAGAAGCGTTCCCTTTCTTGGTTAAAAAAGCACTTATCCAAGGCAAACGCGGAGTCCCTATTATTTACTACGCTTTCCGTGGTGCCAGGGATAAACGAATTCTCCACGATAACGATATCTCTAATTTTCCAGATCGCCTGCGTTCTAGTATGGTGATCGGTGAAAGAGATAAATCCATAAAAGATCGATCCCATCCCACACGTCCCCAAACATAGTAAGTTTTTAATTTGACTTTAATTTTTAATTTTTTTATTTTTATTTGTATTCCTTGTTTATGTTTGTCCGTTTTGTTTCATTATTTTATTTTTTATTTTTTGCATGCCAACTCCCTATATATGTAATTAAAAAATAAAAAATAAATTTAAATAGTACATGGCGTAGAAAAAAAATAGAATACATTTAAAAAAGAAAACATATCAATTACGATGGTTGCCTCTTATGTTTCGGGATTTGGCAACCCTAGCGTTGCAATCCGTCAATTGTCAGCTCTGTTGTAAAGTTGGACATTTTTGAGGTTATACGCACTCAGAACGTTTTGACATACGAGCGCTATTTGTGTTGTTTACAGTAACTTAAGAGATTCATCTCGGCCCAAAAATGGAATTAAATCTTCAACATTTTCGTGCGATTATTTTTTACAACTTTCGGCGTGGATTAACTCAGCAACAGTGCATGGATGAACTTAATTCAATTTTTGGCGATGAAGCTCCATCAATGACCAGTGGTATGGTGAATTCAATCGTGGTCGTAGTTCACTCCAAGATGAATTTCGTGAAGGTCGTCCAAAATCAGTTGTTGTTCCGAAAACCATTGATGCTGTGCGCGAACCACCATACATTCAATATTGCATAAACATTTGACTGTCAAAAAAAAATTTGTTCGCGTTGGATCCCACACAATTTGTCAATCGCCCAAAAAAAGGCTCGTGTCAATTGGTCGAAAGAAATGCTCAAAAAATACGGTCGCGGTGCTTCGAAACACGTCTATGACATCGTGACAGGTGATGAATCGTGGATTTACGCGTATGAGCCCGAAAGTAAACAGTAGTCGACTGTCTGGGTGTTTCAAGATGAGCCAAATCCAACAAAAGTTGTTCGCGCACGAAGTACTTCCAAGCAAATGGTCGCCTGTTTTTTCGGAAAAACTGGACATGTCGCAACCGTACCACTAGAACAACGCAGAACAGTCAATTCTGAGTGGTACACAACGATTTGTTTGCCAGTTGTCTTCCAAGAAATCAGGAAAACCAACCGCCGAAGACGGATCACTCTTCACCACGACAATGCGAGCTCTCACACATCGGCTGCGACAACTGCATTTTTGAGCACCCAAAACATCGATTTGATGGGTCATCCGCCGTATGGTCCTGACTTGGCACCGAATGACTTCTTTTTATTCCCGTACGTAATAAACAAACTGAGAGGTCAACGTTTTTCGACACCTGAAGAAGCGGTTGCTGCATTCAGAATGCATGTGTTGGAGATACCTCAATCAGAGTGGCAAAAGTGCTTCGACAATTGGTTCAAACGCATGCAAAACTGTATAGATCTTCATGGGAATATTTTGAAAAACAATAAAGTGATTTTCGATGATCAATATTTGTTTTTGTTCTCTAATCCCGAAATATAAAAGGCAACCCTCGTATTGTGACATGTTATAAAAACAGTTATTGTACGCTATTTAGAGTGCTTGCGAAGAGCCAGTAAGTTAATGTAAGAATGATATTTGTGAAATAGAAATTATCATTTAGTCTTAAGAAAAATATGTAATTAATTTGTTAAATAAATGTGGTTATAAAACAAAAAACAAAACAGCTGTATGTATGTTCCGGCTGGGGACAAGATATTTAACCCCACAGTGATTTGTGCGGTTCGCAGGAACTTTCCAGGTCTGTGAGTTCCGCGGACTTCGGAAAACTGTCAAATAATGCTAAATGCAGGACTTACCCTCGAACACGTCAACTGCAAAGAATATTTAATAATAATCGAGGATCCGCAAAAGAAGGCGAACTCAATTGGTGCATGCTTTGAGGCAGTGTATAGAGTGAACGAATCTGTTCATTACAACCGCGACCTGGAAAATAGGGCTCTCCAAAACCATATTTCGATCCGCCATGAACTTACCAATTGACATCTTGAAGTTGAGGTTTCACTACATTTAGTGTGAATAACACAACGCGAGTATATTTGTGGAAAAGGATGAACAATAAATCTTCTGGAATGGGTGGTATTCTGAACATTGTTCTAAAGCATTTGCCTCTTGAAGCAATGAAGGTGCACACTGTTTTATTAAACAACGCTCTAAATAATGCATATTATCCAACCTGTTAGCAAACCGCAGTAGTCCATTCCGTCCCCGAAAAGGGCAAGGGCAGAAGCAGTCCAGTCAATCTTCGCTCGATTGGTTTGCTTCCAGACATCAGAAAGGTATTTGAAAAAATTATAAATAAAACACTGATAAACTGATGTGATGAAAATGGTATTACTCCAAACAACGAGTTCGGTTTCACACCGAAACAGGGCACACTTCATGCCGCGACGAAACTTGTTTCAGACAGTGGAACAATGCAAAGTGGCAATGCACAGGGGGCTGTATGGTTGACTTCGAAAAGGCCTTCGATACCGTATGGTTAGAAGGGCGTATGCAAGGTGGCGCAACATTAATCATCCAATTTTGTTTGTGAATTACTTTTTTACTAAGTAAAAAAAATTATTTAGGGTGATGGAAATCAGTATTAAGACCTTTACAATTTTTTCCGTTAAATGGAAAAGATAATAACCGTCAAGTGTTAATACACATTTCTACCCGTATTATCGCATTTTCCATGACTTTTCGCAAGCTTTCTGGTGATGACTGTTCGCATTCCTGTCGAATATTCTCCTTAAGGGCTGCGATTGTTTGAGGTTTGTTGGCATAAACCCGCTACTTCAAGTAGCCCCAATGAAAGAAGTCTGGGATGGTTAAAGCGGGGAATCTTGCTGGCCATGCCAAATCGCCAAAACGGGAGATTACGCGACCAGGAACGCTTCCTTCATAATATCCATTGTGGCTCGCTCTGCGTATGCGGTTGCAGCGTCTTGTTGAAACCACATGTTTACGAAGCCCCGCTTATCCAATTCCGCCGGTAAAAAGTTGTTTATCATGGCCCTGTAGCGTTCGCCAGTAACAGTGACCATATTGCCGATGGCGTCCTCAAAAAAATACTGCCAATCACTCCACCCCCTTGAACGCCGCACCGCACAGTGGCTTTGAGTGGATGTAATGGCTCTTCGTGCATCACACGCGGATTTCACGAAATTTGACTTATTGACGTAACCGCTTAAGTGGAAATGCACCTTGTAGCTCATGATGATTTCCGACACAAAATCGTCCTGTAATTCACACGCGACTGACGGTCCGCAGGCATTAACTGACGAGCTGTTTGCACTTTGTACAGGAACATGTGTTAGTCTTTCACTAAAATTCGCTGTAAAATCCATCTGTTGATGCCCAATTGCGTGGCCCGTCATCTGGTTGGTGTTTCTTCATTCTCAGCGACATCGGCAGCCACAGCCGCGATATTCTGGGCCGAACGACCAGTCCGGTGGCGGCCACGCCCTGTATGGTCTCCTGTGGTTCCTGTCTGTTCGAGTCGAGTAATTAAGCGCCGGAATGTTTGCCCAGTTAGCTCGACACGATTACGAAATCGACGTCGAAATTTACTTTGCGTTAACACCACCGACCGATTATTGGTAAAAAAAAATGGACACAATTATTCCACGCTCTGCGGAGTATAGCGCTCAATTGCTTGTTTGTTTGTATACTGCAGCTGTCTAGTTTACAAATGTCAAATATGATTGCGCTACCTTGTATATAAGTTATCAAATCTAGGTATGCCCGAATATTTGTATGGTATGATAATGGGTAAGCAATTTGTGGTGAAATGTGGAGATATAATCTCTACCAAGACCTTTCACATTAATTAAATGAATTCCCCACTCTATTTAACATTTACACTCGTGATCTAATGGGTTGTCGCAGCCATGCAACAGCATACGCCGATGTCATTGTGGTGTATATATCCGGAGAAAAGATCGATGCCGTCAACAGACTTCTGCAAGATGACTTCAATAGAATCAAATGTTTTTGCGATGGCCGGAAATTAAAGATCAACTTTCAGAAAACTTCCTTTGCAGAACGTCATTGTCCCGGTCATCGAGGGATACAAAACAAATTTGGAAAAAAAATGGTCTATTGCAGGAAGTAATAATCTTCCCTACAAGTGAAAACTGTAGTTAGATACTCTAGTAGCAGGCTTGATCAGTATCTTAATTTGATAAGCACATAACTGCAGCTAAAAACGCATATGCTATGACAAGAAGTCTCTCCCGTAGCAGTCTTCTAGACTCCAAAGTCAAAAAAAATCTCATACTCGGCATTCATCTGACCCGGTATGGTATAATAAATTCCCATTCTACATGAAGAAGTTTCGAGTGTTCAAGAGGAAGTGTTTGCGTTCCTGCCTTGGAATGTATAGAATACCAAAGTCGTAACATAAAAAGTTATTCCCCCATAAAATACTGTACGACAAATCAGGACAAAACAGGATAGATAACTTCATAATCAAAATTATACGTGGTCACACTACCAGGGACAATGTCCAGTGAAAATAATCACATCTCGATGGCATTCTATCCCAATGATATGTATCTGGATAGTGCTTTCCAGGGCGTGTTTATTCTCCCAGAACTGTTCCCCTTCTTGGATAGCAAAAGGTCTTATCCAAAACAAGCATGGTCCCTATCCATTTACCATGCTTTCCGTGGTGCCAGGGATAAACGAATTCTCCATGAAAGTGATATCTCTAAGGTTCCAGATCGCATACGTTTCAATATAGTGATCAGTGAAATAGTTAAATCTACAAGAGACCGATTTCATCCCAATATGGGTCCTACACATGGACACAGATTATTATCATACGTTAAAAACAATAAAATTATATTGTATAATTTAGAGTGCTTGCGAAGTGCCAGTAAGTTAATGTGTTAATGAATGATATGTTCGAGGGTGGGCTGAAAAGTTTCCGACCTAACAAAGATGCAAGACTTTTTTTTTTAAATTTATTTTTATTTTTCTACATAGTCTCTTTGCAACTCTACATACTTTTCCCAGCGATACTGCCATCTCTCTAACCTGTCCAAACAGTACTCGGGGTTTTTTCTGTAAAATAACTGTTCACGAAGGTGATTGGCTCCTCATTTGACGAAAATCTCTGTCGGCCGGGTGCAATTTTTAGATTAGATAACAAAAATAAGTCGGTTAGGGCTAGATCTGGTGAGTATGGCGGTTGGTTAAGAAGTTTAAACCGTAATTCGTGGATTTTCGCCATGCCAACCGCTGAGGTGTGAGACGGCGCGTTGTCTAGGTGAAACAGGATTTTCTTTTTCTGCAAATGTGGCCGTTTTTTTCGCAATTTCTGCCTTCAGTTGGTCAAGTAATGATGGGTAGTATGCTCCTGTAATAGGTTTCCCTTTTTGAAGATAAGCGATTAAGATAACTCCATGACTATACCAAAAAACAGTCGCCATCACTTTCCCAGCTGAAAAAAAGTGTTTGCTTTTTCTGGCGCCGATCCCCCTTTGCAGTCCACTGTTTTGACTGTAAACTGCACCAGCAGAGCGTTGGAAATGTTCATTCGAATACGTTTTTGATCTAACGTTAGCAAACGCGGCACCCAACGCGCGGACATTTGGTGAACTTTGACGATGTTATCGTCAGTCATCCCGAACGTTCATCGTCAGACATCCCGAACGTTCATCGTCTTCCAAGCTCTCACGGCCACGTTAAAATTCAGCTGCCTAAAATTTCACTGTGGTAAATGATGGTGCAGAGTCCGCATACACAGAGTCCAACTCATCTTTGATTTGCGTAGGCGTATTGCCTTTCAAAAACAAAAATTTAATAACAGCTCGATACTCAATTTGGTCCATTTTCTCAAAAACACCCACATCGACTGACTCAACCGAATGTCAAATAAAAACTATGCATCCAAAAAGGCTGAAATTTTGGTGAGTAACTGTCAAAAGATACACAACTAGATTCACTGGCTTTTATTGACGAGTGCTGCTATCTTCATGTTGAGGTAGGAAACCTCATAAGCTTGATACTCAATTTTGTCCCATTCAGAAAAACTCACATCGACTCACTCAAACGACTGTCAAATAAAAACTACGCTTCCAAAATGGGTGAAATTTTGGTGAGTAATTGTCAAAAGATGGACAACTACATTCACGAGTTCAGCTATTAACGAGTGCTGCTTTCTTCACGTTGAGGTCGGAAACTTTTCAGTCAACTTATGTTTAAAACAGAATATATCATTTAGTCTTAGGTAAAATGCTGCAATTGTATTGGAAATAAATGTGCAGTGAAACCCAATAAATAAATATCATTTTGGAACCCTGGATGGGGCGTAACATTATTTTATCTGTTGAAGTAGTTTCAATGATCTCCGTACAGAGTAAACAGTTGCTTGTTTATTTGCTTGCCCGGAGAATGATATTATATAATATAAAATATTTTTCAAAAAGCTTGCACTGGTATGACATCTACCTACATACTCGAATGTGTCAAAATTGTAAGGCAACACGTGAGGAAATTTCGGAGATTAAAAATTTTGAACAAACGAAAATCTAAGACTTCAAATTAGACTGTGATCAGAGTAGCACGTCATATAATATGGCAAAATATGATAGCCGGTAACGATAGAATCATTTAAATGCTTAGCTTTAACCTTAGTGAGTTTGTACTGTACGAGTTAATGTGCAGAACACGGGCACGCGGTTCACTCGAATCCCCATCAAGTTGTTCCGACGAAAATTGATCACCACAAGGAATTGAGCACCAAAAGGAAAGACATGAATAAAATGCACTTGGTTTAGTTTAATTGTTTAAGTATTCTTTAATTTTCGTTTAACTATGTTTATACACTAGTTTATCTCTGTAGTTCAGCAACAATACGATCCTTCAGCCGAGAATATTTTTTTCGTTGCTATATAAGCAACGAACTTAAATAGCAAATTTCGCGTTTCGATTTAGCTAGTGCACTACGAAGTTCTTGATTATTAAGTATTAGCTCACGATTGATTTCACGGTACGTCTCCATTCGTAAATAATGTTTTAATTGTAAATCAGATTTTCTAAAAAACTTGTGGCTCGAGCGTGTGCACCCGCGATGGTGTTTGAGTAACGACTGACTTGATTAAAGAAGTTAAATTTTGGGCGCGAGCGGCGTGACCTCCGGCGGTAGTGGTTGGATAGCGACTGGATCAAAAGGGAATGAAGGTGGATAATTTTACTTTTGCACAGGACAACAAATAGAGATCATACTTCCGCTCTTTCATTGCCACGCCCGTCGATGTGTGGTGAATACATTAGTCTATTCGATAGTCGACGAACATGGGAGAATGAGAGAACAGAAACACAATGTACGATGATCTCGGGGTGTGTTTGGTTGTGTGTGCTGGTATCAAATGCAGTTTCTGAGAATGACCTACTGCCCTAGTGTTACGGCTATGGTGATCTCAGAGTGCATTGAACCTTATGGAAACAGAATTATGGAGGAGAGGAAATATATCTGGTGCTATTCACCTGCGAAAAGAGATAATTGATCCCAAGCGAATGGATGATCTGCGGAAAATCGATAGGACACTACATCGGCTAGAGAAATATTAGCGTGGGAAAAACGCTAAGGAATGCGGTAATTACCCAAGCTATTGGATGATGATGCAACCGCGTCGTTTGATTCGACTTGGTTGTTGCTAACCAACATGAATTGGAATTTCCGGTGGAAATCTCATGGGCTAGAGGAATGGAGTTGCCATATGGCATAAAGGGTATCTAAACTCAATTATGCATTATCTGCATAGGATAATGAGTTTAGCTATGCGTCCTTTGGAAATACATGATATTGTATATAAATATAATAATATAATATGACACGCTGAAAGCGGTCGAAATAAGGAGGAAATTGTGGTTGAAATTGTGGGTTGGTTCTCCATGTAATATAGAGAACCCCCAGAAGTTTACAATATTTGAGCTGTAACAATCGGAAATTATTCGATGGAAGACTTAGTTGCTGAATTAAATTGCAATGTAAACCTTCCCCAGTTATTGCGATTTGTGTTTCGCAAACTCTTTAAAGTTATCATATTTTGTGTCATTGCTTTGTTCTCGTAATGGGCCTTACAGCAATCGTCTCTTATTTAAGGTTCGACTGAAAACCTCTTTTTTTTATCCTTTTATCTTTCCTAACTTTTTCTAGGCTCATTTTCCCTTACTTTTTTTCTTGCACGTGATACATCTTTTGATTCACAACGACAATAAAAATATCCTTAACACATTCTCCTCGTATTATACAAAAAATCTGAACCCATCTTGGGAAAAAGAGGAGAGAAGGGTAAGTGTAAGATATTAAGAAATCGAAAGGGTAAATGTTTCAAACTTTCCTCTTTTGATTCTATTGGTAATTTATATATTTATGTATTCACTCATCAGAACTAATAACTTACTAACAGGCATATGAAGTAGAATAATGTAAAGGGCTACTGGATAGTGATAACATTGTGAAATTTGTAAATATCAATATTTTATATTGGATGGGATGTTACATTAAGCAAAACGTGTACATGACTAGAAAGATTGTGGGGTTTTCATTTGAAAGCAATAAATTAGTTTATGTATGGCATTTAATTAACGAAAATTGACTTTATAAAACAGTTTCAGAAAATGTATACCTGCCGAAGTGGCAATGCCAAAAAGGAATCTCCAATTCTAAATATTTAAACAATCACATCGAAATCACAATTTAGAACTTTCTAAGCCATGAACTAATTCAGCCCTAGAAGGATTGAAGCACGTTTTACGGACAGGATGCACAATCTTTAGTCAAACAACTAAGATTTGTTGCTGTGAATTATTTTACTAAAGTGATTCATATTAGAAAAGGTTCTGTTTAAAATTCATGAGCTACCGTCTTCAATAGACAACAGTCCTCATGTAGCTAGTTGTTGTATCCATACATTGTGAGCGTCTAACTTCATTGAAATTTTTTCGGCAGGTTCAAGCCAAAGTAATCCAAGTGGAATAGTTGATGTAGTCAACGTTTGGGTCACACCGAAGTGTTTGCAGTTTTAAGCAGAAAAATTAAAAAGTAAGCTTATGTAAATGCTTATAGCAAAATCCCAGGACGATTGACCTTGTAAACTCATATGAATAACAAGCATATATTGACTCGTTTCCATATTTTCTAGCACATTTAAGTCCAATAGCAATTGTGGTGTGGCACGTTCATTTTAGAAACTTATTTCCCAAACCACTTCTGTTGAATTCAATGCAGATTTCAAGAATTGGAATAAGGGGAAGTAAACCCCATAAAACCGAATGTTTACCCAAATAAATTTACGGGCTCTCTCGCCTGAATGGCAATTTGAGAATTTTCAATTTATGTAACGTAAAATAAATTGCTCTGACCGCTGATCTTATTTCTATCTGATATAAACGTTACAATTTATTCAGCAACGTGTTGATAAAAAAAGCTAGTTGTATAATCAGTACTAAAGCGTGTAGCATCAAGAAGCTGCATTTAACTTTAAGAATACATTTGGACATGGCTCGTAAAGAGAAAAATGTTGACTACATCATAAGTTACAGCACAAAAACGAGTTAGCAATGATTTGCATTCAAGTGAAATACTGGGCCCCATTCGTATTGCAATGGGTGTGTTTTTTTAAGCCAGATAAAACGTGTAATTGTAAACAAATAACACGTCATTTTAATCAAAGTATTTTATTCATTTGAAAGATAAATGCATGACATTAACTAACGAATGATGATGATTTTAAGGATATGGACACTATGGCTGTTTTTAAGGAAGCGCTTTCTGGACATCCTATTTTGTGACCACTTTTTCGAGCAATTGCTGGTTGTATGTCAAAAAATAACATTGAGCAATGTTGACATTTCAGGCGTTAATTGTTGGTGGTTAATCACTGTAAATTAGAAACTTCACGTATCTGAATACTTCGCATCCATCAATTTTGCTTTTGTAAGAACCTGTTGAGCCAAAATGTGCCTCATTCCTGAAAATCAGTTTGTGATAAAACAACGGTGAAAGAAAAACGTATATTATGGTTTCCTGGCTTTAATTTTTGTACTGCTTTGATGTTATACAGATGCAATCTGAGATTGTCCCCCAAAATTTTCTATCTAGTGCACATATATAATAGTGTCCCACTTCCCGGGATCGACAATGAACCGATAATTAGAATCGTGGATTATACTTTCCTTTACAGTGGCGATATTTACTTCAATGCGCACAGTTTTTTTGTTTTAGAGTTATTCCATCATTTAGAGACAAAATCCGTGGCGGTGCTGCCAAACCCCACGGTACACTTACCTAAAAACCCCATTACCTCATCCCAATACGCATAAGTTTTCGCCAATGCAATCGCATTACGCACCTGAAAATGCTTCACGCATTAAAGAGATCAAATCTATGATCTTTAAATCCCTGTAAAGAAAACTTACCTTTCATGCATTCTCCGCATACCAATTCTCTGTAAGATTTCTTTATTAACTTATCAGGAATTCCAAACGAATTTCGGTATCTACGTTGCCAGCCAAATTCTCCTAGACGAATTCCTGTAAACAAAAGGATTTGGTTTACATATAATGTAACCATCATAACAGGGACTGTGGGGAGGAAGTATTGTGCCAATACACGGGCACTCCGTTCACTTCCTCCTCCGTCCTTCATTCACTGTGTATTGTCACTAAGGTTCCGCGGCAAAGAAAGTCAAACGCACTGATTTAAGCTATTGATTAGATCGTCACTTTATTTCCTTTAATGGTTTGGCGTAAAACAAACTACTTTCAAAATAAGCACAATTAGTGACTGCGCTGATGAAGACATCACACTTTATCAGGCTACACATCAAACTTATTACCGAAACAACATTTGCTCATAATTGGGAGCTATTTAACTCTACGCGATTTTACATATCACCTCCAACAGACAGGACGGAGGATATTGGCGTTTTACCATTTTGCACACACACGACTCACGGGGGTGCGAACTCCGACGCACCCCTCGATGGTAAAAGGGTGGCCCATCGTATTTACGCGTACCGAGCGCAAAGGTAGCGTAGTGGAGACCCGACCGACTTGGTCTGGTGATGGAATGAGACTCAAACGATATCCTCTCCAATAAGGATATCGTTTTTTTACCTACCACCAGGGAAACGTAAAGTCTCTCTTGGTGGTATAGGAAACCAGATTTTGTAATACAGGTCATGGTGGTATGTGTGGGATCGTTGAGATCAATGCTATTCACACGTGCAGTGGAACAGCGAAACAGACAGGCGGCAAGGACAAAGGAAAAGGCGACCAAATGGTTCGCTCTTTAATGAGGGTCATGTTTATACGATGCCTCGTCGCTATTTTCGACGTTAGGAGAAAAAGGTGCTAAAAGCAAATTGGATGTTTATGGCATCTCTGGCTGCAATAGAAACCGGGTTCATATTTGCATTAGGAAATGCTGGAGAATTTGGTTTCAGTGTATATTGCGCTAATTATATGCAGGTGCTTGGGTTGTTTGTTGGTAAGACAAACAAAAAAAGGTTGCCAGGCAATGTGTATGAAAAGGTATATGACGCGGCTGGGAAAATAGACGCCGCGATATTTATGGTCCCTGTCATGACGGTTACATTGATTGCAATCCGAATTATTTTGTTTACAGGAATTTGTCTGGTGCCGAATTGGTTCAGAATACCAAATAAGAAAACAAAGAAATCTTATGAAAAATTGTATGCGAAGGGATGCATGAAGGTAAGTTTTCTCTATAGGGATTTTAGGGTTATAATAATTGGGTCTGTTTGATGCGTGAAGCATCTAAGATGCTAATGCGAATTGCATTAGCGAAAGCTGGTGCAGACCCGGGTTATGGTTATGGGGGTTTTTTCAGGAAGGCGAGCCGTGGGATCTGGCGGAACCGCCACAGGACCATACACATTGCGTCGCCTATTTCCCGTCCTCAACAATCTTAGATCAAGTGAAAAGTTGTGGGACGAAGTCGAACTCTGCGCCCATGCCGGCGCCCAGACTTCGCTCCCCACAAATCCATTCACAGTCTGATGGACGGCCTGCTCGGATGGGTGGTTATGTTCGCCATATCTTGGTACATCTTATCAACCTCAATTTTCGAATGTGAGAAAAAGAGAATAAACGATCCCTCTGATACGTTGTATGTTGTTTGTGAGACGGCAAAATATAAAAGTTCAATAAAGATTTAAAACGCCAGGGCGTCGGTAAAATTTTGTGAGGGCGGAACACAATTCATCATATTTCAATAATTTCGTTGTCTTGCAATATACTCTCGGTCCTGATCTTAGTTGCATAAACGATTCAAAGAAAAACCAACTCAATACTATCAAAAAATAGCGTCAACAACATTTTCTTAATCCAGCTTAATCCATGCTTCTACGACCATCACCCGGAATATGTACAATACACATAATATTGTGAAATATGATAGAACTATGGGATGGGCCCCACCACTGTTCGCAATTTGTTTCTCATGTTTTCGCGTGCGGGGGCGCTAGTGGAGTCGTTAGGTGTGCCAGTCCATGAAAGTTTAGTTGGCTGTCAAGTGTGAGTTTTTTGTTCGCAGTCATTACGTAAACAATCATTCCATAACGATATCGAATTCGAGACATTAGTCAAGCGTCAAGCGCAGTCTATTTGAAAATAGATCACAATGTTTGATATGGTTGAATCAACAACCAAAACAATGAATGCAGGCTGCCCAAGATCAGCAAGGACAC
Organism: Microdon myrmicae; assembly: GCA_963931805.1. Lineage (NCBI taxonomy): Eukaryota > Metazoa > Arthropoda > Insecta > Diptera > Syrphidae > Microdon > Microdon myrmicae. The sequence continues at coordinate 169,452,976 of OZ007496.1, read as the reverse complement.
CCGAGGTTGTTCAGCGTATTAGTCAATTCGAAAGAAAAAAAATCCACAACAATCAACTCCCTGGAGAAACCAAGTCCTTAACATTAATAGGAAGAGTGTCACATAACAATTTGCACATCAAAATGTATCATCATCATCATCATCATCATCACCGGCACTACAACCACGATCGGGTCTTGGCCTTATTTAACAAGTATGAGGCTTGTTAAATTTTCCATAATAATATGTTTTTTCCGGCAAGATTATTAGCCTTGCGCCAAAAATGTATAAAGTTCATTAAACAAATGAATTGAAGCCTATTAACACCAATGTTCGACTTAATTTTTCCAAACTGGCGGTGAAATGTTTCGACAATTCTTTTAACGTAATGGGAGACCTATTTTCATGTCAATGGGTATGACATCATGACAATTGCCACTTCCGGTATTAGTATAATCCCCAATAGAAAGACCAACGTCCCCACTTTAGCCCGAAGGTCGTATGGTACAGTGCGGTGCCAACTAATGGGATCATTGAACCATACTTTTTTCCAAAAAAAGGGTGGAGATAAAAAGCTGAGAATTATTGTTACAATTCCAGGACTTGGTTAACACAAGATGACGCCACCAGCCGCACTGTTGTAGCACGTTGAAGACATCTTCCCTGGGAAACTCGGTCACGAAATAAACACTGAATGGCCTTCATGAAGCCGGAATCCAGCCCCGAGTATTTATTTTCTGTGAGAATACTTAAAATTGAGAGTCTGCGAAGACAATCAGATACCAATAGACTAGTTCCAACAAAACATTATACGGGAAATCAACACTATTCCAAGAAAAACTTGCCAACGTGTTGTTGAGAATTCTTGAACAGGGTCAGCAGGCTTGTGGAATTACTTGGACGACATAATTTTTAAAAAATAAGTACAATTGAAATATCCGTTTTTGTAGTTTTTAAAATTGTAAGTAACACATTTATAGGTTTTGTAATTGTTTTCTTGTTTTATGTTGGCTGTTAGCCAAAGACCAGAGAAAGTGTTTGCGTGTAGTTTCTCTTTATTACAGTGCTCTTGGATACACTAAAAATTGTTTGTTGATTATCAATCTATTGCGTACACAAATTAATCAGAATATTTGATAACTCATGTCCAAGTTATATAAAGGGAGGTTACATTTTAAGGGCCGATCTTGAATGTGAACCACACCTAAACGTCAAGCTTTTTCTGCATTTCATTTAACATTTCTCAATTTCAGACTAACTCAATTTGAACCATGGAAAGTCACGTAATCGAGCAACGCGTTAAAGTTATTCAGGCTTATAGCGTTAAGCGAGGATAGTGAAGAAGGTGAATTGAACACACGATGAAACGGTTGAAAAGCGAAGCAGTGAAGCATCAGACTACTGACCGTGTTTAGAATTTGATTTCCAAACTCGACTATATTCCACTGGTGTGAATTATTTTATGTTATTTATCGCTTGGTATACGGTTCTGATGTATTTTTCTTATTCGATTTTTCGTTCGTATTCTTTACTATTTCGCTTGTGAATCGTGTGTATCTGTTAGAATCGCTACAGGCTTATTATGAATATGGGCGTTCAAATCAAAATGCATATCGTGCACTTCGTGATTTTTTCGGTCAATTTAATCGTCCAAATGTGCGTACAATCGGAAAAATCGTGCAAAAATTTGAGCAAACCGGGTCTGTAGGAGATGTGAAAACACCAGTGCATGCTCGTACAGCACGTACTGCAGAAAATATTGCTGCTGTTCGCGAGAGTGTGACTGAAGAGCCGTCCGCCTCAACTCGTCGTCGTGCCCAACAATTGCACCTCTCACGCTCGTCGTTGATGAACATTATGCATAAAGACTTGCATTTACACGCTTACAAGGTGCAATTGACTCAAGAACTAAAGCCTCTTGACCATTTCAAGCATCGTCAATGGTCAGAATGGTGGCAAGAAATGGCAACAGCGGATGATCAATTTTCGAAGAAAATCATCTTCAGTGATGAGGCACATTTTCAACTCAGTGGATTCGTCAATAAGCAGAATTGCCGCATTTCGGCGAATGATAATCCAAGATTGATTATCGAAAAACCAATGCACCCACAAAGAGTGACTGTTTGGTGCGGTTTATGGGCTGGCGGGATCATCGGGCCGTATTTTTTCCAAAATGAGGCCGGTCAGGCAGTTACTGTGAATGGAGTTCGCTATTGTGAGATGATAACGAACTTTTTATGGCCCGAATTGGAAGATATGGATGCGGACGATATGTGGTTTCAACAGGACGGTGCCACTTGCCACACAGCTAACGAAACAATGGCTCTTTTGCGCGACAAATTCAATGACCGTGTTATCTCACGTGGTGGCGATGTCAATTGGCCGCCAAGATCATGTGATTTGACACCGTTGGGCTTCTTTCTTTGGGGTTATGTCAAAGAAGAGGTGTACATCGATAAGCCAGCAACAATTCAAGAGCTAAAGGATCAGATAATTCGGCACATTAACGGCATAGAACCTCAATTATGCCTTAGCGTCATCGAAAATTTGGACCATCGGATGGAGGTGTGCCGCCGAGGTCGCGGCGGCCATTTGGCCGATATTTTATTCCACACATAATTGAATCATACCAATATTATCATAATAAAAATAAATGACAATAATTTCCTAAATAATTTGTGTTTTATTCAAAATCAACATCGGCCCTTAAAATTTAACCACCCTTTACAACTGTCCATATGAGAAGGATGGATTTGTGGCATGGATGTAGCCCACACTTGTAGCTTAGCCTTCTGCTTTGTTGATGGCCAGTACAAATATGAGACGTGTCGGAAACTGCAAACACTTATATCCGAATGGTATCATGGGAATCATTGCGATACGTGGCCACAGTACAACTACTCCTTTAACTTTTCCTTTAAAACAGTAGCTTCGATGCTATTGTTCATCATCATTTTTATTAAAAGCTCGATGCCGCTAAAAACACGAGGTGGAGTGATGCGCCTGAGACAAAAAATATGCACAGCCGTTTTTAGCCTTAAAATGATCCGTGGCAAGCCTGGGAAATCAAATGAATTTAAGAATGAAATTGAATAATTAATGAATTCCTTTTGGTGCATTACAGTATCGATACACTTATATCTTGCTGCTTCGGTTGTTATATTCTTTTGAATGGTGAAATTGAAAGCGTTGATATCTTGGTCTTTAACTGCTAGTGCACTAAGCGGCTGATAATTTGGTAACTCAGTGCTACATTTGTGATAACCTTTTGAAACAAGGGGGAATTCTAGTCTAGAAATTTGAAAAAACCATTTTTTTTTTCATATTTTCAAAGCTTAACTCTCTAAGAATATGTCTTTAAGAGGATTCTAGAAAATTCAAATTAATTTCGGAGGTATGGCTGTTTTGCTGACGCGCCGTCTAAACCGGCTCGGCCGGAACGAATCGAACAAAAGACATTAGATACGAGCGTCTAATGCATCAAAGGAGGCCAGAACTGCTGGGTTGGAAGAGAGAAGCGCAAAAGATGCTTATTTCGAAGTCGAGGAAGGTCCAATGTAGGCAGCAGGATTGGCAGATTGAATAAACGTAAGCCTACAATATCATTTCATAACTTATACCGCTAGAAACTTTACGTGAGACTTTAAACGCGTTTTTCTCGAAGCTGTCTCTTTTAAAATAATATCATCGATTTTCCAAGTTCTACTGAACCGATTTACTTCAAATCTAGTATATGTCTTCTTTATAGGCTTTTCTATTGCATGAACTATCCTCACCCACAATGCTAACTATTTTTAAAAAAATTCGAAAAACTAAAAAAAAGTGGTACAAAAAAATTTTTTTTTAAAGCAGTCGCCATTTTGTTAAAAAAAAAAAATGTTTCAACTTTTTTGAGTTCCAACGATAGAGGATATTTCTGCAAATTAATAATATTTTTTTTTTCAGATTGCTAGGAGGGTTGAATCGTGGGTATGGTCGCGTGCCAACTTTTTGAGATCCCCCACTTCATCAGCTGCTAACTTTTTGAATTTTTTACTTTCAATTTTTTTTACTGTATTCCTAAATTATTAATAAACATCCTATAAAAAAATGAATAGTAAAAATATTGATTGCTTTTTTTTACAGCACTTCAAAAATTGCGTTAAATTCGTGCGTCTAGACCAGAATACTCCCTTAATTCATCTGTGGCTGCTGTGATTTTACAGAAGTTTGTTGACTTTGTGATATACGAGGGTGGGCTGAACAGTTTCCCGACCTAACAAAGATACAAGACATTTTTTTTTTAAATTTATTTTTATTTTTCTACATAGTCTCCTTGTAACTCTACACACTTCTGCCAGCGATGTTCCCATCTGTCTAACCCGTCCAAAGAGTACTCGGCGTTTTTCTCTGCAAAATATCTGTTCTCGAAGGTGATTGCCTCCTCATTTGGCGAAAATCTCTGTCCTCCGAACGCAATTTTTAGATTAGGGAACAAAAAGAAGTCGCTTGGGGCTGGACCTGGTGAGTAAGGTGGATGTTCAAGCAGTTCAAACCGTAATTCGTGGATTTTCGGCATGACAGCCGCTGAAGTGTGAGACGGCGCGTTGTCTTGGTGAAACAGGATTTTCTTTTTCTGCAAATGTGGCCGTTTTCCACAATTTCTGCCTTTAGTTGGTTAGGTAATGATGAGTAATAGTTTTTCCTTTTCGAAGATAATCGATTAAGATAAGTCCATGACTATCTCCCAAAAAGCACTCGCCGTTACTTTCTCAGCCGAAAAAACCGTTTTTGCTTTTTTGGAGACGATTTCTCCTTTACAGTCCACTGTTTTGACTGTATTTTTGTTTCGGGCGTATAATGATGTATCCGAGTTTCATCGACAGTAATTAATCGGAACCTAAACTCGGATTAATTGCGCCTAAACTGAGCCAACAGAGCGTTGGAAATGTTCATTTCAACATGTTTTTGGTCTAACGTGAGCAAACGTGGCACCCAACGCGCGGGCAGCTTTCTCATGCCTAAGTCTTGATTGAATATGTGACAAACACGTTCTGTGGACATTTTCATAGGGTCTGCTATCTCTCTCACTTTAATTCGGCGGTCATCTAGCAGCAATTGATGAACTTTAGCCATGTTATCATCGGTTGTTGCAGTTTTTGGACGACCCGAACGTTCATCGCCTTCCAAGCTCTCACGGCCACGTTTAAATTCAGCTGCCCAAAATTTCACTGTGGTAAATGATGGTGCAGAGTCCCCATACACAGAGACCAACTCATTTTTGATTTGTGTATGCGCATTGCCTTTCAAAAACAAAAATTTAATGACAGCTCGATACTCAATTTTGTCCATTTTCAGAAAAACACTCACATCGACTCACTCAAACGACTGTCAAATGAAAACTACTCTTCCAAAATGGCTAAAATGTTGGTGAGTTACTGTCAAAAGATGCCCAACTACATTCACGAGTGCAGCTAGTGACGAGTGCTGCTGTCTTCACGTTGGGGTCGGTCACTTTTCAGCCCACCCTCGTACATATTCTGTGAATTCGTCGTCTGGCGTTTACGTTTTCCCAATAATTCTTTTGAGAAACGTTCACCGAATTAATTTTGCTGTAGTTCTATATAGATATTAGTCTTCAAAGTAAATTTGTGTACGTACGCAAGTACCGGAGTCTGTTCAAAGTTTCATTTCAACCGGATAATTGATTGGCGAAGGTACGATTATTTCGTAAATATTTTTTTCTTTCTTTTTTTCCCCTATTATGCACTTTATATATTAACAACATTTATAAATTTTAGATTAATTTACTTTAATTAAATAACATTTTTTTGCTTTTGCTTTAATTAACTCGGTCACCGTTCCGGAACGACTGCGTCACTATATTACTTGAAAAAAACCGACTCGTTTTTCCGAGATCCTCCAGACTGGTTCTGGTACGAAATGGTTCTTACATTTTGCTTTCAAAATATCGTTTGCCCATTGTCTACGTACATAAAATTGGTCCCCCATGCTATTTACATTATATCTCTATCACCGTTCAAAAAGTGTATCGTTTCTAAGAATAGATACATTTGGTCAACATAGTGTTTGTTATTCAATAGTTCACGTGTACATCAATGTTCATAGCATACCAGTGATTTGGTTCTTGCCATCAGATCGCAACACAGCAGTTTATGGCTACGATCTTATGTAAGCAATCGAATGCAACCATAAAGGATGACTCCCAGGCAAGGATTCGATAGGGAGTGTGTTTCAATCAAAGTGTTTACATATGCCTATACCGCGGGAATGTTTAATGGCTGTGTTATGTAGACGAAAGAGAAAGGCCAAGTCTCTTATATCGATGAGATCAGGTTGGGTATTCGAAAGGCACCGATTTCATGCATGCAGCCCTCCGGTAATCACAACACATTTTTATTAGGATTTACAATATTGTTTTGTTTTGTGCGGCGGTACTTTTGACAGCATATTGAAAAACAGTTATGTGCACAACTTGGGCGCCATCTGGGCTATGTTGATAGTATTGCGTCAGAAATCTTCCTGCCCATGCCAACAATAACTCACCAAAGCTGAACGTCAGATGAACGATGCGCGATGGAACAATCATCCGATATATCGCCACCTCCTGATATGGACCAATAAATCCCGAGACCAACTACTAAAACAACATTTTTTCCTAAAGTTCTTCCTTACCCATCAACATAATGCCCTTCAACAGCAATACAATTATTCAAACGTTCTTCTAACTTTTCTATACCATATTGTGTAAAATGATTTATCTTTGGATTCAAACTAACCCTCAGTTGCAGTGATGGCCTCATCATTAGAGCTAAATCTCTTACCCTAAAGAATTTTTTGACACGGTGCATAGTCTTGGTTAATTATCACCTTTTTCTTTTTTATTTGTGGCCGTTTTTCACTTCAGATAGTCGATGAATATTTTGTCCTGCCCACCTGTTCAATAAAACATCAGACGAGAACCCGTTGATATAGGATGAAACCCACGGTTTCCGGCCAGATTGAATAACTCCTCATAATCACCCTTTACTGGCACCAGTCCATTGAAGACATCGTTTTTTTGTGTATTTGTTTTCTTTCCCCTTTGTATTCTGAGGTCTCAGGTTTTTTTGGTTTGCCTATTGGTTATACCCTGAATTGATACTTTGTGTTAACGTTTTACCATGAAATAAAGAGTTGTTTACATATCTCGCTTGGGTCTTTCCTCACTTCACAATATCACAATTCAGCAAACCTCGCCGGGTCTGTCTTATTAGAATCGCCGACCACCTGCACGCATTGCAATTGCTGGAATTAAGCTGAAACTCCCGTGATTCATCTACCAGGCTAAGTCTTAATAATCGAACCAGCAGTCTGCATCGAGCATCTGTGTGTGGTCGTTTTTGAGTAATGCGTTTTGGATCAACGTCACAAATATGTGTACGAGTTTAGTTACCTATCAGCAGCAGGAGAAGATTCTTGTCATTCTGAAGTTGCGCGTTGAACAGCGATGTGCTCTTGATCGGAAGAAAAATCACGCCTGATCTCGCGAGTTTTGTGTGTATTGCTTAGGATTAAAATCAATAATAAAAATCCTAATGTAACGGTGTTTAAGATCTTTGCAGGTTTGACTGTCATAAACATTTGAGTTAATTGAAAAGTGAGCAAGGAAAGACTAAGTGGCTGTTAGTGTTTCGTTTATGGAATCGGATTATAGATGAGAACATTCCTCCAACGTCTTTCGGTAAACTTTTATGCAGTGCTCCCTGCTTGTGTGAGGTTGCTTGCGCTCCAAAGACAGTGCTACCATCGATGAAGAAACCCATGTAACGCATTTGTGCGCCATGCAGTGACCATCACGCTCCCACTCCCGGAGTGATCAAAGGTAAGGTAGCGTAATGATTCACTCGTGACTGAGGCTTCGTGCGTGAGGACTCTCGGCCCGTAGACCCGATTAGCTTTCCACGGTGCATGTTTTCCTGTGCTAGTGTTTGCAGACTTTTACTTGTGGTGCTTTCGTGGACCAGAGAGCAACCAGTTGAACTCACCCATCCGTGTACGCGAACGATGTTTCCTTCCCATGGTCAGCATCAACTTGGCCAACATCTCGGACTACCAGAGGCCCTCATCTCCTCAGGAGGTTTAACTATTTTCACTGTCCTTTATCGACCACTGTAGCTCGTTCGGCTTCTTCTTACTCTGCCTCCGACAACCTCGGCCGTCTCAGGCATCGACCTCCTATTTTGTCTAGATGCCCCCTCCAGGACCTACGATCTCGACCGAGCCTCAAGTAGGAAGTCCGCTTAGACCTCGCGCTCTTTGCCGATTAACCCTTTCAAGGTTGCGCAATCGATGAGGACCTACACCAAGGGCCTTTCCGGTCGGCATCTACGCCAAGGATAGCTCAAAAGATTGCTGTCCGGCACCTTCATGTTACCACAGTGCTAGCTCGACAAGTCCCTAGTCACCAGGTCGAGACCTTTGTGATCGCACGAGTTAAGGCCCCAATTATTCATATCCTTATAATACTATAGAATATATAGAATTATATAAAAATATGAATCACCCAAGCAGTAATCATTTATTGACACCCAAAAGATGAATCGTCTAATCACATACAACATAACGAAAGTACATCACCATCCAAACTGCTAGATGTCGCCTCAGATAAACTCATCGAATCAACAGTCAAATAATAATGATAGAACGATTCCACTTCCTCTTTTCTTGGTGAAGCTGGTCGAGCAAGCATATATCATAGGTAGTAATTCTTCAACTTATTAATATTATTAATTAAGACGAATATATTTAATGTAAATTAACATTTAGTTAATTATTTCCGAAGTTCGAAATAGAACTATAAAAAATATGTAATCCTAGACTTATTATTTAATAAAATCAAATATATTATTTGGAAACAAGTCTAGATTACTTAACTGGCGATCCTGCATCGTTATAGATATATTTTCTATAACACGGACCATTATTAATACAAATAATCCCTCACCATATGTAGGTGTTGTATTAATAATAATGAACATAGTTGAGAAATTTTTTTGCTGTCGAAGCGTCTATTTTTTACCAAAAATAGAAATCACAAAAAGTTAGTCAGCAGAAGTACCGACTGTAAAAGAGAAATACTTATACCTGCATCAGGAGATTCCAGAAGTGTGAAACAAAACAATTAGTGATCGAACACCTAATAAAAGGACGACTTACCACGTGGGATCACATCTTTGAAGCAACAAATAACCCGTACGGATAGTTACGTAGACTCCTCGAGTATATATAAAAGTGACAAGAGTAAGCAGCACGGTACGGTACATAGCCCTGTCGTCCAGGATAATTGTGAGTATTCCAATTTTTTCTTTCACCCGAAATAAATACATCGTAATCAGAGAAATCAATCCCGAGATGACAATTCACTTCTGTGCCAAATAACAAAATCAATGCCTAAAGAAAAAAAACAAAAAAACCCATCAAACAATCAACTCAACATTATAGAGTCAGCAAAATAAATATTCACGACAATTCGCGAAGAGCTTATCAAACCAAACATCAAAATGGCTAAACTAACAACATTAAAAGGACAAATGGCAGCACTTTGACAAGCCCACAATGCTTTAGTGCAGGATAATGCAATTTTAAAACAAGCCATTACAGAAATATAAAGCAAGCAATCTGAGAGAAGTGAATTAGCCAACATAAGACCTCTCGAACCAGCTACGTCTCCCGTAAAATCTGCTGATGAAATCAACATAGAAATTTTTAGAAGCTTGCCAACATTCGATGGAAATAAAGCAACTTACAGATCCTGGAGATCCCTGGTCTCAACACAAATGAACAATATCAAGGTACATGAGAATACATATAAATATTACACATGCCAGTCAATCGTGAGATTTAAAATCATTGGAGACGCTTCAAACGTATTGGTATCACATAATACGATACTGAATTTTCAAGCGATATTAAATAGACTCGAATATGTCTACGCGGATCAAAGACCATCATAGGTGTTAGAAAACGAGCTGAAACAATTAACACAAGGAAAATTAACACTTTCAGAATTCCATAGTGAAATCAGTAAAGCATTAAATCTTCTCCTAATGAAACTGGAAATAGAATTTGGAAATAACACCCCACAACTAGCGGAAAAAGCTACAGCAGACAGTGTCAGAACATTTATTCTTGGGATCAACTGCGATTACACACGCTCAACACTCTACACTCACAAACCCACAGATTTGGAGAGTGTGTATGCAATGGCAAGCACTATTTATCACGATAACGTCCTTCATAAAGTTTCAAAACCTAGACTAGAAGACATAAGAATAAATAAACATCCAAGAAACCAGAATCACAATTATAGCAATAATTTCAACTACAGAAATAACAGAAATAACCACCACAACAACTTTGAACACCCAAAACAAAATAATAACTGGAAACCACGATATCAACCGAATGTCCAAATACAATACCAACCACCACCAGAACCCATGGACGTAGATAGTTCACAAGGCTACAGACATGTGACACAAAAACCATCCAACGCCTACTACAGACAATCAAAACAAAATCATCCAGACAGAATATTTGGCCCAGAATCATCACGAAATCATCACCCACCGCAAAAACAACAAAGAATAAACGAGATCAAAGAACATGAAGACAACGAATCAATCTACCCACAGCTAAACGAAGAAGACGAATACATTAGACAGGAAGCTTTTTTAGGATTATAGACGGCCTCCCGTGTCTCGAACTATACCCGAGGGATAGAGGAAGGTCCTACATAACATTAATAGATACAGGAGCAACAAAGAACTATATATCAAAACAATGCAAAATGGGTGAGTCTTTAAAAGTGATTCCGTTTAATGTAAAAACTCTTCATGGCTCTACTAGAATTAGAACAAAAAAAGAAATTACCTTTTTAAACAACAAAATTACGTTTTACGAAATAGATGATCTAAGCGATTATTACTTAATATTAGGCTCACAGGGACTAGAACAAATTCAGGCAGAAATAGATATGAAAAATAAAAAATTGAAATTTATAATCCCAAAAAGCGAAACTATTAATTATACGGTTGACAATAAAAAATACGAATCAGAAATTCAAGATATTATTAATAAATCCGAGCAAACTAACCCAACCTTACCCTTTACCACCACAATCGAAGCCACTATCGCCACTAAAACAAAAGAACCAATATATTCAAAACAATACCCATATCCCAGTAGCAATCAAGCATTTGTAGAAAAAGAAATCCAAAATCTCCTGAAAAATGACATCATTCGCAAGTCATACAGCCCTTATAATTCACCAGTTTGGATCGTACCAAAAAAAGGCATCGATGAGTCAGGAAATCCAAAAAAACGATTGGTAATCGACTTTCAAAAATTAAATACCGAGACTATATTTGACCGTTACCCCATACCGGATATAAATTTAACTATACAGAATCTTGGTAACGCAAACAATTTTTCGACAATAGATTGGAATCAGGTTTCCATCAAATAAAAATTAAAGAAGTAGATAAACAAAAAACAAGCTTTTCTGTAAACGGCGCGAAATATGAATTTAACCGAATGCCTTTCGGGTTAAAAAATGCACCATCCATTTTTCAACGTTGTGTGGATGATATACTCCGTCCATACATAGGCAAATTCGCATACGTTTATATTGACGATGTTCTCATTTTCTCCGACACCCCAGAACAGCATGTCGATCACATCAGGACAATTACAGATGCATTGAGCAACGCCAATATGAAGATTTCGAAAGAGAAATCTCATTTCTTCAAAAACTCAATAACTTACTTAGGGCATTGCATTAAACATGGTAAAATAACGGTTGATCCCCTAAAAATAGAAATAATAAAGAAATATCCCGAACCAACACACCTCAAAGAGCTACGCTCATTTCTCGGACTTGCAGGATATTACAGGAAATTTATTAAAAATTACGCTTCTATTACCAAACCCATGACTATTTTCCTCCATCATGAGAATGGAAAAATATCAAAAAATAAAAGTACTTCTACCAAAATACAACTTGACTCAGAGGCAAAAACAGCATTTAACGAGATAAAAACCAAGTTACAAGAGCAAATTGAAATGTACCAACCCTCATATGATAAACCTTTCGATTTAACGACCGATGCTAGTAATATAGCCATAGGAGCAGTCTTAAGTCAAGGGGATAAACCAATAACGTTTTTGTCACGAACACTTTCTGCTACAGAGCAAAACTATAGCACAAATGAAAAGGAATTACTTGCAATAGTTTGGTCATTACAAAAACTTCGAAACCTCCTATACGGCATTTCAGATCTAACCATATATACCGACCACCAATCACTTACCTTTTCAATATCGGAAAAGAACCCAAACACGAAACTAAAGCGCTGGAAAAACTTCATAGACGAATTCGGTGCGAAAGTTGTGTATAAACCAGGAAAACAAAACGTAGTAGTAGACGCTTTGTCACGTCAACAAATTAACCACACGACATCCTGTTCACAACATTCAGCGATGAGCTCCCCTCAAGAAGACTTCCAACGAACAGGCCAAGCCCTGTTCTTTTAAAAATCAAGTGATACTAGAACGAAGTAGTAAGGAAAAGCTAATATCAAAACACATATTTCAAAGGAATATCCACGAAATCACATTCATTAACGAAGAAAATCTCATTGCAAATCTAAAAAAAATCCTAAACGCAAAAGCCATAAATGCTATTAAAATGGAAGAAGAATTATTATATCAATATTCAAAGAAAATAAAAGAAACATTCATAAACTACAAAATAGTCATCGCACAGAAAAACCTTGAAAATATTACAGATCAGGAAAAACAACTTGAAATAATGACAACAGTACATAACAGAGCCCATCGAAATTATAGAAACAATTACAGAGAAATCTCCGAAACGTACTATTGGCCTAAAGCACGCCAAAGCTGCAAAAATTATTTAAAAAATTGTAACATATGTACTACAACAAAATACGATAGACACCCGCTGAAACATCCCATAGGGAAAACACCAATCCCAAAGGTAATCGCTCAATATCTTCAAATGAGCATATTTTTCCTTGATAATGAGATATATCTAAGTACTATCGATCGTCTTTCAAGATTTACACACCTTAGACATCTCCCAAACAAACTGAATGTACCCCATGTCATAGACGAATTACTATCGCAAACATTCATATATGAAGGAGAAAGATACATAACGACTGATAACGAATCCATCTTTACCAGTCAAATAGCTGAAGCAACATTTCGGAAACACAACGCGATCCATATAAAAGTCCCAACTGAACATTCGACTTCCAATTCGCAAGTTGAACGCGTTCATTCAACGTTACTCGAAATCGCGAGGGCGCTGGCTAAAGCAGTCGACATAGAAATCAAAGACGCCATATTCAAAGCCGTTAGAGAGTATAATTTAACAATACACTCAGTAACCGGAAAAAAACCCGCGGAAATATTTTTTTCACAAAACAGAAACCCAGAAGAAATAGTGAAAGCAATAACCACAGCACAAGAAAAACTATTACAACAAGTGAATAAAAATCGTAAAAACAAAATTTATGAACAAGGAGAAATAATTTACGGTTAGATCAAATCGAAGAAATAAAAAAAACCGACCGCTTCGTGAAAAACACAGTATTACGCGACGACGGAAATACAGTCCAAACCAACAAATCTAAAGCCATACATAAAGACAGAATACGATCGAAATGACTCCCTTAATACTTATAATGACCTTAATTACCGCCTGCAATATATTCGAAGCCATTAGTTTAGAAAATAAGAAATACTTATTTAGATGATATAAAAAGTATATATAAATATAATTTTTAGAATTACCACTAATAAATATTCTTGAATATGCTAAAATTACTGTATACCAAAATAAAGACTATATAATAATTGTTTATAAATACCCTATATTAAAAGAAAAATGTAACAACTATATATCACATCCCCTAGCAAGTAAGTTTGGAAAATTATTATTAGACCCATACATTGCCTACTGTAAAAATAATTATAAAAGAATGTCCAGATGTAAGATCCTAATGGCGAACTTTATTTGTAAAAGGAAACCACAAGATAATTGTACCTCAAAAATTGTAGAAAACAGAGAAGCAAGTTGTAAAATAGAAAAAACAAATAATGAGCCACTGAAAGATTTTGAAAATAGAAACATTTTTATTGACCATAACCATAAAATTAATAATCATACTTATAGCGGACCATGCCTCATCAGATTCAAAGACCATACCGAAAAAGGAGAGAATACAGAAAATACTTAAAGAAGACAAATATGTAGTTGCGGGGAATACCTGTACATCAATATCTCGAGGACCAACACAGAGTTAAAGAAACTCCAAATAAACGAGGACGTTCATTTTTAAGGGTGGGTGGAGTTAAGGCCCCAATTATTCATATCCTTATAATACTATAGAATATAAAAAATTATATAGTTCTTGCTTCGGCAGAACATATACTAAAATTGGAACGATACAGAGAAGATTAGCATGGCCCCTGCGCAAGGATGACACGCAAAATCGTGAAGCGTTCCACATTTTTAAGGTCACACAATGTCACAATTGCCAGCTTTATGGTCACGGCTCGATGCATTGTCATATAAATAGCTTCTGTGCAATATGTTCGGGAAACCATAAAACATCCGACTGCAAAACAAATGAGGTCATCAAGTGTGCAAATTGTAGTGGGCCACATAAATCCACCGATCCAGAATGCATAAGCCGAAAGCAGTACATAGACATTCGCCGCAAATTATCCCCACGCGGACGTGGTACAGGAAATACAACCTTCCTACAGCCTCCAAGTGACAAACAGCAGACAGTGCCCGACCGATTATCCATTGATAATTTTCCTCCACTACCCCGAACTGTGCGTCAACCTTCACTTCCTTCATCCACCTGGGCTTCTGGCCTCCATCAAACCCAGCAACCTTCCAATAGTGATACGACACACACGAAGAAAAATCCGTCAGAAACATTAACTAATGATAACCTGTTCTCATTTAGCGAGATAAACTCTCTTCTTAATGAAGTTGTAACCAAGCTTAGTGCTTGTCAAACCAAAGCTGACCAATTTAACGTCATTACTTCATTAGCTATTAAGTACATATACTCGGAAAAAACATGTTAAGAAATTCTCTTAACATCATAACTTGGAATGCGAGAAGCATCAAAAACAAAAAGCATGAATTTTTTAGTTTCTTGATAAATTTTAATATTGACATTGCACTTGTTTCAGAAACCTGGCTCAAACAAGACATTTCTTTCTCACATCAAAATTACATATGTTATCGCCTAGACAGGGTACATGCTAGTGGTGGAGGTGTCGCCATTGTTGTGAAAAAATGTATAGAACATTCCTTGCGTCCTTCATTGCACCTTAAGTTAATTGAGGAAATTAGTATAGAGGTAACATTAAGTGACAATTCCAAGGTGAGTCTTTTTTCGGTCTATTTCCCTGGAGGAAATAGAAACCTAGAGAAATCTACTTACTTTAAGCGGGATCTGCAAAAATTGTATAGAGTCAACACTCGAAACAAGGTAATTATTGGTGGTGATCTAAACTGCAGACATCAGTCGTGGAATTGTCTTAGGGCAAACAGCTGGGGTAACATTTTACTAGATGTTGCTGAATCCAGCCCAAGTTTTTCCATACTTTATCCACTTCTTCCCACCTATATCCCAGCGAGTGCTAACGAGAACCCCTCAACTCTTGATCTATATATCACTAATATTCCGAATTACTGCACAGTACCATTAACTCTAAATGCGTTAAGTTCAGACCACCTTCCGATCAGCCTCACAGTGAATCATACAGTAGTTGTAAATCGTACCAGTTTATACCACAACTATTCCGCCGCCAACTGGAATTGTTATAAATCATATATAAACACGAACTACGTTCTAGGTGATACCAGCCTAAATTCTATAACCTGCAGCGAGCACATTGATATCCTATGCAACAATTTTGTTTCTATTATCAATAGAGCGGCCGATCTTGCGATACCTAAATGTTCCACTGCTCCAGTTGATAAGGCACCGCTTCCTGAAAATATCTTACATCTGATTAGGCTACGAAACTCTGAAAGAAGAAAATGGCTGCGTTATAGAATCGATTGTTTTCTAGTTAATGTTAAAGTCTTAAATAATATCATTAAAAACGAAATCTCAACATATAGGAACAAGTGTTGGAATAAACACCTTTCCTCTCTTGACAAAGCAAGCAAACCGTTCTGGAAAATATCAAAAATTATGAAAAAGAGAGGGTGCAGTATTCCTCCGTTTAAAGTTCACGACAAGTTGTTTATTTCTTCAGTGGAGAAATCGAACCTACTTGCTAACACGTTTAGTAAGAACCACTCCATATCTATGCATCTAAGCGACGCGTATACTGAAGCTGAAGTTGCTAACACTATCTATGTACTTTCTCAAACACCAGCTGAAAGTACTTACGCAACTAATATCAGCAAAGTTAAAGAATTGATAAAAAAATCGAAATCAAAAAAGGCCGCGGGTCTCGATAATATTAACAACAAATTAATCAAAGCACTTCCACCTGTTGCAAGTAACTATTTAACATTCATTTTCAACGCTTGTCTTAAGAATTGTTATTTTCCGGACTGTTGGAAAACAGCAAAAGTAATACCTATCCCGAAACCCGGCAAACCGAAGAACAGCCCCGAAAGCTACAGACCTATTAGTCTACTTAGCTGTCTAAGTAAGCTCTTAGAAAAAATCATTAAGGAAAGGATTGATCGTTTTGTGGAAGACAATAACATCTTACCAAACTTTCAGTTCGGTTTCCGTAGTGGTCACAGCACAATCCACCAAGTCTTGCGCATTAAAAACCACATAGCTGGTAAATTCATCGACAAGGAGTCAACGGGACTAGTTCTTCTAGACATCGCAAAAGTCTTTGATACGGTATGGCACGATGCCTTGATTTATAAGCTACTAAAACTTAAGCTGCCAATACCGCTTATCAAAATTATCCAGAGCTTTCTTCGTTCGAGAAAATATGTTGTGAGTTTAGGAACCGACATATCCTCTACTCACCAAATCCACCATGGTGTACCCCAGGGCTCGGTCCTTGGTCCCATATTATTTACATTGTTTGTCGCAGATTTACCATGTCTAGGTGAAAACATTCGGGTAGCTATGTTTGCCGATGATACAGCCATTTTCTCTTCGGGTGCCTTATTCACTAATGTCTACAACTCTTTGCAAGCAGCTCTTGACAAGCTAGCAGTATATTACAGCAAATGGAAAATAAAAATAAATGGTAATAAAACACAAGCTGTCTGGTTTTCGAGATGTAGGAAACACTGCTACCTACCAAATGGCACTAAACTCAATATGTGTGCAGTTGATATTGATTGGTCCGAAGACTGTAGATATCTAGGTATTATTCTAGATAAAAAACTCATCTTTCAAAAACACATCACTACCACAATTGACAAAATAAACAAAGTCATAAGAGTTATGTATCCATTAGTGTGTAGAAAATCAAAGCTTAGCATCGAAAATAAAATTATAATATTTAAAACCAGAAAAGTGACCGACCCCAACGTGAAGACAGCAGCACTCGTCACTAGGTGCACTCGTGAATGTAGTTGGGCATCTTTTGACAGTAACTCACCAACATTTTAGCCATTTTGGAAGAGTAGTTTTCATTTGACAGTCGTTTGAGTGAGTCGATGTGAGTGTTTTTCTGAAAATGGACAAAATTGAGTATCGAGCTGTCATTAAATTTTTGTTTTTGAAAGGCAATGCGCATACACAAATCAAAAATGAGTTGGCCTCTGTGTATGGGGACTCTGCACCATCATTTACCACAGTGAAATTTTGGGCAGCTGAATTTAAACGTGGCCGTGAGAGCTTGGAAGGCGATGAACGTTCGGGTCGTCCAAAAACTGCAACAACCGATGATAACATGGCTAAAGTTCATCAATTGCTGCTAGATGACCGCCGAATTAAAGTGAGAGAGATAGCAGACCCTATGAAAATGTCCACAGAACGTGTTTGTCACATATTCAATCAAGACTTAGGCATGAGAAAGCTGCCCGCGCGTTGGGTGCCACGTTTGCTCACGTTAGACCAAAAACATGTTGAAATGAACATTTCCAACGCTCTGTTGGCTCAGTTTAGGCGCAATTAATCCGAGTTTAGGTTCCGATTAATTACTGTCGATGAAACTCGGATACATCATTATACGCCCGAAACAAAAATACAGTCAAAACAGTGGACTGTAAAGGAGAAATCGTCTCCAAAAAAGCAAAAACGGTTTTTTCGGCTGAGAAAGTAACGGCGAGTGCTTTTTGGGAGATAGTCATGGACTTATCTTAATCGATTATCTTCGAAAAGGAAAAACTATTACTCATCATTACCTAACCAACTAAAGGCAGAAATTGTGGAAAACGGCCACATTTGCAGAAAAAGAAAATCCTGTTTCACCAAGACAACGCGCCGTCTCACACTTCAGCGGCTGTCATGCCGAAAATCCACGAATTACGGTTTGAACTGCTTGAACATCCACCTTACTCACCAGGTCCAGCCCCAAGCGACTTCTTTTTGTTCCCTAATCTAAAAATTGCGTTCGGAGGACAGAGATTTTCGCCAAATGAGGAGGCAATCACCTTCGAGAACAGATATTTTGCAGAGAAAAACGCCGAGTACTCTTTGGACGGGTTAGACAGATGGGAACATCGCTGGCAGAAGTGTGTAGAGTTACAAGGAGACTATGTAGAAAAATAAAAATAAATTTAAAAAAAAAATGTCTTGGATCTTTGTTAGGTCGGGAAACTGTTCAGCCCACCCTCGTATATCACAAAGTCAACAAACTTCTGTAAAATCACAGCAGCCACAGATGAATTAAGGGAGTATTCTGGTCTAGACGCACGAATTTAACGCAATTTTTGAAGTGCTGTAAAAAAAAGCAATCAATATTTTTACTATTCATTTTTTTATAGGATGTTTATTAATAATTTAGGAATACAGTAAAAAAAATTGAAAGTAAAAAATTCAAAAAGTTAGCAGCTGATGAAGTGGGGGATCTCAAAAAGTTGGCACGCGACCATACCCACGATTCAACCCTCCTAGCAATCTGAAAAAAAAAATATTATTAATTTGCAGAAATATCCTCTATCGTTGGAACTCAAAAAAGTTGAAACATTTTTTTTTTTTAACAAAATGGCGACTGCTTTAAAAAAAAATTTTTTTGTACCACTTTTTTTTAGTTTTTCGAATTTTTTTAAAAATAGTTAGCATTGTGGGTGAGGATAGTTCATGCAATAGAAAAGCCTATAAAGAAGACATATACTAGATTTGAAGTAAATCGGTTCAGTAGAACTTGGAAAATCGATGATATTATTTTAAAAGAGACAGCTTCGAGAAAAACGCGTTTAAAGTCTCACGTAAAGTTTCTAGCGGTATAAGTTATGAAATGATATTGTAGGCTTACGTTTATTCAATCTGCCAATCCTGCTGCCTACATTGGACCTTCCTCGACTTCGAAATAAGCATCTTTTGCGCTTCTCTCTTCCAACCCAGCAGTTCTGGCCTCCTTTGATGCATTAGACGCTCGTATCTAATGTCTTTTGTTCGATTCGTTCCGGCCGAGCCGGTTTAGACGGCGCGTCAGCAAAACAGCCATACCTCCGAAATTAATTTGAATTTTCTAGAATCCTCTTAAAGACATATTCTTAGAGGGTTAAGCTTTGAAAATATGAAAAAAAAAATGGTTTTTTCAAATTTCTAGACTAGAATTCCCCCTGGTTTCAAAAAGTTATCACAAATGTAGCACTGAGTTACCAAATTATCAGCCGCTTAGTGCACTAGCAGTTAAAGACCAAGATATCAACGCTTTCAATTTCACCATTCAAAAGAATATAACAACCGAAGCAACAAGATATAAGTGTATTGATACTGTAATGCACCAAAAGGAATTCATTAATTATTCAATTTCATTCTTAAATTCATTTGATTTCCCAGGCTTGCCACGGATCATTTTAAGGCTAAAAACGGCTGTGCATATTTTTTGTCTCAGGCACATCACTCCACCTCGTGTTTTTAGCGGCATCGAGCTTTTAATAAAAATGATGATGAACAATAGCATCGAAGCTACTGTTTTAAAGGAAAAGTTAAAGGAGTAGTTGTACTGTGGCCACGTATCGCAATGATTCCCATAATACCATTCGGATATAAGTGTTTGCAGTTTCCGACACGTCTCATATTTGTACTGGCCATCAACAAAGCAGAAGGCTAAGCTACAAGTGTGGGCTACATCCATGCCACAAATCCATCCTTCTCATATGGACAGTTGTAAAGGGTGGTTAAATGTTAAGGGCCGATGTTGATTTTGAATAAAACACAAATTATTTAGGAAATTATTGTCATTTATTTTTATTATGATAATATTGGTATGATTCAATTATGTGTGGAATAAAATATCGGCCAAATGGCCGCCGCGACCTCGGCGGCACACCTCCATACGATGGTCCAAATTTTCGATGACGCTAAGGCATAATTGAGGTTCTATGCCGTTAATGTGCCGAATTATCTCATCCTTTAGCTCTTGAATTGTTGCTGGCTTATCGACGTACACCTCTTCTTTCACATAACCCCAAAGAAAGAAGCCCAACGGTGTCAAATCACATGATCTTGGCGGCCAATTGACATCGCCACCACGTGAGATAACACGGTCATTGAATTTGTCGCGCAAAAGAGCCATTGTTTCGTTAGCTGTGTGGCAAGTGGCACCGTCCTGTTGAAACCACATATCGTCCGCATCCATATCTTCCAATTCGGGCGATAAAAAGTTCGTTATCATCTCACAATAGCGAACTCCATTCACAGTAACTGCCTGACCGGCCTCATTTTGGAAAAAATACGGCCCGATGATCCCGCCAGCCCATAAACCGCACCAAACAGTCACTCTTTGTGGGTGCATTGGTTTTTCGATAATCAATCTTGGATTATCATTCGCCGAAATGCGGCAATTCTGCTTATTGACGAATCCACTGAGTTGAAAATGTGCCTCATCACTGAAGATGATTTTCTTCGAAAATTGATCATCCGCTGTTGCCATTTCTTGCCACCATTCTGACCATTGACGATGCTTGAAATGGTCAAGAGGCTTTAGTTCTTGAGTCAATTGCACCTTGTAAGCGTGTAAATGCAAGTCTTTATGCATAATGTTCAGCAACGACGAGCGTGAGAGGTGCAATTGTTGGGCACGACGACGAGTTGAGGTGGACGGCTCTTCAGCCACACTCTCGCGAACAGCAGCAATATTTTCTGCAGTACGTGCTGATATACCACCAGCGAATCGAGCCTTTCATTTGCGTAAAAAAAGGAACCGTGACATTGTGACGTGACGTAGGTTAGATGGGGTTGGCGTCGCGTTGTAAAGACGCGCCGAGAAGTTTAGTGAACCTGTGCCCCCGTGGCATATTACTAAAAGACATAAATAAATAACAAACGTACACATAATTACCCCATAAGCTATACCGCAAACCTATAATTGTGAGAGTAATCAAGTTGCGAAGATTAAGATGGGCCGGACATGTAGCGCGAATGGACAACGATAGGACCGTGCGGAGAATTCTTGACGGAAGACCAACGGGAAAGAGACCGGTAGGACGGCCGCGACGGAGATGGGAGGACAATGTTAGGTTTGACCTTGGGGAGGTCGGATCGGATGGTCGAGCGTTGAAGGAGAGTGCACAAGACAGAGAGCGATGGCGGAGTCGAGTTGGTGAGGCCATGAACTTCCGGGTTCCTACAGGCCACTAAATAATAACAATCATCATCATCGGCACTACAACCGGGGACCGGTCTTGGCCTTCTTTAGCAAGTCCTGAGTCTTGTTAAATTTTCCATAATGATTTGTTTTTTCCGGGCAAGGTCATTTAGTCTTGCGCCAGAGGCTCCCCGACGGGGAATCGAACCCCGGTTTCGCGCGTGACAGGCGGGTATATGAATCGCTATACTATCGAGGAGCCAAAAAATAATAATAATAATAATAATAAAATTGGACATTATATGTCGTACAGCCCAATATTTATTTTTATTTAATTTCTCCTACAGGCCAATAAATAATAATAATAATAATAATAATAATAAAATTGGACATTTCATGTCGTACAGCCCATTATCTAGAAAGATGTTAATCAATGGCTCCATAACATTCGACAGAGTAGACGTTGGAGGGTGGCCCTTTCTGGAGATTGATCGAAAATAACAATTTAGAAATTGACCAGTCGAATTGAATAGACGTAAGAATTTCGTCATGAATTTAGAATAATGTAAAATATATTCTTCAAAATGTGGGGGATATGCCATCCGGATCAATAGTTAACCTAATGCAATATTGTTTGTCGCATCTAGTTTCATCCACGTACCCCGAATTTATTTCCGTTGGCTTCTCCTAAACTAAGCTAGTGTATCAGAAATTGTGTCGAGTGTAAAATGCTAGCAGGCAAGAAATTGAAATATTTTCGCATTGGACTAAATGGGTATCTCCAGTCACGGTTAAATTTACACATTTTTTTATATCTCAGTTTTCCTCTACTGGAGTTTCTTCCACTTTACACGGTTTAACTTTTTTTTACTTATTTACCTTTCCTCTCTACTCTTATAAGTACAGAAAAACACACATTTAAAAAATATACATGGTTACATTTGTATTGTATGTTGTTTTGCTGAAATTTAAATCGTAAAGTTCAAAAGAAAAGTGAAGGGGTTACTAATAAATGTTATTCACCTCTGGTTTAAGGATATTAGATTACTTCTACATTTGACATTCCCCGACAACAAGACGATAACAATGATATTACCATGCAACAACAACGCAGAATAACGAATTGTTAACGAACGGATTGCAAAAACATATCACGTAAGATAATGAAAAAAGCCACCAAGAACTGCAACTGCAGTGGATTATTCCTAAGTCCACTGATTGCGCTATGTGAATTTTTTTTCTAGAGAACTTGGAATATAATGCAAAACCGCTGGTCAGGATTACACAGTACAATGTAAACAAATGGAAACCATGATGGCGCTCGATTTAATAAGGATTAAATTTAACATCGCATGTTGTGATTACTTTACTGGTATAGAAACGTCGTCTTGCACTCAGTCTTGCGAGTTGGGTTGTAAGGATATCTATACTTTTAGGTGTGTATCGTTCTTGATGTTTCGGATATGGTCCTTTCTTTGTATTGTTTTCCTTTCGCCATATTCCTGTTATTTAGTCAGACATCCCAGGGGCAATACTCTTTTTTAATAAATAAGATCAGTTTCCAATATTTGGGGAAGCTTCTATCGACCAAAACTGTAATCCGGGTTCACCCTGTCCACAGTCCCACAGCCAAGTATTGAATTATAAACTATCTTCTGTTCGTTACATTTACTCTGAACACTGTTCCCAAATAAGCAGCTACCTTGAACCTATATGCTCCAATATTCATTCAAAATGAAAACAGAATTATTCGTTTATCCAGCTGGAAGAATAAACGTTTAGTTGAATGAATAAAGAAGGATACACATTTAGGTTGACTTAACTTACAACGCAAAGCACACATCCACCCAAACACATACGCATGTAAACATTATTTTCCAAACAAACAGATCAGAAACAAGACAAAACATAATGGGTATGTCAGGAGAATAGAAAACCTATAATAGCTGGACCAAACAGGTGACACCTAGGATTTACGTAAATGTCCTTGAAATAAATCCTCCACTTTGGTCACTCATTCCGGCTTCTTTTGTAGTGCTCTGGAATTAAGCTCTGGTCATCCTTAAGCATGTTTGCCATCCTGCTTGTTTACTTTTGTTGGTTCGCCTTTCCCAAGAATATCCTCTAAAATTCTAAGACGCATTTGCATATAGTAAATTGCTGCAGGTTATTAAATCTGGATAATGTTACTTCGTAACTACACCACAGAGAGCGTTTAGCACACAGCATTCCGTTGAAATATTCGTAGCTTTGAGTCATCTAATCCTTAGTGTGGTTAAACTAGAGCTGCAACGTATCTAGGGGTTGGATGGAATACCTGAATTAATATCGATGGGAAGGTATTTAGTTTATTGACGTAGGAATTTACGAATCAGATGATTTGTCGTATTCGGCAGTCCTTGCATTTGATCGATGATGAATTCACTAAAATATTTAAAAGATATTCCAGTTCATCAAACAAAGGTATTCGATGTAAATTTGCAGAGGTATTCCTTCCATCAGTAGTGAATTCCATGGGATTCATTAAAAGCGATTCATTAAGCATGTTTCAGGCTAGGAAATCTGATAAATTTGTGTTATATGTAGTCATATCTCAGCCGACGGTACAGATATGGTTAGAATTCTAGGGAGTGTACAACTCAGCATTAAGCAAGGTTTTATAGAATCTGCTAGTGTAATACTTTGGAAAAATCTTGTTATGGATCATGTTGTCACTTGTAGAACTCACAGTTTATGTAGATATGGTAAGCTCATAAGAATAGTGTTTTTTTTATGTGTTTCATACAAATTTCTGTAGTAAATACATTCGGAAAAAGTCCTGGCCTCAAACATCCATTAAGGTTTCATATTGAATCCCGCGCTAAAGGATATAATTGAAAATCAACAGGTTCGTGTAGCGTAATTAATCGTCTTCTGCCTGAAGTTCACACAAGACAAAAAAATAGCAGGGAAGGGAGCCGCTCCATATAAGTCACCTAGATATGATAATGAATTAGGACAACGAAATACATAGTTGGATGCATCCCACAGGGACTCATTTATCACATTGTGACGTCATTGAATGTGTGACCGTGAGAATAATAAAATGAACGAGGCAACGAACTCTCTTTCCTATTAAATCTACAACAATTCTAGAGAGATGTTGAGTGTTAACCGATAACTGGCTACTGCCTTCTGCTCGGGCGAATTGATAACCACCATTGGAAAGTGAGTACTTATTCCAAGGGCACATTTCAGTGAAATTCAAAATCTCTTAATCAAAGCCCATTTCCCTTAAACTATTCGGAAGGATTCCCTTAAAAAGGACTCATTACTTGAATTACAAACCCAAAGAGATTCTCCTGATTTCAGGACCGATGAATACCGAGAATGAGTTTGAGCCTTCGAATGACTCTGTCGTTCATCGTGTGACTAGTTGAGTTAGTTTCTCTCCTCTCCTCACTGGGATTTGTAAACTCAAAAGTAAACTGGTGCTGATAATATTCTTTTTTATTTCTTGTGGATGCTCTAAGCCGTCTAGTTGTTTGCCGGAGTAGTACTAGGGGTAAGTGGTGGTTAATCAGGGAAAAACGTCAGATTATTGAATGCTTGTTGATACTTATGTCCTAACATCCTTTCCAACTGCATGCTATTAGCAGCAGTTTTTATGTTTTACGAGCCAAGGGCAAATAGATGATTTGAATAAATGACATAAAATTTATTTATTGCATCAGACGTATTCGATTTTTGGCAGTTGTGGTTAAAAAGATTAACCAAAGTAGTTTTGCTCAGGCCTTTATTGTAGACTAGATGTAAGATGAGTTGTCACGCAAACTATTTCCTTATTTGTAACGCAGTACGACGAACTAGTCACGATAGAAAAATTTGCGATAAATGGTTTGTATTATGTTTAATTGTTTAATTTAGCAATTTATATTTTCATTGCACGCTTTTACAATTGATGAAGGCACTACAGATCTGGGGATAAGCACATTTCTAGAGAATACAACGAAGATTTGAACGACAGGAATTAAACCTCAATGGGACTTGGAGGTTATTAAGACTTGCTATGAACATTTCTTTCAAAAATTCGTAACGGTTAAAAAGTTATGAGCCTCCGAGCCGACTGAGTCAAAGCATGTAGCGAGCGTCGGGCGGCACCGGTCCGTAGCGCCGCACATTCCCCGTACATTTATCGCCTTTCTTTGGGTTTATGATTTCACTTAAGGTTTTCTATTTTTGGCGTTAGATGGAGCCTCTTTACACTGAACTATTAGGGATTACACTGTTGAAAGCAGGTTTATAACGTACGAAAAACACGTGTGCGTTATTGTGTCTCCCGTGTTTTTTGGCGTCTCAGTGCGTGTGTTTTTTAAAATGCCCCAAGCCAGAAAAAGCAAAAAATACAGTTCGAATCGTCCCGGTAAAAAAGCAAAGAGAAGATTCTCTGGGAATCAACATACAAATGAAAATGAGAAAGAATTTACCAGCACGTCAGCGAAGAAAATAGCCGGTTCGGATGACTTCGAAACAATGTTTCGCCGAGTAACGTATATGCAGTCGTGAATTTCACGTTAGTTTTTTTCTGTTCTTTCCAATATTTTAAAATGCAAAAAGTGTAACGGAGATGTCAAATTTGGAAAAAAAGGCGAACTCGGCTTGGGATTTCATCTTTCTGTTTTATGCACGTGTGACGAGAAGTTTTTTTTTTCATGTGAACAAATTAATAACAAATCCTACGAAATAAATCGGCGGTTAATATTTGTCATGAGACTTTTGGGTGTTGGAATAGCTGGCATTAATAAATTTCTTGGATTGATGGTTCTTGGAAAAAAAAAAAGCAATAATATGTATTATGCTGCCGTCAACAATATATTCGTTGCTGTAAGTTCTGTGTATAATGAAGTCATCAGGAAAGCAGGTAGAGAGGAAAAAGAAAAAAATGCTGCCAATGGAAACGAGGAGACAAAATTGACAGTATCAGGAGATGGATCATGGAGCAGACGAGGATTTTCTTCTCTGTTTGGTACTGTCACAGTAATTGGACATTATACTAGTAAAGTGCTAGATACGTTGGTGAAGTCATCCTTTTGTAAACTATGCATCATAAATAAAAATAAAATGACGGACACCGAATTTGACACGTGGTTCAGCGAACACGAGGATGATTGTCAAGCCAACCACAAGGGAAGTGCCGGAGCTATGAAAATGCAAGGAATGATGGAAATGTTTTCCAGAGCAGAAAATCTACACGATGCGAAATACTCATACTGTGGGGAGGAAGTATAGCAACATTGGCACGGTTAACTTCCTCCGCCATCATATATATGTTCCATCGTCATTCCGCCGGACACAAAAAGGCAAAGCACCAACAGAAATCGGCAACGCAGCGTACACAACAGAAAAAGAAGTAAAACACACGCGAGGCTTAATAGTCCAAACTGTTTTTTTTTATTTAATTCTAATGTTACACTGTTCGTTGACGGTGACACAAATACGCAATTTAAAAAAAAACGATTTGATGTAACTTTAATGGTGTTGTTTATATAATATTCGAAAGGTGAAACACCGAATACATTTTGTGGTTACCCGCACGCGACTCTCGACTCACGCGATTATCGCTCCCCTGTGCGCGCCAGGGTAGCGATAGGAGACACGACCTCCTCAGGTCGAAGGATGATATAAGACTCAGCGATCGTCATCTCATGCAGATATGATTTCGCTAAGGTAAAAAGGAAGAGAGAGAAAAACTTTTCTCTTAGTGGTGTGAGTATATTTTTGCCAAGGATATGTTTTATCTCCCACAAGTGTAACGTAGAGTCTCTCTTGTGGGAACAAGAAAACCAGATCTCGTAATAAAGGTCATGGTGGCATGTGTGGGATCGTTCAGATCGATACTATTCACACGTGCTTGACAGCAGTGGAACAACGAAACAGGCAGGCGGCAAAGACAAAAGGGAAAAATGACAAAATGCGCCGTTGGTAATGCGGGTCATTGTTCACACGATGCCTCGTCGCTATTTTCGACGTTCGGAGAAAAAGGTGCTAAAAGCAAATTGGATGTTTATGGCATCTAAAATCTTTATAGGGACTTAAAGATCATAGATTTGATCTCTTAAATGCGTGCAGCATTTACAGGTACTAATACTGTTGCATTAGCAAACTTAAGGGAGTAGGGTAGTAGTTATGGGGGTTTTTCAGGTAAGTAGACCGTAGGGTTTGGCGGAACCGCTATAATACTATATTGGAGATGGATACACGAAGACGTTTAAAGCTTTGTTACAACAAGATCAAGAAATTATTAAAAAAGAATGCATCAACCACGTGCAGAAAAGGATGGGCTCAAGATTGCGGAAAGTAAAAAAAAAACCAACAAAAAAGTCGGAAGACGTGGGCCTGGAAAGCTCACGGACAAGTTAATAAATGAATTAACAATTTATTATGGGCTCGCAATCAGATAGCATCCGTGTGACGTTGATGCAGTGAGAAACGACGTGTGGGCAACATTGTTCCACAAAATATCGACAGACGAAGAGCCTCAGCACGAGAAATGACCAAGTGGACCAAACTCTTGGTGTAATTGGTTTACAATCATACAACTATCCTCCTCCTCTCGACTCGAACGTGCAGGAATTAATTCGACCCATTTATGAAGACCTTTCGTCGCAAGATCTGTTGAACCGCTGCTGTGGAGGATTCACACAAAACAACAACGAGTGCTTCAACACTGTGTGGCAGTTCGCCCCAAAACACTCTTTTTGCTCCTCCAATATTATAAATATTGCGAGATATTTAGCCAGCTGTATATTCAATAAAGGTTTTAAACCGATTTTGAAAATTATGTCGGTTATGGGAGTCACCATCGGCCCAAATGCATACGAATATGCTTGCACTCGTGACGCTAACCGCATAAAAGACGCCGAGCGGTAATCGACGATTCATTCAATCGAGGCGAGAAGGGCCAGAAAAGAATGATAAATTGGAGGAACAAATCGATTTTGAAGAAGTCAAAGGATTGTTGAATGGCCCTGGAATAGCTGACTAGCGGTAAATATCAAAATATAAACATTTATGTCGAAATAATTACACTTAAAACTTTAAACGCGTGTTCAGGAAAACAACGTTTTTCGAGCTGGCGACTGTTATAACTCAGTCAATTTTCAACGAATCTTAATGTTTTTTTTTTTAAATACGCGTGATTGAACTCTCTATCGTATGAACCATAATTATGCCGATACTTTGTAAATTGATTTGTTTATAAACAAAAAAAGAACGAAAACATTCATTAAAAGCGCACATAAATTTCGAAACGTGGCCATTTTGTTATTTTTGAATAGGTTTCATTGTTCGTGGTCCATGCCATAACCACACTCATACTAAACAAGTAACCTTTTTCGATTTTTTGTTTCAGATAAATCTTATGACCTGTAGTACAGTCGCCATCAAGGTCCTTTATTTCGCAGCGGTCTACGGTGCAACGTGCCTCTACCTTCGGGTTATCATGAAATTAATTGAATATTTTTCAAAAGCTACTTAAAAGTACAATAAGAATCTTCAAAAAAAAAAACATGAAAATAGCCTATTTTTCGGCCTTACTGATGAGAATGTACCCTTAATTGGCTGCAAATGGTTAAAAAGTCAGTATTGTCATTCGATTTACCAAACAATGCAGAGCAAGCTAACACAATGGCGTCTAGGTGTTCATCCTTTCATTTTTCGTTTATTAATTTTACAAGTATACTGTTAACACACAAGTATACTAAATTAAAGGCGGCATCTAAAAATTAAAATAAATCTCAGCACCATTTTTAGCTAATATTTCAAGATAATGGTAATATGGTAAACGGCGCATCCTACTTGATAAATATCAAATATGTAAAATATAAAAACAATTTGAACGCGGAGAAAAATAGCAACACCTCATAACACCAATAGGCCCAAAGTCATGGTTTAGCCTCATTGTTATTAAATCATATGACTGAATAACTATGCAATCTACGACCATGAATTTTGCTTAATAAAATCGAACCAGCGTGCTAATTCCAACAAACATAGACGAACACGTAACCACATTGAAGCTTAAATTGTAGTTAGAAATAATTAATGTTTGTCTACACGCGGTCTGCTCTAACCTTTTATAGCGTTCTAACCTTTTTAAAGTGTTGATTCGAATCGTTCGTGTGTTTCGAGGGTTTGTATTGAGTAGAATTGAATTCATGAGGTTGGCACAATCGATCGAGTGGCAGAAGAACCAATGAATGAACAGAACGTCGGCCAGGACTCTATACTTCTCTAGGGTTTCAGGTCGATTAATTTGAGACGGGTAATATAAGGAGACAGAATCAAAGCGTCTTCCTACCGTAAACCACGGAGAACAAAACATAGGAAGCGACGTCGAATACAGTGGGCGGACGAAGGAGAAGTAAAGAAATTGAGTCACGTAGGGATTGATGAATTCTTTCCATCAACGTTTCATGAACCCCAGGGCTGAGTTGGCTTTCAGGCCAATATGTGAGAAGAGTTAAGCTCCCTGTCGGATAGTATTCCATGGCCATGGATAGTTTGGTTAGGGGTTGGTTTTGAAGGGAATAGAGGGGTGAGGAAGAGTGAATACCCTTACGAGAAAAGATTATAGATTATCACTTGGGGATGTTAACCAAGAGAACGGTTGGCGCCAGGCTAATAAAGTTGCCCGGTAAAACAAACTATTATGGCAAATTTATCAAGGCGCGGATATAGACCGGATACATGACGACGACCACGGAAACGAAAATGGTTAAACGATTTAAGAATTTTCTCATGGAACGTCCGCTCACTATAGAGAGCTCGAGCTGCATAGCAGTTAGCCGATACCCCGACCGAATATAAGGCTGACATAACAGCATTACAAGAAATAAGATGGGCAGGCAGTGGTGTGATTCAAAAAAACAAGTATGACATATATTATAGCTGTCATGCAAAACACCATGTACTCGGGGTCAGCCAAAAGCTGAAGCCTGCCATCATCGGCTTTAGTGCGATAAACGAAGCCCCATAAACGTCCACGGACCTACAGAGGAGACCACTGGTGACAAAAAAGAAGAATTCTACGAGAACGTCGAACGGGCCCTCAGTGCTTGCCCAAGATACGATGTGAAAATCGTTCTTGGTGATTTGAATGCCAAAATAGGTCGGGAGCCCGTCTTCAGCCACTACCCAGGTTACCATAGTTTGCATGAGAACACTAATGAGCATAGACTACGAGTCATCGAACTGGGAGCATCAAAGAACTTGGTCGTTGCGAGTACCAGGTTTCCGTGTAAAGATATCCACAAAGCCACCTGGGTATCACCTGACGAAGCTACTAGCAATGAAATTGAGCACGCGTTGATGATCACCGCCACTCCTCGAGCCTGATGACGGTACGAACGTACCGAGGTGCCAACATCGATTCGGATCACTATCGTGTTGATATCGTTTTCCGAGCGCGGATTGCCTTACGGAGACGTATTGCATCTGCCGCTCAGGTTTGAATCAACACGACTGCCTTACGCATTGAGAACACCAGCAACACCTTTGGTCATACGTTAAGAATCGCCCTCGAAGAGCTTATGGGTAGAAAAGTATATGTGCCGTCGTTGGCACCGGTTCTAAGCCTATCCCAAGAAGTTACTCCATGGGTTGTCATCAATGTGGGGGTAAAAGTTCCGCTTTCGGCTTTGTTATCACTGGAGCTGACGATCACCTTTTGGAATGCACTTGTGGGTTCGATGATGTAGGATGCCGATCATGGACACAGATTCACATTCTTCCCCACGTATAACTGCGGCACCGAGGGGAAACAAACACAGAAACAACAACTGGTACAGATGGAAATTAATTTATTTTATTTTTCTTTAATGATTTTACTTGCACAAATAAATTGATAACTTTATTAATATCTAAATTACTTTATGGTGAAATTATCCAACACGACTATTTTTAGCAGCAAGACGACTCTGGGATGTGTGCGCGCTTCAGAGATTGATAATCGACTTCGAGCGGCGAATGAACTAAATTGTAACTCGGCGGTGTGACTGCTCGCAATGATAGCTGAGATGTGACTGATCGGAATTAGGGTGGAAATTGCGATTTCTGCTTTTACATATCGTTCCGCCAATGGTAATCATGCTCTCTTGTGCATTATTCAATTCCCCACGCTCATCGAGGTAGAAACGTACTTGTGTATTCGTTCGACGTCGATGGGCGTAACAAGGATGGAGAAATCAAAAGGAAAGCACAATAACCCAGGGTTGATCTGGCTTAGTGTGTGTGTATCAGTGCCGCGTACGCGCCTGGTCTAGTGACCTTGTGGAGTTGAAAAAGGTTTTGTTGCCAGCGTATGGCACGGCTTCCACTTTTACCCCAACACTTGTCCACAGAAAAATTGTTCACAGGAGGCAGGAAAACACTTTTAATTTGCTTAACTCAAAGAAGAGTTTTGCTGTTTATTTTAATTCTTTTATCACTCTATAGGATCACTTTCCCTTAATACATTGTTTATCAAATAAGCACGGTGATTTTTTTAATGATAAATCCTTGTTATATATAATCGAACTGAAAACATAACTTATTATATTTTTTTGAATACGAGCACCGGAGATTTTTTTTAATGATAAATCCTTGTTAAATATAATCGAACTGAAAACATAACTTATTATATTTTTTTGAATATGTTAATACGCAACGACCTCGGCTCTCGTGTTGGGTACAAACTCCACGGTAGTAAAAATGCTATTTGTTAAGCGGCGGCGTGAACGTCCGCGGTGAAGATTGAATCGCGACTGGTGTGAATTAGGGTTGAAATTCATATTACATTCCAGACACAGACAACCAAAAGAGACCACGCCTCTGCTCTCTCAACCTCACGCCCGTCAAAGTGTGAGTAACGTTTGTTAATAGGGTAATTGACGGACATGAAGAATGAGAGGACAGAAAACATGATATGCGGTGATCTCGGGGTAGCTTTGGTTGCGTGTGTTGGTATCAGATGCAGCAACTGACATGACCTGGTGACCCAGTGGTACGGCTATGGTGTAGTCGGAGCTCATTGAACCGTGGAAAGAAATACGAATGAGATGGCAACCTAGCTGATGTTACTCCCCTGCAAAGAGAGATCATTGATCCCAAGCGAATGGGTGATCTGAGGGGAAGTGCATAGGACGCTGCTGATGTTTGGGAAATAATTCGCGTGAGAACCAGACTCTAAGACGCTGAAATAACCCCAGCTATTTTGCTATGATGCAACAGCGTCGTTCCTTTAGACTTCTTGCTGCTAACCGAAATTATGAGATTTCCGATGGGAAACTCATGGTTAGCAAGAATGGAGTTTCCATGTGACAAGAATGTAGCTAAACTCAATTATGCATTATCTGCAAAGGATAATGAGCTTAGCTATACGTCCGTTTGAAATGTTTTACAGGGGAATACATATAAAGGAAATAGGTAGGTATGACGCGCTGAAAGCGGTCGAAATTAGGTGGAAATTTTGGTTGAGATTGTGGGTTGGTTCTCATGTAGAATAGAGAAACCCCCACAACCTAGTGATGATCTCATAGGTCATCGCGCTATAGAGAGACAGAATTGCGACGAAGAGGAAAGTTTAGCTGGTGCTATTCACCTGCAAAAAGAGATCATTGATCCCAAGCGAATTGATGATCTGGGGGAAGTCATAAGTGATGCTTAATCGGCTAGGGAAATATTAACGTGTGAACCAAATTCGAAGAATTTGGAATTTCCATAACCGATGCATGATTATGTAACCGCGTTGCTTGGTCTGGTCTTGGTTGTTGCTAACCAAAAGGACTTTGAAATTTCCGGTGGAAATCTCATGGGTTAATGCAATAGTGCTGCCGTATGGCAAGAAAAGACTGAATGCAATTGTGCATTAACCGAATACATCAATGACTTCCGGCCTCTTCTTTTAGGGATTTATCTATTGCAGGTGAAATAGCCGACGGTAGGAATTGGGATTGGGTTAACGCGTTGTTAGCGGTCGAATTTAGGTTAGGATCGTGGGCTGGTTCTCCATGTGACATAGAGAAACCCCACACACTTGCCGTGGATGCCATTCTAAAGTTCGAAACAGTTTACTTCTGTAAACGATCGGTGCTTCGAGACACACTGATTTTATTGGGCATTTTGTCGATAGTCCTTTGTACATCACTATAATCGCGACTATCGTAATGCAATGAAACGACACATCATTAATAAAGGCGGATCAATTAGCGCAGAAGCAGCAAAAGGATAAACGTCAAGGAACTTCAACGGCGAGCAATGAACTTCCCGATTGGGTCAATTCTAAAAACAATCGAATGAGTTTTAAACTACTCTATTTATTTCATTCGGTACTATTACCAAAACACAAATCGGATAACTCAAGTCTGGGGTCAGGTTTGGTTGATTCAAACTGTTGATGATGCACATTATCTATCGTCTTTAATTACCGTTTTCGCGCACAATCGCCTTTAATAGTACTTTGTTCGGATCGACTTTTCGTTTATTGTATACAAAATGTTGGAACTGTCTTGGGAAGTTCTTAAACACATCCCTTTCGTTTGCACGAGACAAATTAACAAAAGAAAATAATACACTGCGTAGACGTTATCGGACGCGCCACAACACTAGCGTCTTCACTCCACCCCCGACTCGCGTTTTTCGTCTTACGTGGACGCCCGACTTGCCTCCACGGAATCTGTTGTATGACTAAAGATATCCAAAGATAATTTCATCTTTCGTTTGTCGACACAAGGGGATGATTCTCCTTGTATCGGTCACAGCACAAGGGCGCGAGACACACACACGATGGTCGCTTCTGCTGCTCATCGTGTGTGTCCACAAGTATGCGGACCGTGGGTTAACCGAATCCACAAGGTTGCAGCTGGTGCAAATATTTCGATATGGGGGTTGAAGTGTTTGCACGATCAGCGACTGCGTAAGGCATTTATGCTGATCGCGCGCATGTTGGTGGCATCTCCACGTAGTCGAATTCTCGATGGTAATTTTCCATTTTGAGAACTCGACTTGCTTGGGCGGTCGGCCGGATGCCCTCATGTATTTGTCGGTTGGATGACCAATCGATGTGGGCATGTATGCAAAGGGAAAGATAAAATATTTCCTGCATGTGTACGGCTGGCGCGTAGGGGTATATCTCATGGATATTGTTCTGCAATATTGGTTGCTAGATGGTGCAACCAGATTGCTCTTACGTGTGGAGGATGCCTGTTACTTGATGGAAATCGAACCGAGACATGTTCAATGGATTAGTTCGGTTCATGTTGGTTGCGGGGTGATGCAACCAAATTGCCCATAAGGAACATGCCTGTTGGGGGCTGATGGATTTAGCATCAGCAAATATTGTGATTTATGCGTTTTAAGGCTTTATGGTTCCACAATAAACAGATGAGTAGTTGCTTTCCAGGTTTGTATGCCCTAAGTGGGAGTTTTTACATGGGGTAATGGGAAGATGATTTGTGGCGTTCAAGGGAACCGCCACAAGCTCGATGGAGGGAGAGTAAGTTCTGGGACCAGAATGCCGGCCGTAGAATAGAAATGGACACGCCTTAAGAATACTGTCATTAGTAGTGCCAATTCCATCTTAGGCAGTAATCGTAGAGATCGGAGCGACTGGTTTGACGATGTGTGCAAACTAGCGACTGAACGTAAGAATGCTGCATACCGGGCAATGCGAGGAGAAATACAAAGAGCTCAGAAGGTCTGAAGAAAGACTCCACAGACAAAAGAAAAGTGCCTGGAAAAAGAATCTAGTCTGTGAAATAGAAAAACGTAGAGAGCGAGGTCTGCACCAGGCGCTGAAATTCTACCAAATAACGCGCAGTACACACCACGCTGCACTCACTGCAAAGATAGATAGGGTAATCTGATCACCGATTCTGAAGGTATTCTGGAGCGATGGGAAGTGTACTTGAATGAATCGCTAAATGGTCAGCTCACGGAAGAACTTGAGGCTCCACCAATGCAAAATCAAGACCAAATGCTGCCGCCACCAATTATTGAGGAAACAGTAAAAGCCATAAAATAGATCAAATCAAATAAAGCCCCCGCAGCTGATGCCACACCAGCTGAGTTGATCAAACAAGGAGGGACAGGGTTGCATCACGCAATTTATGATCGTGGTGCACATATGGGAGCAAGAGGAGATGCCGCGAGATTGGCGTCACAAAATAATTTGCCCCATACATAAGAAGAGACATATTACACTGTGCAGCAACTATGGGGGTATAACATTGCTGAGTACCGCCTATCAGATACTCTCCCCTATCCTACAAGATCGGATAGCCACATACGGTAAAATCATCCTTGTTCAATATCAGTGTGGCTTCATCCGAGGTAAATCAGGGATCGATCAGATATTCACACTTAGGCAGGCGATGGAAAAATGTCTGCAGTTTAAGATTCCATTATATCATCTATTTATAGACTTTAAGGCCACCCACGACAGCATGGCCAGGGTAGAACTATATAATGCCATGAGAGAGTTCGGTATTTAAAACAAATTGATACGACTTTGTAGGTTAACCATGACCAACGTACCTAGTCAAGTAAAAACAGTGGGATTACTATCCAAACCAAAAAACATCTTTAATGGTCTCCGACAGGGAACGGTCTGGCCTGCCTCCTCTTCAATCTGGCAGATGACATCGACATCATCGGTAGATATGATTCGGCTGTACAGGACCCCTTCCCCCAGATCGAACAGGCGACACAAAAACTGGGACCGCATATTAATGAGGGAAAAACGAAGTTCATGGTGGCAACTTCTGCGAAGTGAATACGTAACGTTTTTTTTTTTCTTTACAGTAACGCGGGCACAAATGGGGATTTTGAAGTACTCTTAAATGTCAGAGCACAGTGCGAGCGGATAGAGAGGAAGCGTATAAGGGAAGGCGGTGTCGTTGTATATTGGTCTTTAATTTCTGGCCCCAACAAGGGCCAGGATACATATGATCAGGTAGAACATTCCACATTCATGGGATTCGGCTAAGGAATAACTCTCTATGTTTATCTGTGCGCCTGAAGTCCACTTTCAACGTGTACTGATGCGCATTCACAGATTGACGGGTACCGTGAGAAAATGTGTGAAGGGGCGGAACACATTCAGCAAGTTCAGTTAAGCAACGATCGTGGTGATACCCATTGAAAAGAGATAGGCATGATACGTTGCGCCTGTGTTCTAACGACGGATTTGATCGAGTTACAGCTGTGTCGCCAATAAGTTTTGAGCATGTGTAGTGCAGTTTTGTATGCGCCTGACCAAATATGGGAGTTGAACTCCATTTTTGGACGAATATACGCCTTGTAAATAGTTGCCAGGTTGGATGGAGTGAAGTATCTTTCGCATATCTTAAGGAACCCCGTACATTTGGCTGCACTTTTCGCAGCTTCAAATATGTGGCCATTCCAGTGACGAGTCGAATTAGTTCGAGTTCCGAGGATTGATAGTTCCTTGGCCATACTATCAGGGTAGTGGAGCAACGAATTTGAAGTAGTGCAATCTTTAACTACCTTGGCACAATAGTACCAGCCGATAACAATATGGAAGAAGACATACGCAGACGGCTGATCAAATCTAACAAAGCCTACTATGGTCTATCAAGGCTCTTTAAATCCCGAAATCTATCCAGAACAACCAAGGTACTACCGCACAAGACCATGGTCTTCCCAGTACTCATGTATGGATCCGAGACCTGGGTGCTCAATAAAAGCCACTCTGAACTCTTAGCCGCGTTCGAGAGGAAGGTCTTAAGAAGAATTGTTGGCCCCCTATGTGAGGGAGACCAGGACGCCCAGAGCCTGTGAGTGCATACTGGATGACAACGCCTTGAAATCGGTACCGGTGGAGAGACTTGCTAAATGAGGCCAGGACCAGGAACTAGGCTAGATGTCAATCAGCCGCAATCATATTTCTTCAATCTCTAAACAAATAAATTTCGACAAGCTTAATTCATCCACTGAAGTCACATCCGCATACATAATAAATTTGAAACAATCAAACTGCTGAAAATTCTTTGATTGATGAATGAATTACAGAATTAATCGCTTAAGCTACTTTTTCTTCGTGTGGTTTTTCGTGTAAATGTAAATCATTGGTGACTGATCCTTTAATATCGAAGAGTTGCTTATGGCATTTAAGAAGGTTACGAAGATTAAAACAACGTCTTTTTGATGCCAGAATTCATTTCAAAGAGCAGGTAATCGGGTGAATTGGAAGGAAATTTAGGAAACCTATCACTGCATGTACCAAAGAAATATTCATGATAAACTTGTGATGCTATGTACTGACCAGAATTTAACGGTAAGACGCTTGTATTAAAGTAGCTACAGGATGATTGTGGCGTCTCTAACAGATACACACACAATTCACAAGCAAAATAGTGAAGAACACCGAACGAAAATCGAATAAGAAAAATACATCAGAGTCGTATACATAGCGATAACATAACAATTCACATTAGTGGGGTATAGTCGAGTTGAAAAATCAAATTCTAAAATCGGCCAGTAGCCTGATGGGTAACGCTTAGGTTCAATTTTTGGTGATTCAAACTGTCATAGCGTCAGTTCGAATCACACATTCTTCTTCACTATTATTTCAAACGCTATATGATCACATCCTGAAAAAGCGACCATATCACGTTAACCGTTGGAAATTGCATCACAAAAATGTGTGGCCGTTTATGGCGTATGTTGTGAATTTCCTAACCAAAAAACAAATTTCCGTTCCATGGATATTGTCCGAATCTAGCTCCCAGTTACTTTTTTTTATATCTGCATGGATCAGACTAATTTAACCAGATAAACAAAGTCCCAAACACTTTGATTCTATGAACTTCTTTAGCAAATTTTTCTTTGGCACTGTCGAGAAGCTGTCTTATCACTTACTTGGCCTGTTTAAAACCCATGGGCTTGCTAATGATTTTGGCTTCTTTGCTAGTTCTTCTGAGTTGACTGGAGCCAAACTAGTTTCTCGAAAAGCCTAAGATTTTGCAAACATTAAGCCGAAATGGTAAAAAAAAGTAAACCAAATTTAATTATATGAAGAGTTTTATTCATTATAAAAGAGTGCACAAATAGGCAGATGTATAATAACATAAATAGTCACCCCATCGGAACAGTGACAACTTATCCAACGTATTTGAGGAAACTACTCGTACTTCTTGTATGTAAGTATGATATTCAGTTAATATTGAACAATTTTCATTATTCATTATCTATTGGTTTCTCTTGTGCCATCTAGGCGGTTTTGGTTTGTATTGAGATGCCGTACGGTGGTATCGCCTTGCTCGATAATACAACATAACCACTGAATGGTGGTGTTTTATTATTAACAGCTTGATCAATATATATCTCGAAGATGACTATTTCTTCTAGAGGCAACATTTCCAATGGCGAGAGGAAATAAACGCATAAATGAACAAAACCTTATAATTTTTATTCTTTTGTTTTTCCACTTGCTGGGGAACTGTCGTCGTCAGCCACAATCAGTAGTGTAAACATCTTTGACTTTGGATGGTTCTCAGTTGATTTATGTAATTAATTTCATTTCATTAATAAGGATTGCATTTGTGGGAAGGAGAGATACAAACCATTTCTTTGCTTGGTATGACTTTGAAGAAATGTTGATATCATTATCTGAGTACATCTCAATGATAATGCCAGTTGGCATTTGCCACAATTCGTTGGTAATACATAGTTATTGTGCCGAAATGAATTCACGGAGATCTAGCATAAATGGAACTATACCAATCAGAGTAAGTCGACCTTGTTATCTAGTTGAACGTCCAGATGACAGCGATTTATGGAAATCATCAAATGAATGCGAGGACATATCCGCAGAGGAGAATCCCACACCCCCTTGAAAAGGATACACGATTGAGATAATATAATATTGGTTATAAGCAAATGATGTTTAAATGTTTTTACTTTCAGGAGTAAGGGTGGCTGACGTGGCTTCAGAAGGCCTTATTCATTCAAGCGGATACCATTTGTTTTCTTATTGTTAATAGGATGTGGTATCATCGTTATGACGATTAGCAAATTCATGTTATAGAAAAGGGGCCTAGGCGGAAAATATGCGATTGACTAGAAAAATATATCCCATTTATTTATAGCTTAGGGTGAACGTGCAGTTTTA
Source organism: Microdon myrmicae (assembly GCA_963931805.1). NCBI lineage: Eukaryota > Metazoa > Arthropoda > Insecta > Diptera > Syrphidae > Microdon > Microdon myrmicae. Next base: position 169,413,066 of record OZ007496.1, on the reverse strand, counting down.
GGAAACTGGTATTAAGTTTGCAACAAGTTATTCTACATATATTTCACATTACATCGAACCAAGTGTTATTAAAAGATGATTCGTCCAGTTTTTTTATATAGCAAATATATCCATTCTTTACGGGGGATATTGTTAGGTTATTATACCTAATTGAACCGTACACGTACTAAAGATTGAATCCGATTTTCTTTAGAAAAAAGCGTCTAGATGAGGGATCGATGTCTTTTCATCTACAAAGCAATTCTCAGAGATCAGATATCTCTAGGCACTTTAGACATTCACAAGGATTTTCAACATTCTCAGGGATGTTAGAAATTTAGAGGAATGTTAAACAACATATAAGACATTTACAGGGATGTTCGACATACACTGAGATTTTCTACCCTCTGGGTGCTCGGCATGTTAATAGTCGTTATCTCCAGTGATTCTTGACATTCAAGAGGACATTTCTTTACATACATTGAGCTTATCACAATAATATGCGGTTTATTTATAGTCTTACATTTAGCTTATAGTAATCGTTGTACTAAAGGATGAGAATCATGAGTTTGTAAGGATCGATATTACCCTAAATAGCTTGCAATAGTACCAGGCTAACAATTTTATTATCCATTACTTGATGTAAGATAGTTTATTGACAAATTCACTTATCTCGGCCAGAGATGTTAATTACTGATCGTGTACATTCAGATGGTGGAAATGATTTTAGGTCGCTCCAAACCAGCCGCGAAGACCCAATCGAATAAGGGTGGAATAGATCCAACCCGGCTAATATGCATATTAGGGTATTGTGACTAAACAGAATTTCCATTTTCATGGATTACCCTAACCAATGTCACCTATATTAAATTACAGCTGAAATTCGGCCGACATTTTCTCAAACAAAACACTCGATTTGCCTTGGATGTTTTTTGCTCATATGTAACCGAACGATCGCACCTACGGGGGTTAACTGAAAAGTGTCCTACCTCAACATGAAGATAGCAGCACTCGTCAATAAAAGCCAGTGAATCTAGTAGTGCTTTTGTAGCGTCCTACGAACGCACAATTCCGCCCAGATAAGGTTCCAAACCTTCAAGGAACTTACTTACCTTATCCATTACACGTGCACACAGACACGTGTCCCCAAAGCTCTTAATCAGACCTGTAACAAGGGCATAGGAAGCTGAAACAATGTTGAACCCGACATAAAAAAAAACAAGGAACTTAACGTTCAAAAACTTTCAGTATCGAGTCAACGCATCCATTCATAGTATGCAAAAACAATTCCAGATTACAGGCCATAAATCTTCCATCCAAAACATCTGCACGATGTTTCCAAGGAATTATATCTTCGGTAAATTAACCGAACCAGGGAGGCATACTCGGGTAGCTAAAGGCAATTAGCACCTCTAATTCCGTGCAAGATCCCAAAAATCCAACAGCTAAAGCATCGCATACAGATCTCCCATCTTAAACATATGCACGATGTTTACCAGGAATCACCATTTTCGGTAGATAGATAACAACGGATGCATACGCTGGCAGCTAAACGCAAGAAAGCATATCGCCTATCCGCTGCCAAAATTGTAAAACAACCGTAATTATCGCAACAAGATAATTCGGAACATTTACAAGTCCAACGCCAACAAAGGAAATTCTCCGGTCCCACGATTCCTTTGTAAAAATTTCACACCCATTAGAAGGATCTAATGGATTTCGGTTGTGTTTGCAAAAGGCAAGCAACCACGGGCTGTACGCCCGAACAATGATCTCCGTCCTGCGCGCCAGATGTTCTGTGCAAACAGAAGGCCGTGGAAAAGGAAATGTTATCACCAACGAATAATATATGCAAGATGACTTTCCCTTTCTCAGGAATCTACGAAATATCCCCGGGGATGCGATAACATGCTGCTAACAGAAATTCGGAAATTCTGTTAGCAGGGGGAATAAGAAAATTTTTCAATACAGATACAGATACGATCTGTATCAGGGTATTTTTCAGGAGAATAGCGGGTCAGTCAGATTTTGATCGGCAGCAAGACGAGGAGTATAATTTTGAGAGTCAAAGGATCAGAGAGTGCATTCAAGTTAGGAAAGTGAAAGTAACGTCGAGTGTTAACAAAACTTCAAATAAACATCAAACTGATTAAAACAAAACAAAACATTTCTCGGAGTTTCATTTGTGTGCTGAACTAAGTTTTCGTGTGTCGCTGTGAACAGTGTTCGGCGGAGCACTCTAACGTAAGTAGCCATTGACATTCCATACTAATAGGCCAACATTCGTCAAAGTCCTATCCGTTAAATACTTACCCGCTAAACTTCTTTTAACAGTTACTCACCAAAATTTCAGCCATTTTGGATGTATAGTTTTTATTTGGCAGTCGGTTGAGTCAGTCGATGTGAGTGTTTTTGAGAAAAAGGACAAAATTTAGTATCGAGCTGTATACAATTTTTGTTTTTGAAAGGCAATGTGTCTAGGCAAATCAAAGATGAGTTGGACTCTGTGTATGGGGACTCTGCACCATCATTTACCACCGTGAAATTTTGGGCAGCTGAATTTAAACGTGGCCGTGAGACCTTGGAAGACGATGAACGTTTGGGACGTCCAAAAACTATAACAACTGACGATAACATCGCTAAATTTCACCAAATGGCGCTAGGCGACCGCCGAATTAAAGTGAGAGAGATAGCAGAGACTATGAAAATGTCCAAAGAACGTGTTTGTCACATATTCAATCAAGACTTAGGCATGAGAAAGCTGCCCGCGCGTTGGGTGCCGCGTTTGCTCACGTTAGACCAAAAACGTGTTCCAATGAACATCTCCAATGCTCTGTTGGGGCAGTTTAGCTGCAATAAATCCTAGTTTTGGCGCCGATTAATTGCTGTGGATGAAACTTGGATACACCATTATACACCCGAAACAAAAATACAGTTAAAACAGTGGACTGCAAAGGAGGAATCGGCTCCAAAAAAAAAACCAACAACTTTTTTTTTCAACTGGGAAAGTGTTCGCGAATGTTTTTTGGGATAGTCATGGAGTTATCTTAATCGATTATCTTGCAAAAGGAAAAACCATTACAGGAGCATTCTGCGCATCATTACTTGACCAAGTGAAGACAGAAATTGCGGAAAAACGGCCACATTTGCAGAAAATAAAAATCATGTTTCACCAAGACAACACGCGGTCCACACTTCAGAGGTTGTCATCGCGAAAATCCACGAATTACGGTTTGAACTGCTTGACCATCCGCCTTACTCACCAGATCTAGCCTCAAGCGACTTCTTTTTGTTCCCTAATCTAAAAATTGTACTCAGATGACAGAGATTTTCGTCAAATGAGGAGGCAATCACCTTCGTGAAGTTATTTTGCAGATAAAAACGCCGAGTATTATTTGAGCGGGTTAGAGAGATGGGAGCATCGCTGGGAGAAATGAGTGTAGAGTTACAAGGAGACTATGTAGAAAAATAAAAATACATTTTAAGAAAAAAAATGTCTTGTATCTTTGTTAGGTCGGAAACTTTTACACCCATGTAAGTCAATAAATACAGGAACTGATCGAATATTTGAATATATTCGAATATTATCGTTGTATATTGTGTAAAACCTGGTGTGGAGGATGAACGATAATATGTTTAGATCTGTTGCCATGACCTTGCCGACCGAATTTAACACCTTTGCTTTCTTCAAAGCTCACACACAGTTTTGATTGTTCCTCTGTTTTCGAACTATTGTAGCCTATTCACTACGGAAAGGTGTCAAATCATCATCAAAGTCACCCTAATGACTGCGTTTATTCTCCACTGGTTGGAGCAGCGTCCATCTTATCGCGATTTTGTTTACAGTTCCACTTTTCGTGAAAGTTGTCCAGTGGGTAATCGTCCTTGGTAAAAATAAACTACAAGTGCCATCTTTTGAATGTTCTACGAACCTATTGAAGGGTCTTCGTAATAGTCTTTGTTTTAGAAGCGTTTTGTCAGACATTTTCCTTCGATTTGGCAAGTATTAGAAATATATCATCATCATCATCATCATCGGCACTACAACCGGGATATGGTCTTTGCCTTATTTAGCTATTCTCTCCACCCGATTTCGAGACGATGTCATCCAGTTTGACACTCCCAGGCTTTGAACGTCCTGGTCTACGCCGTCCCTCCATCGCAAACAAGGTCTGCCACGCTGTCGCCTTCCATACATCCGACCACAAAGGACTTTCCGGGAAGGCTCCTCTTCGCTCATTCGAGCTAGGTGTCCCTCTGGGGGAATCGTTGTGTACCGACGTACGACACTGGTTCTCTTCAATCAGTGGCGGTTCCACCAGATCCCACGGCTCGCCTTCCTGAAAAAAAAACCCCATAACCACAACCCAGTCTGCATAAGCTTTCGCTAATGCAATTCGCATTAACATCTTAAATGCTTCACGCATCAATTAGATCCAATTATTATAACTCAAAAGTACCTGCAAAAGAATTCTTACCTTTTCAAGCATTCCTTCGCTTACAAATCCCCTGTAAGAGTTCTTACTTCCCTTATCATAAATTATCCTGAAAAGAAAAACCACGGTTCACATATCATGTAACCATTCCAGCCAGAGATAATTATCATGGCGTCGCCTATTCCCACCTTCATTCATGTATACGACAAATTTCTTTATGTATACATTGGTTGGCGACGTTTTTTTCCCAGCAATAAAATTCCCTGACTTGCACAATGTGCAACCCAAAGCAAATACGCATTCCGCGTCCCCTGGCATCAATTGAAATCCAAGCATAAACAATGCAAAAAAAAACAAAAACACAGAAAAACTCAACTCACGACTCGAATAAAAACCTGGGTGTACGCTGCGGTGGTTAATTCTTGACTTCTTGTGCGTGTGCAGACTTTGATGTAGAATTGAGACTCGGTGTGGCGTGACCGACACCGATGAAGATTGAATAGCGACTGACTCTTGGCGAAGAATTAAATTATAAAGTAGCGCGGCCGCGTTACCGACCGCGATGAGAAATGACAAGCGACTGATCCCAATTAGGGATGAAGTGGGTAATTTAATTTTGCAAATCGGACAACCAATAGAGATCACGCTTCTGCTCTCTTATGTGCCACAGCCGTCGAGGTGTGGTGAACACATCGGTTAATTCGATAGTCGACGAACATGGGAGAATGAGAGAACAGAAACACATTGTACTATGATCTCGGGGTGGGTTTGGTTGTGTGTGCATGAATCAATGCAGCTCTGAGGATAACCCATTGTCCTAGTGCGATGACTGTGGTGATCTCCGAGTGCATTGAACTGTATGGGGACGGAATTGTGGAGGAGAGGAAAATGTTTTGCAGCTATTCACCTGTAAGAAGAGATCATTGATCCCAAGCGAATAGGTGGTCTGGGAAAAGTCGAAGTGACACTACTTTGGCTAGGGTAATATTATCGTGGGAACTAGTTAAATATTTTGATAATTACCCCAGCGATTGCATGATTATGCAACAGCGTCGTTTGATTCTACTTGTTGTTGCTAACCGACATGATGTGATTTCCGCTGGAAATCTCATGGGTTAGCGAAATGGAGTTTCCGTATGGCAAAACGGTAGCTAAACTCAATTATGCATTGTCTGCATATAATAATGAGTTGAGCTATGCGTCCTTTGGGAAAACAACGATTCTCAGGTGAATAGGTTAGTAGGAGGAATTGGGGTTGATTTGACACGTTGTTAGCGGTCGAAATAAGGTATGAAATTGTGGGTTGGTTCTTCATGTGGTATAGAGAAGCCCCACATCCCACCCACCGGAGTATACCGAGCTTGATTTTTCGTACAACATTAGCTTCAAGGTAGATCGCGTACAACTCATGGTTGTAGTTTCTCCGGAATCGCCCTCGTCACATACGGACCAACAATTATCCTTAAGCCCTTCCTCTTGAACTCGGCTAAGAGTTAAGAGTGCCTTTTATTGAGCACCCAGGTACCGGATCCATACATGAGTACTGGTAACACCATGGTCTTGTACGGTAGTAGCTTGAATATTCTAGATAGATTTCGGGATTTAAAGAGCCTTGATAGACTATAGTATGCTTTGTTGGATTTGGTCAGCCGTTCGTGTATTTCTTCTTCTATATTGTTACTATTGATCCAAGGTAGTTAAAGGATTGTACTACTTCAAATTCGTGCTCCGCTACCCCGATAGTTTTACCGATGTTAGGTCTTCTCTTCACAGAAGTTGCCACCATGACCTTAGTTTTTCCCTCATTGATATGCAGTCGCAGTTTTTGTGCCGCCTGCTCGATCTGGGTGAAGGAGCCCTGTACACCCGAATCAGATCTGCCGAAGATGTCAATGTCATCTCCGTAGGCAAGTATGTGACTGGACTTGGTGATAATAGTCCCTCTTAGAAGTATATAGCATAGATGAAAAAACATCGATTATTTTAACTATGGAAGGTTTTTCGCTCCATTAACATTCAATTGTGATAAATTGCATAAACCATTTGGATTCATGGGTAATATCTGTTTGCATTGAGCTAATATAATCGGAATATTAATAAAGTTGGCGAAGTATGTAGACGGTTTTGCAATAGACATTACGGTTAAGCTGCGATCTCCATGAAATCTAGGTTTCCTATAGTTTATTGCATTTATAATGAAGTGACCTCAATTTCTTTAGTTTAAGAAGGTTGAGATGGGATAGTTTCTTTGTTACAATATTATTCACTCGTCAGTTAAACAAATAAATTAACTAGAAACAAATTTAGATATTCGATAATCTTAATAACCTTAGAGCATCAGATTGTTATCTATTTTGAGCTATTTATTTCCATTAATAAATCAATATCCTCTGGACGACGAACTTTTTGACGGATCTATCATTACGATAAATAATTCTCGTCCTACCACAAAAGAAGTATTGTAGATGGAACTACATGGTTTTCTAATTGTGTTCCGTGGATGTGACCAAGCACGTTCTTTTATGCATCCATGTTGCATTTTGTAATTGTGCTGTACCACTGGAGACGATCCTTCTTTGTATAGATGTGGTGCTGTGAAAGTTTGCGCAAAACTATAAGCAAATTAAATTTGAAAAATTGCCGCAAGTTGCAGAAGTAACAAATTACGTCTTCCAAACTTATAAGCAAAAAGGAAGAACGTGAGTAAAACGGCAACGAAAGAAAAGTCTGGGACATACGGGGAATTGACACAAGAGCGACATGGGATATGGATGGAGTTTTCTTTGGACAAAGGAGATTTGTCAACACGGTATGTCTGAAACTTATTTCTAACGAAGGTGCTTACACCTGGGTGTCGCTAGTTATATTAAGAAACTTTGTCTCGTTTGAAAATCGTGTTCCTGATGGAAATTTATTTTTAGAGTCTTAATCTGCTTCTTGATGAAATTAACGTAATGCTTAGACGTGTACTACGTTAGTTTAACTTGCACATCCGTCAATCATCCTTAGGGGCGTATAAATTACTTCAAAATTGTAAAATGAAAGTAATTATCATTCTCCCGACTAAGGAGATGCGAATACACTGTATACTGATGAAGTGCAGTAATGAATTTATTCTTTATTGGACTTATTGTATTTAGTGTACGTTCCTGTAAAAATTATTACATGAAAGGGCGATATGAATTCCTATCCATTTTTCAATAGACTTGTCAATATACTCGATTTGTAGTGAGGCACCATAACATTAAAAAAAAAACACACGCATCAAAACAAATTTAACGAAGGTTGTTGTCTGGCGAGTTAGTTTTACACGTGTACTCATTTTAAAGAGGTCATTTGTATCAAATAGAAACATAAATAAGGACTTTGATAAAAATTAAAGATCGCCGTTGTAGCATATTTTATAAAATGAGAGCGATTTGTCCGCCAGCGCTGGACTAGAGATAAAGTATATACAGGTAGTCCCCGACTTACGACCGTTCGACTTACGACTATTCGCACTTACGACCATTTTTTTTCCAATTTTTTTCATAGAAAATACTTAATACTAATATAATAATACATTACATTAGGTAAGTCGGAATTGTTTTTATATGAAATTTGACTTGCGACTTAATCGACATACGACCGATGACCAGGAACCTATCTCGGTCGTAAGTCAAGGAATACCTGTACTCCACTTTGATTTGCAGGTGTCTCGTCAGGACAATTTGAATAAAAGTTGGTCCATCGAGTCGAATCTCGAAATGGGAAGGCTATCTGTCACAAGATCGGGAAGGTTGAAGAGGACGTTGTCGTGCTGAAGGGATTTCATTCTGTGATAGATCACACAATATCAAGCGGGAGTATCATATGCGTTGTGGTAGATTATACTGTGCATTTCAGAAGAGTGTGAGCATCGTACGTCTATGTTCCCAAATCAAAAGGAGTCCTCTTCACGCTTCACATCCCGTGTAGACAATCAACCCGTTGTAATAGTTGGATGTGTTGTTGGTCCGCATCGTTTGTGCAAAGATCAAAGCAAAATGGTGCTCACCAGGCGAGAGTTGAAAATCGAAGTGAGTTCAAGTAGCGGTTACAGAGACGGGCGACGGAGCTGGTAATAACAAATTTCCCAGTAGTTAGTCAGAGGAGATTATGCAAGGTGATTGGAGAAATCTCCCATAGCAGTTACGTCGGACTAAGTGATCGAGCATGCGTGCTCCAGTGATGGTAGTGAAGATATGCACTAGCTTCCACTCATATATTGGATTCGACGCGTCTGTGAAGAATACTCTAGGAAAGGGTGAGCAAAGCCAAAATGAGTTACCTGTTCCTCGAAGAAACGTCATTAGAGTACGATTGAAGTCATAATGTCTGAGTTCATCGGGAGCTGTAAAGAAAATCACCAGTAGAATTCTGGTAGCCATTCAGTGCAAGTGGTTCATGCATAGCCCTGTTTATCAGATTGAAGAGCAGTGAGAGTTTACTTTCGTTTTTATTTCCTTTACGTTCTACTTTTGACAACTTTACGGAAAGAGGCAATTATGTGTAGTTATATGACATATGAAGTGTCCTAGGAGCTAAACAAATATCACAAGTGAATGTAAGCAATTATATTAGGAATAGTGACCCAAAAATACAGGAAATTATTGTAGGGCTCAAGTCAAGGTGGTGTGTCTAATTTGCCACAAACAGCATGGAATCCCACAATCCTACCATGTTATGAGGATCGGTGTTGGTAATACTGTAGTGCTCTGAAAAACCCTACCATCTCCTTCCCCACACATACATATAAATCCCTACCTGCCTACTGAAATTCGCGAAATCGCCCTTGCACTCAATTCCCCATTATCCTAAACCCAAATCCACCAAGACATTATCCAACAAAATTCCTGGTAAACGAATTACAGAATATTCGTTTATTATCCATATACACCAATTTCCTATGGTCGCCAAACAAAAAAAAAAAAAAAAACAAAAAAACTTATGGTAAGTTGAACCAGATGTCCATCGCCCATAATTCAGAGAATTTGCCTAACCGAATTCTTATCTCAAATACAAACACTTGGCTGCAGCCAATGTAGCTTTTTCGAAATTTTGCTTTCTTTTCGATTTCTCGGATACAAAATTTCGATAAGATTTTGAATAAAAGGGTGATGAATTTCAGATTCGAGGATCAGTCTCAATTGGGATGTATGAGGACACTTATAAATTAATTAAATACACAATCAGTCTCGAGGTTGGCGTTATATTATATACAGTATAAATTGGATTGAAAAGGACGCCAATATACTAAATTAATAAATGACAAAATTAAAATTTTTTTTTTCTATAAGACTCTGCCGAATTTCAGGACTCTTTTTTCAGCAATCGGTTGTCACTCTTCCCTCAGGTCTGAGGAAGCACGGTGGCGACCGCAGCGAGCCCTCTCGGGAGCGGTCTATTAAAGAGACCATCACCCTTTTAAGGACAAGGAGATACGCTCCCTCAGAGAAAGGCTACTACTACAATACCAGGGAGCCGATCAAGACAGCAAAACTTTTCTTCAAATGCCTTCAATGTCCACCAAAATCAGCTTGCAGAATATCAGCGTATCGATTTTATTTGACAACGTGTATTATACATGGTGGAGCAAACTTAATCATCCAATTTTGTTTTTGAACTACTTTTTTTCTAATTTAAATAAAATGATTTTGAATGATTGGAATCTTTATTTGGACCTTTACATTTTTTTTTCTTAAGTGGAAAAGATGATATCCGTCAAGTGCCTGCCGTCAGTGTTGATATACATTTGTACCTGTTTTATCCCATTTTCCATGACTTTCCGGTGATAACTGTTCGCATTTCCGCCGAATATTCTCCTTAAGGGCTGCGATTGTCTGAGGCTTGTTGGCATAAACCCGCGACTTCAAGTATCTCCAAAGAGAGAAGTCTGGGATGGTTAAATTGGGGGATCTTGCTGGCCATGCCAAATCGTCAAAACGGGAGATTACCCGACCAGGAAACGCTTCCTTCACAATATCCATTGTGGCTCGTGCTGTGTGTGCGGTTGCACCGTCTTGTTGAAACTGCATGTACGCCAAGCCCCACTCATCCAATTTCGGCAGTAAGAAGTTGTTTATCATGGCTACATGGAAGTAAGTTCAATTTTAAGAAAAAACAAACAAAAAATTCGACACAAAGTTTTCATAATTTTTCCTTGTCATACAAATAGTCATAAATACAGCCACAAACAAAGTTCGGCCGCCGAAAGGCAAATTTTACAATAGTCATGTAATGTTTAGCTTAGAGCGTCTGCGTAGGATCAGTAGGTTATAATATAAGATAACTAAGCTGGAATTTAAGCATTTTTTGTCTAGCATATCATTTAGAAACCAAGAATATAAAAATAAAAAAAAATTGTAATGAATAAAAATGAAATTACCATATACAAATAGACCACTGTGAAAGTTGCAGCCAGCTGCGTCATTTGGTTCGTGTTTGATGGCCATTGAAATCAGACAACCTCCTGACTTTTAACGAAAATGAAAAAAAAAAAGAATTTCGTGCGCTGATTAAAGATAATCAAGCAAAATCCACACGCCCTGTGTGTAGGGCGTTAGAATATACTCACAGCTAGGCCAGCTTGTCGTAAGAGGCGACTAAAGGCAGAGTGGTAGCCGGGGTCCCAACGCCCTGTGCGCCCGGTGAAATACCACCCCATCAAGCTTTAGGCTCCGTGAAATGGTCGAGAGAAATCCCTGGCCGTCTTTTGGAGGTTGGCTGGTGGACCGGTTCGAGAAAAGGTTGGTTAGGTGGTAGTCGGTCCCAAGGTGAGATACCACCCCGTCACGCTGTACATTCCGCGATATCGCCCAGAGAAATCTTCGACGGTGTTTCGGATGTGTGGCTGATGGCCCGGACTGACACAGGGATAAGTCATTATGGTGCCTTCTGATATAAAGAATTCCGGAGGTAAACTAGTCTCCCATTCGGATCTCCGGGGGGGACTATGTCAGGGGGAACATCATGCAGATATCATGATAAATAATGGAACTTTAAGAGGTTCGTCATCGCATAACCGGGATCGCTTTCGAGGCTCGGCCCACGCTCGACTGGTGACGGCATTTTGTAACGTCAGGGGTATCGGTTTCACCAATACCAATGTAAACGCCGTCCACCAATATTTGCAAACAACGAAACCTGATATCCTTGCCCTAACTGAGACCCAGGTCGATTCGTCAACTGATTCGACATATCTTCGTTGCTCACGATACGACTTACATTCGATATTCCGTTTTAAGGGTGGAGTCTGCGTCTTCGCGCTGTCCAATCTGGCTTGCCAGAGGATGGAGGCGTTGGAACCCAATAATATGGACATCATATGTTTGAGGGTCGTGCTGAGGAATTCCGTTAAATTTCTTTGTTGTCTTTACCGCTCCCCGAATGACGATCGACCGGCGACATTTTTCGAACATCTTTCACATACCGTCGACTGGATACAGATCAACCACCCAGTTTCTGAAATTGTTGTCCTTGGCGATTTTAATGTCCACAGTTCCGGCTGGTTGTTACATTCTAACAGAACCGACGAGGCTGGGAGGCTGGCGGAGATGTTTGCTGTAAGCCACAACTTGACTCAACTCGTGGGGGAGCCAACACGAGTGCTGGATGCCCGAGGCGATTATGCGAACACCCTGGATCTGTTTTTGACATCCGAACCGAGTATTTATACCGTAGAGGTTTCGGCGCCACTGGGAAACTCAGATCACTGCTTGGTATCTGTCGTGCAACCCCTTGCATATCAAGCGAATAACCGGCCTAGGTAGCTTCGCCCTGTATGGAAGTATGGGGCTGCTAACTGGGACGATTTGTGAGATTTCTTCGCATCCTTTCCATGGTCCGAGATGTGCTTCGAAAACTCCGATGTTAACGCTTGCACGGAGTCGGTATCAGAGATTATTCTTCCAGGGATGGAGATCTATATTCCGCATTCCATCAAACGAAGTTCGTCTGATAAACCTTGGTTTGATAAAAAACGCGAGCAGATTACAGCGGCAAAAAATAGCGCTTTTAAGCAATGGGGCTCCAATCCCACCTATGTTAACAGAACGAATTTTGTTAGAATCAGAAATGCGTGCAACCAGGCGATTTATACCGCAGAGAAGGCCCACAACGACAGGGTGGTCAATAAGCTGCTTCGGTGCCAACTGGTTCGCGCTCCTTCTGGTCAATGGCAAAAGCTGTCAGCGGTAACTTCGCATCTTCCTCTTTCCCCCCGTTGGTGACAGACAGCGGGACGTTAGTCACGAATTCAAAGGATAAAGCTAATGTGTTCGCAAATTTATTTTCGGCGAATTCAAACCTCGATCCCGGCCTTTTGGAGCCACCTGTGATCTCGCCGGTACGGTCTTCCATGCAGGATGTGAGATTTCGTCCGCGCACTATTCAACGCATTCTACGTGAACTGGATTGTAGGAAGGGAACCGGGCCATATTCCCTAAGAACTGTGCTCCAAATTTATCGTCGGTTCTTGGCAGACTCTTCCGCTTATCTTATGCACGGAGGACCTTTCCTGCCTGCTGGAAAATCGCTCGAGTTCATCCAATCCCAAAGACGGGAAAAAAGTGTCTCCCACAAAATTACCGCCCGATAGCATTACTGTCTATTTTATCTAAGGTAATGGAAAAAGTCATCAATACAGAGTTGGTTAAGTATTTGGAGTCCAACGGACTCCTGAATGATCGTCAATACGGATTCCGTGGCAGGCTTCGTTCATATGGACTTTCCCAACAGCTTTGCGACTGGGCGAGGAGCTTCCTCGAGAATCGATCGATGCGGGCTGTTGTGGACGGCGAGTCTTCGGATCCATATCCTGTTAATTCCGGGCTGGCTCAAGGTTATATTTTGACTGCAACCCTATTTTTGCTTCAGATAAATGATTTGTTATAGACAACGGATAACAAAATGTTAATTTTTGTGAATGATAGTATGCTTGTTTCCTCCTCTTCGAATGTTTGGCCGATTGGTGCATCTGCGTCGCACCAGCTGAGATGTAGACAGACTGACTCTCTAAATCGGGATCTGGATAAAGTCCTGCAGTGGGGAAAGGCCAATCTTGTCGACTTCAATGCAACGAAGACCTAGTATACAACATTCACAAAGAAAACTGGATCATCGGTTCCACAACTGATGATGAATGGCCGGGCCCTCGAGGCTGGGGATAGTTTGAAATTGCTCGGCGTCACGGTCTGTGAGAATGTATCATGGCATAAACACGTGTCGAGTATCGCCAGGTCAACCTCTGGAAAACTGAGTTATATTTTACTCCGGCCCAACTTCTTCTCCTATATAAATCCCAAATTAGACCCACGCTCGAATATTGCTCTCATGTTTGGAGCTCGGCTCCTAAACATACTCTCGACCTACTTGAGAGCATACAGAGACGTGCGATCCGCCTGATCGGGGACTCGGCGCTGACGTCGGGACTACAACCGCTATCACATCGAAGGCGCGTAGCCGACCTCTGTCTGTTTTACAGATATTATCACGGGTGCTGTTCTTCGGAGATTCTTGGTATTGTTCCACGATATTCGGTTTATATGCGCTCCACAAGACAATCGCACGGATCGCACCCGTTTGTGGTTCATCTCCCAACGGCGCGAACATCCCCGCATCAGAACTCGTTCCGTTACAGAGCGGAGAAGCTGTGGAACTCCCTTCCCACGCGACTGTTCCCGGAGCGTTACAACCTGAAACTGTTCAAAAAGAACTGCAACCGTTATTTGATGGCATCTCGGGGCGCCCACTCGACGCTATAGGTTCGCCTCTCCCGAGAGATGTCTAATTTAAAAAAAAAAAAGGAAAAAAAAAGGCGGATGTGATGTAGTATCAGGCAGCGTTGAGTTCGTTGTAAAATGTGCAGCAGTATATTTGTCTTCTTTAGTGCACTGGTCCAGTGTGTTGGCGGAATGACCATCTGTGTCTGGTACCTCTGTTGGTTCATTGACAAGTTGAGTTAATCTATTTGTTAATCAGGAAAGAGATGTACATACTCGTACTGACCTTCAGGTGTGTGTGTCCGGAGTGGCGAAGCCATTGAGAGGTATGCACATTGAGATCACCCGCGATAACGGTTTCACTCAGATCAAGATCGTATCAATAGAATCAGATACAGCATTAAATTCTTTAATAATGTGTTTCTATCCACGTTTGGGCTTCTGTAAAGAAAGCAGGAATGTATGATGTGCTTATGAACGTGAAGGTTTGGCCCCGAGGAAGTAAATTCTGGAATGGACCAGACCCCATATTGTGGCAGAAGCTAGAAAACGTCCTAGTTGTGCGGTTAGACCAGGATTTGGATAGAACAGAGGTTGATTGAAATCGGAAATGTTGGTATTAGTTAATACCTGGGTTTCGGTAAGTGCAAGTATTGCTGGGTTCTGGATACAAACATGAACAAAAACCGAAGGGAATTTTCTTTTTAGGCTGCAAACGTTACACAGATCTAGGCGAAATTACCGTTCCATTGGTGGAACCAAATGGCTGACATAGAAAACCAATACCGCCTAATAAAAGGATGCAAGTTAGGGCAATCGATAGATGAGCGAAAGCAACCATTACAGGTGTTATGCCCTTGTAGTAGGTGCCCTGCGGGGGTTCGAAGTATTGATCCCTGACACAGGCATGGATTCACTTAACCCGCCAACACTTACGTCGTCAAAAATTGTTCACAGAGGAAAGAGTTTGGCGGAAGCAATTTATGTAACTTTGGCGTATTATTTCGTAAAGTCCCTGCTGGATGATGTCGTAGTGTTCCGCCGAACACTGCTTACCGTGGAGGATAAATATACCAGCGGAGCGAACACAGTCAATAAATGGCACACAACACCTATTAGTTTTATGACTTGTTTATTGTTTATTAAAAAGCACACAGTTCACACCAATTGATCAACGCGCGTTTTTTGAGATGCTTTTTTACAATTGTATTCGCTGCGACAACCGACACACGTTCGACTCACTTTCTCTTTGAAATTTTATAAGACTAAGTCGCGGTTACTATTGCCACAGAATCTCGACTCGCGTTCGACCTCTTCAAACTTCTCGTCCCGGTGACGATCAAAATCTCTCTAACTCCTCGGTCCTTCGGAAGAAACTTCTCGTCTCAATGGCTATCAAAATCAGACTGACTACTTATCTCCACCCCAAAAATATCCCGCTACAGATCGTATCTATATCTGCACGGCTAAATTTCCTATTCGCTCTGCTAACAGAATTTCCGAATTTCTGTTAGCAGCATGTTATCACATCCCTGGGGATATTTCGTAGTTTCCTGAAAAGGGGAAAGTCATCTTGCATACATCATTATTATCGCTGGTAGAATTTCATTTCCACGGCCTTCTGTTTGCACAGAACATCTGGCGCGCAGGACGGAGATGATTATTCGGGCGTATAGCCCGGGGTTGTTTGCCTTTTGCAAACACAACCGAAATCCATTAGGTCCTTCTAATGGGTGTGAAATTCTACAAAGGAATCGTGGGACCGGAGTATTTCCTTTGTTGGCTTTACTCTCGTAAATATTCCGAATTATCTTGTTGATATAATTACGGTTGTTTACAATTTGGCAGCGGATAGGCGATATGCTTTATTGCATTTAGCTACCAGCGTGTGCATCCGTTGTTCGGTCTATCTACCGAAAATTGTAATTCCTTGAAAACATCGTGCAGATGTTTAAGATGGGAGATCTGTATGCGATGCTTGGTGCGTTTGACGCATTGCTTAGAAGCGATGCTTTAGCTGTCCTTAAGAATTGGGCAGAATACCATGTATGGATGCGTTGAACTCGATCTTGGAAGCTTTTGAACGTTAAGTTCCTTGGTTTTTGCTATCGGGTTCAACGTTGTTGCGCTTTCGTGTAGCCTTTATTACAGGTATTGTAATGACTATTGGCCGCGTGTCTGTGGGCACGTGTGCTGCGTTATCAGGTAAGTAAGTTATGTGAAGGTAGGAACCTTACCTGCACGGAATTGTGCGTTCGTAGAACGCTACAAGAGGATTAATGTTCACCAGGAGGAAAATTGAATTAATGAAACGCACTGGGTTGATATTTTATAGTTAACGTTTTTATTTGGTTTTAACCGGAATATCCTTTTTAATTAGATTTGGTGGGGATACCAGTCTATTTTTCTCACAGGAAAAATCCATTTTGTAATACACTATTTAATAGATAACTTTAGTAATCACGAAATTACTTTAGACCGAAAATACCCAACACAACTAATTCAGAAATTAAGTTGAAATTGTGGGTTGGTTCTCCATGTAGTATAGAGAACCCCCACAGCCCCACTAGATCTGTGCCGAAATACAGGTCTCATCCTTTCCATGACGGATATTACGTCAACCAACAAAAATATTCCAAATATTATAACTCAATGGGGAGTGTCGATGTCCGAGGGACAGAACAGAGGTGTGAACAAAAGGAAAAGCAGACGGGAGGAAAGGAAAGGGTATAAAGTTTTTCCGCACTGTACACTTCCACACAGTTTGCAGACAACGGCGCGTGTGTGGAGATCCATTTGATTACTTTGGATCTCACAGATAACACTGCACTGCAATCGGACGCGTTTTTTTTTTTTCTTTTTTTGTAGGAAGCTAGAAATCTTCAAAAGATACCTCTGGACGGATCCATAGGCATGTCGGATCTTTACCGACTAAAACCGCACCATATTCCCGTTTTTCTCGCGGAGCTTTCTTTTAGATATTCGGACGCGTGTGTGGAGATCCGTTTGTTTACATCGGATCTCATAAAAGACTTATAGCGTTTGAAATAATAGTGAAGAAGATCGTGTGATTCGAACTGACGCTATGACAGCTCGAATCACGAAAAAAATGTTACCTAAGCGTTACTCATCAGGCTACTCACCGTGTTTAGAGTTTCATTTCCAAACTCGACTATATTCCACTGATGTGAATTATTTTTATTATTTATCGCTTTGTATACGGTTCTCATGTATTTTTCTTATTCGATTTTTTCGTTCGTGTTCTTCACTATTTTTGCTTGTGAATTGTGCGTATCTGTTAGAGTTGCCACAGACTTGTCTAGAGTAGAAATATGAACGGAGACTAGTATACATGATTACCAATTTTATTTGGGTCTCAATGGAATGACATTGACATCAGTGACATGCGGTTCCAACAAAATGGGGCCAAATACCATAATACGCGCTACCCAATTAACCCTTTGCATTCGAAAGGTGACTCTCGCTCACCACATGATTTAATGCGGGAACTCGAGAAGTGACTTTCGCTCATCATATGATTTAGTGCAGCAACTCGAGAGGTGACTCTCGCTCACCACTTTGTTTGGTGTGGAGATTCGATAATTATTTTTAATATATGAAAAATATGTGAATACATAGGAATAATGCAGGAATGATCCCTGTGAAAATAATTTTACGAGGTGGTATTGAAGTTACCGTCAAAAAGCCTAATGTCGTAATAAATTATATAAAACATATGCGCATTGTCGATCGTCAGATCAATTAGCCTCAACGTACTGTTTCTAAATAAAATCCTTGAAATGGTGACGTAAACTCTTTTTTTGGGATCTGGAAATTTGCTTAATAGATTTATATATACTATATCAGGAGAACAACCGCTTAATCACTTGCGGTATGTGAAAACTTTAGTTCGCCAATTGACTTGTGACTTTTGTCAGACAGCTGGTCGAGCGCCAACTTCAACCTCCGATTCCGAAAACATCCGCCTAAATTGAAAGCTGCATGATATTCTTACAGGAGATGGGAAGGAGTCTGCTCCCAAAGGAATAAACCCGGGAAAAGATATCAAAGGACATACTATTGGGATATTTTACCCGTAAAGCCGGGCATGCAACTCGGCATTTGTTACATAAAATATTGAGACGCATATGACAATCAGTACTAGAATATTCGAGAAAGTCCGAAACAAAGTACTAGAATATTCTAGAAAGTACTGGAAAACTGGAGACTATGAACAGTAGAACATTCAAGCCTATGGAACGGACGGAAACGAAACGCCGAATCAGAATGAGGAAACGGTATAAATACGTCGCGCACAGATCATGGAGACAAGCAGTGAAGTAAGCAGTAAAAGACGCGATAAGTACGGAAGCGATAAGTCAAGAAATCATTAAGTGTACGGTAAAAGTAACGGTTGTTATTAACGGACTAATAAAGTGTTACATTAATTCAAAATCGTGTGTTCTGCGTCGTTTCGTTTTGACGGTTCTTATTTATTAAAAACAATTAATCCAGCGAACCTTAAGCTCGCTACAATATCAAACACAACAAAAGTATAAAGACTAATGTTAAAGAAATTATCTTATAATAAGATGTAAAGATACATTAAATATTAAAATATAAAACTTTTGTGTTAATTTGTGTGTGTAATCATTTTAAGTTAGAGGTAAGAAATTCGCCTAAAGCGCTACGAAACGCTTCAGGTTGGTGATTAGTCTGAGCGGAAACGGTGTCGAGTGCAAAGGGTTAATATACTGAAGGAAATGATAAACGATTAATATCGAGTAATTAAACTGTCAACTACTAGTTATTGCATTTGTGTAATCTAACACAGCTGGGTTTCTTAGGGTTAATTGTAGTCAGTTGTCTAGTTTGTTAAGCCAGATACTATTTAAGACTTGAAGTCAACATTCGACGTTGTGGCGTTATTGTCAAAATGCGATTTTAAGAAGAAGATTTGGGGACGTCTTGTCTGGACTGACTGCGAAACGCAGTCCAGCCATAATACTTCTATTCGTTAATTTGTTAACATATTGCGAGTTGTTTTGTTACGTGATAGTACTACGGTTGAGTTTTATAAAACAATGGCACTTTGCCGAACCTGCAATAAATTCACAGGGCATTTTTTTTTGTTTACTGGGAAATGTGAAATGTCATATTTTTTATATGCAATTTTATTGCGGACTTTTTAAGTATTTACTACTGTCTCACTGTGTTGCAAAGAGATGGATAATTGATCTAGTATCCCGATTATTTAACGTATTGAAAAGTTCGGTTGTTTTAAAGAAATTTACATTCGCTGATACACGCATCAACGTATTAATTAATATCATCATTGTGTGGTATTTATTGGCATAAATTGGTATGAGTCGTATTTTGCTTATCAGTAGTACTGTAACCTGGGATTTAGACATTATGTGTAAGGCGTCTTGATACTATGAGCATCACCAGCTAATGAAATTAAATGTTCGACTTCTAAAGAGCACACCTCCATGGTAACCATCCTGATCGTTTCGAAGCCCATATATCAAATAAATACAATGAAAAAAAAAATGAAAGACGACCCCCATCCATTCCCCTAGCTATAAAATATATCAAAGATTTTCCGCCTCTGCAGCAAAATTGCTAATAAAATTCCTTATCTCTGATTCTAAATGTTGTGACATTCTCGACAAAGGCAAGCATATGAAGCCAATCCCAACATGGTCCTTAAATATTGTCTCATTGAATGTCCCCATGCAGCACTCCAGTTTAATGATAATTGGTCAATACAGCGTTCTATCGCACAGTATTTCTTTGCAATGCTTTTTCAACTTTCTTCTGAAGAATAAAAGCATTTCAAGCGGTAAGGTCAATAAGAACGGGAAGATAAGGACTATGAAATGATGCGCCCTGGATATAGAGGATCTTCATAAGATTAAATTTGAGTATGTAGCGCCAATTAAACGTCAACCATGACAAATGTTTACACGAAATTAGACACTCATTTCTACTACCCAATTCTTAAAGGATAATTTCCACAAAAATGTACACCCCAAATGTGCAAATGTTTTCCTTTCGCAAAAGGATATTGTTCCCATGTTATCCATACCACCCAACCTTCTTTTGATACGATACGCTGGTACATATATTTGTGTGTCTGTATTGTTGTTCCACAAGGCATCGTTTCGCTTTGCTCTGAAAATATATTCATGCAACGAGATGTTTAACGTCCGGGTATGAAGTTGTGCAAATCTTCACAAGACTGAGTAAAACAATAACCGTCTAATGTTTATCCTAAGCTCTTTGTAGGTATCTTACGCATCATCAAAAATGTATGCCAAAGAATGATTTTCGGCATTTTTTATTATCATATGACTGAGATTCTAACGGCTGTAGAATATTAAGTGCCGCCGAGAAGAGGACGGGAAGAAAACGACGAGAGTGGTCCCAGAATCGCAGGTATCACGAGTTATAGTCTTTTTCAAAAATTAAGATCGTTCTAAGAACATCTCCTTTATATACCTAATACATATCTTCCTTGTCCGACTGTATTTACAGGTCTGGTCAGTATTCGAATGACAAGTCACCTTCAAACATGATAACTATTCACACGTCCTTATCTTGGTGGATACAGATAACCTTACCGAAGCCAAAGCTTACGTGGTCCTATGAAAGGCATCTTTAGGAATATAGAGAGAAGACGAGAAAGAGGGATAGTAAAATTGTTCGTTAGCAAACGCTTCAGGTGGTTTACGCAAAGCCATTCGCAGAGAATGGAATTCAGGTCAACTATCTGAAGCAGAATTACAAAGCCACAAAGCCATGGCCTCAGTACTTAACTGTAAATTGCAATCGGCAAATTGCATATCTTCCACTGTATAGCTTTGAAAAGTGTGCGAAAACGATGCCCGTGATATAATCGCTAAAAGGCATAATTTCACACAAAGCCAATTCTGGAAGGCTAACATTTCTCTCTTGCTCACAGTTGGGATTCTGCACTGCTTTCTGTATCGAGCGCGTGACCAAGTGGGATCTATTAGAGTGCCGGTGCTGGGACTAGCGATGGTCAACACCGCGGGATGTGGTGTCTAAATGGGAAGCAATTCGCATCCATTCTGAAGTTTATTGCAGGGAAGCAAGGCTCGTTGTGTTCCAGAACTGAACAGAACCGTTGTGGTCAAACATGAACAGATGTTCCCCTAAACGGCGGTTTCATTTTCTATGGGGCATCAACATCGGGAAGATGCACAATGTTCATGAATGTTTCCTTAGGGAACGAAAAATTTAATGAATATCGATGACCAATTTGTGGAGTGGTAGCAATTCAGGCAGAAGGAAGAAACATTTCATGGCAGTGCTTGTCAATTGTCGTGGTCATTGAATTGGAATCCTGGCAAAAGGAAACCAAATATTTTTACTTTCCACTTTTTGGTTCAGTGAACGTAATACAAATTTGAAATGAGGGCCTGTTCCTTCCGAACCGTTACCGATGGTTGGTTATATTTGCTAGTTATATTGAGGGGACACTTTTGAATCAGTCAGAAAGGCACATATGGCAGCAGCTTTCGTAGCGGGTATCAAGCGTTTTCTTGTTAACTGAATCGTAAAGGTTACATCACCGAGAGAATTTCAACAAATGGCAATAGAAAAATAATGAAGGAGTGGAAACCATTTACATTACGTGGGTTAAAAATGTTTACAAATGCATTTTTCCCAGCGCAACTTTCATAAAAATCATGCTGCTGAGGTTATCTTGTATATCATTTTTATCAATGTTTGTCTTATTTCGGAATAAATTTTAATTACGAATGAATTTATTAGTTTCCTTGATTGTGAAGTTGCTTTTTTTTCGCAGTTTAAAATGTGAGCTTTAGTGGTATCGATATTAAAATTCCGATGGTCTTGCATATTTTTGAAAGCCACTAAAATTGATGCAATATGTAGGAACAAAGTAGCGATCATAATTTCATTGTCACCTTTATTAATGAACTGGAAAAATATTTGTTGATTTAGCTGTTTTAAGGTTTGTGTCAACATTATTAAAAGTGAAATAGAAATGCGGTTTTGGACAAAAGACAGACCCAGAGTCTGACAATTTCAGTTTCTATACCACGAATAATTTTCTTCACTTATTTTTCATTTCTATCACTTTTGCAACACGTTATTGATTGCTGCCCTAAGTATTTTACTTATTATTATTTTTTGTTTTTGGTTACTTGCGTTCTTAGCCCCTTGCACTACGGTTAAATTCGAAACAAGCCGTGCCTAACATATGTACCCGAATGGTCGCGAAAAGAGCCGAAGCGGCGGAGGATGAAATTTAAACACGATATGTTACGATTGAGTGCGATTTGGCCACGCGAGTTAATTATATCAATTGCACAAAAGACAAAAAATTATATTTGATGGGACCGGGGTCCTTTATTAATTCCACGTCTTAAGGCTACTTTTTTTATTGGATCAATGGCCCTCGTTCTGGGTTTTATATTCGGTAATTATACTAAGAGCTACGTCTTATCTTGGTTCCCAAGAGATTCGTATCTGGTATTGTTGGCGATGCAATCACACCGACACGAACTTCCAGGAAGAGCTAGGAAACCGCCAACTCATAAGCACTCAGGAAACGACGATCAGTTGTATACCGATTGGGGGAAACCACTCCAGGAAAAAAGCGCTCAGGCAACGAGCCCAAAAGGAGAACATCACTCAGGAGAAAACGAGCGAAAGAGAAGACCAGCCGGGAATCGAGCCTATATAAGACGAGCACATCGACAGAACAGTGGGAGATGGAAAATCCTAACTTAACCCAGCCAAAGCAGTAGCTATCATTCTGAGTAGTAAACACTGCATATTCACAGAATATTCGAATACAAATAGGTGGTACTACGATTAGACCACAGGACAGGATGAAATATCTTGGGGTCATCTATACCCCAAAAATGAATTTCACAAAACATGTGACCCACATTCTTCAGAGGGGCCTCGGTCGGTCTAAGCAACTGCACAACATTTTGAAGTGGAACAACAAAGTTGAAACCAAAGTTAAGCTTTTCTGCTATAAGCAGCTAATCCGATCTGGAATATCGTAAGCCGTTCCGTTATGGTCCTCTATATCTTCGGCTCCTTCGAAACCTCCTCAGAATATGTCAACCACTCTAGAAGTCCTGACGGTCGCCATTACCCAAACTCTCACCTATACGAAGGTGCCTCCATTACCCCTATCGACGAGTACTTACTACAATTGTGGCGGTTCCGCCAGATCCCACGGCTCGCCTTCCTGAAAAAACCCCCATAACCACAACCCAGTATACCTCCCCTACCCCACCCAATTACCATACAAGTACCTCGAAAGCATTCAGAACAGCGAGAACTTACTTGTACGGGAGTCTTGCGTCATTGACCCTTGTTATGATATTATTAAACACAATTTAAATATAGTAATAAAGTTAAGGTGTATATTATGGGTTAAAGGTAAGTAAAGGACTTACTTGTACTGACCGTGGAGCGGTTTCGGTAGCTGGTCTGGTTCCTGGTGGCAGGTTGCAGGAGGCGTTGAGCCTTGTGTTCCCCTGTTCAGATTGCTCTTGGTTGTGGATGTAAGTTTGATGGTTTATTTACTTGTTATATCTCTTTGGGTTTTACTCTCTACTGTAGTTCTGACTTTTTGTTATGGTTTCTTTTTTTGTTTTATTCAATTATAAAAAGGTGGATGTATTTTAATTTGATTCTATAATTTGTTTAACTTTTTATTCATTTTGTCTAATCCCATTAGACAGTCTCTTCTGAATCCTTTTTCATTAGATCACTTGTGTTACTTAATCAACTACTGCCAAGGTGCACTGCTGAAGGTTTTACGGCGAATCAATTAATTTTTTGTTTTCGCCGTTGACGTTTATTGTTTTATTCGGCGCCAACGCCATTTTTTATTATTTTTTTCTGCCAAGTAGAATTAGCATAAAGTAGTTTATGCAAATTAGCTACTGGACGATTTTTCTTCCCTTTACAGGCAGAGAGGGGAAATTTGGGGAAATAAGTGGGTGTTGAGAGAGGTCATGGACGCGAGGTCCGTAACACCCTTCTCTCTCTTGATCTCTTCGGATTCGACCACCACAATTTCTTCTTCAGTACAAAACTGAAGAAAGCATCCTTCCCAGCAACATTCCCCTCTATAATAGAGGATTCCTGTGCCCATCTCATAGGGTATACTGCTAACATACCACACGCGCGAGTTAACGTATGAATCACGTAACCACTATGCATCCTTATGTTCACCTTGAAATAAGAAATTCATCTAACAACAACTAGCGTCTGCATTTTTACAATCTTCTAGGAATGTGTTTCCTATTCATTCCTTAAAATATTTAACATCAAAATTGTGTCTAGACATCATTTACCTAGATCCAAAAAAACCCAAAATAAAATGCTAAGAAGCAAAACATATGTATCTATTACGTTGGGTCATTAAAAACACATTAGGAGATTCCTAGGTTAAGATAGAATTTAAGTATAAATAGCATAGAAAAACTGTAAAGAGCGTTCATAGTGACCTGTAATTTTACGAATAAAATAAAGAGGCATAGCCTCCGAAAAAAAAATATTTTTTCTTCATACAAAATATAACAACAATAACTGGCGATCCTGCCACTCACTTTAAAAGTTTAATTTGAGTTGGAACCTAATAAATTCTGGGAAGAATTTTAAAAATGTATCGACCAGAAAATCATAGGATTTTCTCACCAGTTCCGGACCCGATCAAGCTGCGCAGATCATCGAGGAGAACAACGCCTAGAGAAGGAGGCGGTAAGTAATATCTATTTTTTCAGAAAATCAGAAATGAAATAACACGTGTGTGAAATAAAGTAAAGTAATTAATATACTAAAGTAGAAAATATGTGCTTCGTCCGGATATTCGTTTGGCTTAAAGCAATTTCGTGTGAAAATCTTTGCTTACAAATGGTTTTGTGTTTCGCTGAGTAACTTACGGAGAGTTTCCTTAATAACTTTTCGGATATGAATTTGTTTTGCAAAAACAAACTAAATCCAGTAAACAAATAAACTAAATTCAATTAACAAATAAACTAAACAAATTAAATTCAGTAAACAAATAACATAAATCCAGTAAACAAATAAACTAAATTCAATTAAACAATAAACTAAACAAATAAATTAAATTCAGTGAACAAATAAACTAAATTTAATTAACAAATAAATTAAATTCAGTGAACAAATAAGCTAAATCCAGTAAACAAATAAACTAAATTCAATTAACAAATAAACTAAACAAATAAATTAAATTCAGTGAACAAATAAGCTAAATCCAGTAAACAAATAAACAAAATTCAGTAAATAACTAAACTAAATTCAACGAACAAATAAAAACCAGTGAATGAAAATAAAAAAACGGAAAACCAAATTAACGGAAGGACCATTCGACAAACCAACTGAGGACGAATCAAGTGATCAAGAGGAAAAATCACAAAACACATCAAAAATGAACACAGACAACGCCACAATAAGGGCAGACGTAACACATTTGGCCCAACAAATACAAACAATTGTGTCAGCGGTGAACCAGCTACAATTAAAGAAAAACGAGGAACCTGAAGTACGCCCCGTGAGACTAATCAAATACGAGGATATAATATTCAAATCTAACAAGCCCGAAGACATTGAGTTCGAGGCATTCAAAAACCTTTCAAAATTCAGCGGGAACCCAGAGGAATACGCATCTTGGTGAGACAACGTCTGCAACATAATGAAAGCCTGTGAAGCCCATAGAGGACATGCCAGATATGCTACAGCACTATCTGTAATAAAATATAAAATTATAGGAGAAGCAGCTAGGCGATTAACAAATTATCGGACGAAATTTTGTCTCGAAGCTATACTTGACCGAGTGGACGCAGCATATAGTGCCAACAGACCCCTCTATGTATTGAAAGAAGATATGTCACGCATTCGACAAGGAAGAAACACGCTGACAAAATATTACGATGAAGTCAACAAAGCCTTAAATCGAATCATATCGAAAATTCAGTTCGAAGCACGTCATCAAGAAGGGAAAAAGGCATTATGCGAAGAAGCCGAAAAAGAAGCAGCAAGAGTATTCCTAAACGGACTAAACAACATACTGGCAAAACAAACCCTATACGCCCATAGATGTGAATCATTAGCAGAAGCTTACGGCATAGCCCTAGCCGTACAACACGATACGAGACACACGGATATCGCACCAAACTTCCGGATGATTAAGAGAAGCCACTCGCAATACAGCCCACCGAGATACTACCAACCGCAAAGAAATCAAACTCCCAGGAACTTCGATGACAGAGAACAGCGAGTACCAAATATAGAAGTGGAACGATCCCAACAGCACTATAGAGGAAGAGATTCACGGCAATATTTCAGACCCGGATGGAGACAGCAACAGCTTTATAACAACAGCAGAAATTAACCGCAACCAGAACCCATGGACGTGGATAGGTCTACCATCAAGACAGCAAGGCAAAACAATCCACTCAGAAGACCCCAACAATTCCAACAACAGGCCCACCAAACGGAGCTGGAACAACAGCTGATCAACAACCTAACGCCAGCCTCAGAAGCAGTCTCTATAGCAAATAATGTAAGTAAAAATATCATTAGAGAATCTTTTGTTATATTAAAAAATGGGTTGCCTAGTTTAAGTTTAAAAAACCCTGATACTCAAAAAGAGTATTCAATTTTAATAGATTCGGGTGCAACTCAAAATTATTGCAAAAATACTATAGATTTAAGCTTTTCAATTCCAATAAAACAAACATATACAAAAACTCTCCATGGAAGAAGTATTATAGAGGCAAAAAGAAACATTCACATTTTAGGGAAAAGATTAGAATTTTTTGAGCTCAAAGATTTGAAGGAATTTGATTTAGTTATTGGACTAGAGGGATTAAAGAAATTAAAAGCAGAAATTGATTTTTACGCAATGATACTAAAGACCGAATATGACAATAGGAATAACGAAAACCAGAAACTAAACTATACTATTGAGGATCAAGAACACAAAAGGGAGATAGACGCATTAATGAACAGAAATAAAAGGATCGATAAAAGTTTACCCTATACGACAAGCATCATCGCGACAATTAAAACAAAAGCCGACGAACCAATCTGGTCTAAGCAATACCCGTATAAGATTGCCGACCAAGACTTCGTTAACAAAGAAATCGAAAGTTTACTACACCGTGGAATAATTAGACTTTCGAGAAGCCCGTACTGCTCACCTATTTGGATAGTTCCAAAGAAGGAACTAAACCCAGATGGCACACAAAAGAAAAGAATGGTGAATGACTATAGGAAATTAGATCTTCATACTATAAACGACAGGTACCCAATGTCAAACATTGTGCATACAATCCAAAACTTAGGGGAAGCAAAAGTCTTTTCCACATTGGACTTAGAGTCGGGATTTCACCAAATACTAATAGCCGAAAAAGACAAAGAGAAAACGGCATTTGCTGTAAATGGGGCATTATACGAATATAATAGGTTAGCGTTTGGATTAAAAAACGCCCTAGCGATATTTCAACGCTGTGTGGACGACATTTTAAGACCGTTTGTAACAAAATTCTGTTATGTATATATCAACGACATAATTGTCTTCTCGAAAACTCGGGATGAACATATGAACCATCTCCGACAAATATTCGATGCTCTACATAAAGCTAACTTAACGATTTCAGAAGAGAAATCACATTTCTTTAAAGACTATGTGAAATTTGTAGGCTATATAATAAGCCACAAATCCATAAAAACAGACCCAGAAAAGATTGAGACCATCAGAAAATACCCAGAGCCAACAAACCTAAACGAGCTACGTGCCTTCCTTGGCCTAACTGGATTCTACCGTAAGTTCGTAAAAAACTTCGCCATAATAGCAAAGCCCCTAACGAACCTACTCAAAACCGATCAGATGGTCCCAAAGAAAGAAACTACAAATTATAAAATAAAATTAAATCAAGAAGAAAGAAAATCATTTGAAGACCTGAAAGCACATTTAGAAGAATGCATGGAGCTATCGCAACCAGACTATTCCAAAACATTCGAACTAACCACTGACGCATCAAACACAGCGATTGGCGCAGTATTATCTCAAGAAAAACGACCGATTACATTCGTCTCTGGAGCATTATCAAAGACAGAACAAAACTACGCAACAAATGAAAAAGAATTGCTAGCCATAATCTTTGCACTAGACAAACTAAGAATATACATACAGGGAGTATCAGACTTAACGATTTTCACAGACCACCAGTATTTGACCTATGCAGTGTCCGAAAAGAATACAAATACTAAGATAAAAAGGTGGAAAAATAGGATAGAGGAATATGGATCAAAAATAGTATACAAGCCTGGTAAAGAAAATATAGTCGCAGACGCATTAAGTAGACAACAGATAAATAATTCATCAACATCCTCGGTACATTCAGTGGATAGATCACCAGTCTACAAAATAAAAAGCGTTGCAAAACCAGTAAATCAATTTAAAAGTCAGATATTCATAGAATTTGCGGAAGAAGACAAAGTAGAACACCAAACAACATTTACGGATTACAAAAGATTCCACTTAAAAATCAGTAATTTATCAGGAATCATTGGGGTGTTAAAAACGGTTATAAACTCGAACCACACCAACGCTATCCATTGCGATGAGGCGACACTTCACGAGATCCGAAACATAGTCGAAGAAAACCTAAACGGCGATAAAATCGTTCACGCACCAAATTCTGTAATAGATGTAATAAATGAGGACGAACAACTTAGAATTGTTCAAGAAACACACAAAAGAGCTCATCGAAACTATCGAAACAACATTTTAGAGATATCTGGAAAATACTTCTGCCCCAACAGTAGTCATCGACGAGATAATCTCTCAAATATTTCCCTTCGCCGAATCAATCATGACTGATAACGCACCAATCCTCAAAGGAATAAAAACCGAATTTTTACTCAAACAAAGAGGAATAACACATATACTTGCCCCAGTGGCCCATTCAACATCCAATTCAAATACCGAGAGAGTTCATTCAACGTTATTAGAAATCAGTAGAAGTCTGGCAGTTGACAAATCCACCTCAGCGTCAGAAGAAATATTCAACGCGGTTAAGCAATACAACTTAACAATTCATTCAACTACGGGAATCAAACCAAGCGATTTATTTTTCGGTGTAGTAACAGTAGACATACAAGATAAACTAAAGAACGCACAAGAGAAACAAAATCGATTCCAAAATAAAAAGAGAAAAGATAAAATATATTCACCCGGAGATATTATTATTGTAAAAAAGAACAGACGAGGGAAAAACGAAACTCGTTACACAAAACATATTGTAGTGGAAGATCAAGGAACCACGATAATTGGAAATGGAGGTAAAAGAATTCACAGGGATCTTATTCGTGCTGGGAATAATTGAAACAATCACCGGAAATATGGAAGCTATACCTTTAAAGGACAACAAATTTACCTCAACAAAAATCCCAGACGTATGTGTATATGAAAACTCAAGTATATTAATTCACCCATTTAATCTAACATAAATTATGAGCCCTTACAGAGAAATCACATCCCAGAACTTAAAGGAATAATAAAAGATGAAGCTTAAAATATTCCATTAATAAATATCCTAGCCTACGCTGACATATTTGTTTATAGGAAGAAAGATACAATCTTCGTCAAATACCCAATGATAATCTAGCCCTAGATACATTCCATGGATTAGTTCAAATCATGCCAGAAACCGTAGTATGTAATAAGACAATTTTTGGAACTAATGAATGTACAATAAAAAAAAAATTTATATATAAATGAAATTATAAGAATGGCAGACGATACAATAGAAAGAATTAATGAAATTGTAATCCATAGCAATAAGATAGAAATAGAAATTAATAATATACTATACTGAAACTCAAGACTAAATGAGGAAATTTATAATACCTTTAGAAGATAATCCAGTATTAAGCATTATAATTTGTATACTCCTTTTTAAAACTATAATATTTCTTTGTACATTTTTTTAACATACTTTATAAGAGGTACAATGAATACAAAACTAAATAAGATAAATTAAAATCAAAAAAATCTTTAATAACAGATTACTAGAGTTACAACACATAAACAAACAATGGGGACATTGTATTTTAACGGAGGGGGGAGTTAACGTATGAATCACCCAACCACGATGCATCCTTATGTTCACCTTGAAATAAGAAATTGATCTAACAACAACTAGCGTCTGCATTTTTACAATCTTCTAGGAATGTGTTTCCTATTCATTCCTTAAAATATTTAACATTAAAATTGTGTCTAGACATCATTTACCTAGATCCAAAAAAACCCAAAATAAAATGCTAAGAAGCAAAACATATGTATCTATTACGTTGGGTCATTAAAAACACATAAGGAGATTCCTAGGTTAAGATAGAATTTAAGTATAAATAGCATAGAAAAACTGTAAAGAGCGTTCATCATCATCATCGGCACTACAACCAGGAACCGGTCTTGGCCTTATTTAGCAAGTCCTGAGGACTGTTAAATTTTTCCATAATGATTTGTTTTTTTCCGGGCAAGGTCATTAGTCTTGCGCCAGAGGCTCCCCGACGGGGAATCGAACCCCGGTCTCCCGCGTGACAGGCGGGTATACTAACCACTATACTATCGTGGAGCCAAGGAGTGTTCATAGTGACCTGTAATTTTACGAATAAAATAAAGAGGCATAGCCTCCGAAAAAAAATTTTTTTTTCTTCATACAAAATATAACAACAATAACTCGCGCGCGCACGCACAGTACAAGACAGCACAAACATATACACACACCGGCCAAAGCAGTCACAAATCGTCAGTCATCAGCGATATAGAACGTGCGATCTTGCCTCTCGAGTGTGCATGTGTATAAATAGTGTCGGGTATTTCAACATATTGTTAAATATAAGATTATAGTATAGATAAACTTGAATACGCGAAAAATCCAGGCTCGTAGCCACACGTCAAGAGGAGTTTTGTGTTCTCTCCTTAAACCTATAAGACAGTTTCGCGAAACAAAAGTTTATCAAACTGTTGTAATTTATCTTTAAAGACATAATAAAGTGCACTGCTTCACAGTAATAAAAACAGTCAAAACAAATTAATAGACCGAAAATAATCAAGATAATCAAAAATAATCGAAATCAAATTAAAAAAAACAAACAAACAAAACGAAGAATAAAGGTGAAAATCCAACATTCAACACAGTGCATTAAATAAAATAACAAAAGTGCATAATTCAGTGAGGTGCGACAAACAAATTAACAAGCAATTTTCAATTCAATTTTTATTAGGTAGATAATTACATTTATGGTATATTTTACAACTAGTATTTAAGAGTTTTAGGACAGCAATTCCTCTACAACTATAATCTTAAATCTATATAATGACAATTGCACTATTTTAATGCATAATCAATAATAAATTAAAGGAAAACTACAAGAAAAAACCCTTAATTGAATCTTAAAACTAATATTGCACAGGTTTCCGGTTATTTTATGTAATAATGACCTCGATATAATTTTCATAGACAGGGTATATATGTAGTGATTTAGGATAACGCAAGACGGGAAACGAGAACATTGTCAGAAAAAGAACAATTGACGAAGAAGTTTCGATTGATTTTGTCAATAAGAAATTCTACCGGTTTAACGTTTGCGTTTTCATGTAGTTCATGTGTCGAATAATGCCATGGCAAATTCAGCAACATTTTCAATATTTTATTTTGACACCTTTGCAATTTTATTTTGTGTGTGCGAGCACAATTACACCATACAGGGGCCCCGTACATGAGTATAGCTTGAAAAATGGTTTTAAAAATTATAATTTAATTTTCGATGCTAAGGTTTGACTTTCTACACACTAATGGATACATAACTCTAACGACTTTGTTTATTTTGTGAATTGTGGTAGTGACGTGTTTTTGGAAGATAAGTTTTTTATCTAGAATAATACCTAGATATCTACAGTCTTCGGACCAATCAATATCAACTGCACACACACTGAGTTTAGTGCCATTTGGTAGGTAGCAGAGTTTCCTACATCTCGAAAACCAGACAGCTTGTGTTTTATTACCATTTATTTTTATTTTCCATTTCCTGTAATATACTTCTAGTTTGTCAAGAGCTGCTTGCAAAGAGTTGTAGACATTAATGAATAAGGCACCCGAAGAGCAAATGGCGGTATCATCGGCAAACATAGCTACCTGAATGTTTTCACCTAGACATGGTAACTCCGCGACAAACAATGTGAATAATATGACACCAAGGACCGAGCCTTGGGGTGCACCATAGTGGATTTGGTGAGTAGAGGATTTGTCTGTTCCTATACTCACAACAAATTTTCTCGAACGAAGAAAGCTCTGGATAATTTTGATAAGCGGTATTGGCAGCTTAAGTTTTAGTAGCTTATAAAACAAGGCATCGTGCCATACCGTATCAAAGGCTTTTTCGATGTCTAGAAGAGCCAGTCCCGTTGACTCCTTGGCGATGAATTTACCAGCTATGTGGTTTTTAATGCGCAAGACTTGGTGGATTGTGCTGTGACCACTACGGAAACCGAACTGAAAGTTTGGTAGGATGTTATTTGCCTCCACGAGACAATCAATCTTTTCCTTAATGATTTTTTCTAGGAGCGTACTTAGACAGCTAAGTAGACTAATAGGTCTGTAGCTTTCGGGCCTGTTCTTCGGTTTGCCGTGTTTCGGGATAGGTATTACTTTTGCTCTTTTCCAACAGTCCAGAAAATAACAGTTCCTAAGACAAGCGTTGAAAATGAACATTACATAGTTGCTTGCACCATGTGGAAGTGCTTTAATTAATTTGTTGTTAATATTATCACGACCGGCAGCCTTTTTTGATTTCGATTTTTTTATCAATTCTTTAACTTTGCTAATATTAGTTGCGTAAGTACTTTCAACTGGTGATTGAGAAAGTACATGGATAGTGTTAGCAACTTCAGCCCCAGTATACACGTCGCTTAGATGCATAGATATGGATAGATCGAGTTTAGGGGTTTTGGTTGACAGTCGATGGGATACAGGTGGGGAGAAGTGGATAAATTATGGAAAAACTTGGGCTGAATTCAGTAACATCTAGTAATTTGTTACCCCAGCAGTTTGCCCTAAGACAATTCCACGACTGATGTCTACAAATTAGATCACCACAAATAATTACCTTGTTTCGAGTGTGAGTCAATACAATTTTTTTCAGATCCCGCTTAAAGTAAGTAGATTTCTCAATGTTTCCATTTCCTCCGGGGAAATGGACTGAAAAAATGCGCACCTTGGAGTTATGACTTAATGTCATATCAATACTAATTTCTTCAATTAATTTAAGGTGCAATGAAGGACGCAAGGTATGTTCTATACATTTTTTTTACAACAATGGCGTGACCTCCACCGCCAGCATGTACCCTGTCTAAGCGATAACATATGTAATTTAGATGAGAGAAAGAAATGTCTTGTTTGAGCCAGTTTTCTGAAACAAGTGCAATATCAATATTAAAATTTATAAGAAACTATAAAATTCATGCTTTTCGTGTTTGTTGCTTTTCGCATTCCAAGCTATGATGCTAAGAGAGTTTCTTAAGATGATTTTTCCGAATATAGATACTTAATAGCTAATGAGGTAATGACGTTAAATTGGTCAGATCTAGTGTGACAAGCACTAAGGTTGGATACAACTTTATTAAGAAGAGAGTTTATCTCGCTAAAAGAGAACAGGTTCTCGTTATTTAGAATTTCAGATGGATCTTTCCTAGTGTGTGTCGTATCACTGTTGGAAGGTTGCCGGCTTTGAAGGAAGTGAAGGTTGACGCACAGATCGTGGTAGTGGAGAAAAATTAGCAAGGGAGAATCGGTCGGGCAGTGGCTGATGTTTATCACTCGGAGGCTGTAGAACGTTGTATTTCCCGTACCACGTCCATGTGGGGATAATTTGCGGTGAATGTCTAGATACAGCTTTCGGCTAATGCATTCAGGATCGGTGGATCTATGTGGCCCACTGCAATTTGCACACTTGACGACCTCATTCGTTTTGGAGTCGAATGTTTTGTGGTTTCCAAAACAGATTGCACAGAAGCTATTTATGTGACAATGCATCGAGCCGTGGGCGTAAAGCTGGCAATTATGATATTGTGTGACCTTACCCGGATGATGTTTTTTGAAGTCCCAGCGAACGATAATTTTGAACAATGTAGACAAGTTACGTTTAAGTTTATTTAATTTAATAGTACTGCGTTGAATGTAGATGATGTACAAGCAGTATGTGTACAGGAGTTTTGTTGATGAATTTAAGGTGATGGTTTTAACAGCTAAGCACTTGATCCCGTGTGTAAGTAGTTCATTTTTGATTATGTCA
The DNA here is from genome assembly GCA_963931805.1 of Microdon myrmicae. NCBI lineage: Eukaryota > Metazoa > Arthropoda > Insecta > Diptera > Syrphidae > Microdon > Microdon myrmicae. The sequence goes on along the minus strand of OZ007496.1, from coordinate 169,378,505 downwards.
TTGCTAATTAGGTCTAAACCGGATAACACTACATTTATTACGCGATTTTCCTTTCGCGAGTGGGTAAAAAACTCACATTTTAACCTCAAGAGTTCGGTTCTAATTTTGTTGTATATGTCCATTGTTGGGGAACATATTTTTTGTCCAAGTGATATGTTTTTTATTAGGTAATTGTCTATTTTAATGTTGTTCAATATACTTCGCACTTTACCGCTGGTTAATTTTAAAACCACAATTGGTGGAATGGTTTCTTTGTTACTTCTGCACAGTGATCGACGTTGGTAGAATCCATTTCAGGTGAAGTCTAATGGAGGACGACTTTGAAGTGGTTGGAAATAGTTTGTGTTTGAACTTATTTGGGATTTGATTAGCACTTTATTGTTAACTTTTGTATATTTATCGGGAGGGGTTAGACCTCCAATACCGGGGTCGTAACGCCACAATTTACGTTTGATTTTACTTCACTCACGTGGCCCAGAGGCCATAATTTTACGAATTTAACACTTGTTCAAGTTTTATGTATCCGGAAAGCGAGGGAAAGAAAACAAGAAAATCTGATAATGGGCTGTGAGGATTGTTGTGAATATAACAGTTGAAGTAATTACTAAGAATAGCACGAGCAAGACTGAGAGACAAGTTGTCGGCTTGAAAGTCTGTCAAGTACTCTGGAAAAAAAAGAAAAATTTGAATACTGTCTTTGTAGATTTAGATTTCGGACGCGCAGCTGAATTGCGATTTGAAACAAAACTGTATTAATTTCGTTGTACAATCATTTAATCAAAAATTGTGATTTTACTATATTGTGTGATAGACTCACAGGTCTTCTGCTGCGACAACGTTTAAATCCTTAGACATTGGCGTATCCGATTTTTCGAGAAAAGTTAACAATAAAGAATTCGAAGGAGCGACCCACACAGCAATCTTATATTTTTTACACTTTAAATGTTGTTCAATATAACTTGTAAAAGGATATTTCGTTTAGGAAGTAATATTAAATGTCTACTTGTGTTTCGGAATTTTTCTTATAATATACCTGCTAAAAGAGAGGCTTTGGTTTGGATTACACTTCAAAATGAAGTCATGAAACAGTAATTTAAACAACGTCGTTACTGCTGCGAGAGTTCACGCCTCCACAGCGCGTCGCCGCCTGGCCCGAACACAGTGATTTATACATGTTTGCGGTGCCCAGTTGTCGTTTCTTACAATTTTCTGAAAATGGGACATTTGTACGTCCTCAAAATATTCTTACTGGCACAGGGCCAGCCCTTAAGTATGGAATTACGATTGTGGGCTGAAAAATCTCCGACCTTGGATAGCAGCACTCGTCAATAAATGCTAGTGAATATAGTTGTGCTTCTTCTGACAGTTACTTACCAAATTTCAGCCATTTTGGATGCCTGGTTTTTATTTGACGATGTGAGTGTTTCTGTGAAAATAGACAAAATTGAGTACTGAGCTGTCATTAAGCTTTTCTTTTTGAAAGGCAATACTCTGTGTATGGGGACTCTGCACCATCATTTACCACAGTGAAATTTTGGGCACCTGAATTTGAACGGTGAACGTTCGAGACGTCCAAAAACTGCAACAACTAACGATAACATCGCTAAAGTTCACCAAATGGTGCTAGACGAACGCCGAATTAAAGTGAGAGAGATGGCAGAGGCTATGAAAATGTCCAAAGAACGTGCCTGTCACATATTAAATCAAAATTTAGGCATGAGAAAGCTGTCCGCGCGTTGGATGCCACGTTTGCTCATGTTGGATCAAAAACGTGTTCGAATGAACATTTCCAACGCTCTGTTGGGGCAGGTTAGGCGCAATAAACCCGAGTTTTGGGTTGTGCTGTGTGAAACTTGGATACACCATTATACTTCCGAAAAAAAATACAGTCAAAACAGAGGACTGCTAAAGGGGAATCGGCTCCAAAAAAAGGAAAAACTATTTTTTCGATTGGCAAGGTGATGGCGACTGTTTTTTGGGGTAGTCATGGAGTTATCTTAATCGATTATCTTCAAAAAGGAAAAACCATTACGGGAGCATACTACGTGTCATTACTTGACCAACTGACGGTAGAAATTTCGGAAAAATTGCCACATTTGCAGAAAAAGATAATCCGGTTTCAGCAAGACAACGCACCGTCTCACACCTCAGCGTTTGCCATGGCAAAATTCCATTACGGTTTGAACTGCTTGACCATCCGCCTTACTCACCAGATCTAGCCCCAAGCGACTTCTTTTTGTTCCCTAATCTAAAAATTGGGCCCGAAGGACAGAGTTTTTCGTCAAATGAGGAGGCAATCCACCTTCGTGAACAGTTATTTTGCAGGGAAAAACGCCCAGTATTATTTGGACGGATTAGAAAGATGGGAGTATAGCTGGGAAATGTGTGTAGAGTTACAAGGAGATTGTATAGAAAAATAAATATAAATTTTAAGACAAAATGTCTTGTATATTTGTTAGGTCGGAAACTTTTCAGGCCACCCATGTAGATCATCTATTGACCTGTTATAACGAAAACCTTGCTGGCCTTCATTAAGGAAATCGAGTATTTGAAGAGAGTTTATAACTTGACAATCAATGTATTGTTATATATTCGTGGCCTTGCATACAAATGAAACAAGATAGAAATATGTTTGGAGAGATTCAACGAATACAGAAGGTTACATATTGAATACTTTAGAGAGAACGACACCTTTATCAACGGATTTATGTCTGATATATGCTCCTTGAGTACTGGGGTTACATCTCTAATTCTCCTTGGGATCAAGTCGAGGTGGACTTGACGTGTTACGTGCATAGTAATAGTGTTTTATGTGGTATGCGAAATGAGTAGCAAATTTTGTGGTTGTTGCGCTAACTGAATGTTAAAAATCACGAGTAAAAACTATTTAAAAATGTCAAAAGAATGTAATTTGCAGTACTGCAAGGACCCAATAAGTAACAGGATATTTAAAGAATAATACAGAGACGTGAAACATTTGTGTGGTTTATTTATTTTTTAACAAATCCGTTATATAACATATTAGCTGACATCATTTGAAATTCACCCTACGCTAAAATTTAATACTATCTAAAATGTTTTTAGCATGATTGCTAATTATATAAGCGCTTGGCATTATCTGATTGAACGTAGTATAAAATATTCCTCATATTCATTCAAAAAACATAGACTAAATATTTCACTGATAATCACTGAATTTAAACTACGACAAATACATCAACACACTCGAGTAAAATAAATTATACTTTTGATAACTTTATACATATTGCAATGATGTCGTTATCGTCTTAGAAATAACTAAAATGGATTCGTTTTGTTTCAAACATTTCAAATATTCTATCTATAAATATTGGCACTATCCTAGCGTGCTATAATCAGTTCGTTATTTTGTATAAAGCACAGCCTTTTTTGATGCACTTAAAGATTCCAACTTGTGTTAGTGCCAGTATCATCTTCTAAGATATCATTTCCAGGGGCCCAAATTGTTATTACGTCCTTCAATGGGGATTTCTCGGCAAACAAGTATAAAAAAGTTACGTTTTTCATATTACTTTAGCCATCACTAGCCAAACACAGGCGGAAATGCACACGCACATAGAAAACCAAATTGGAAGATATACACACTCGAAATGTAAATCTTGCAGCTGGAGTTAAAGTATATTGCTGTTCCGGGGATATTCTATAGCATCGCCCCATGATACCAGCTTGTGTCCTTAGCCTTTATGTGTGATTATCTTTTTTACTTTCCTCATAAAATAGCAAACGAAGTAAATTGCGTGGAGCTGGGCACAGATAATACTTATAAGCAGGATACAGAAGAAAATCATTTCCACCCAAGGGCAATATAGTGGAAGTAAAATTAAAAGGCTATCCAATTTTTATTTCAATGTCCACTGTCGATCGAAATCCTCTCAAGCTACGAATTTTACCCTAATACTTTCAAGTTGAATCACAATTGCGAGACTTTCAAGAGAAAATGATGGCCTAATTTGAATTTGAGTTGACCTTGCCAATCTAACAACTTAAAAATCGTAGTCGTCATTTCGCAGTTCGTAACAGTTGAGAATAATGTGAAGGCTTTGTTCTACCATTCGTTTATCAACAGTTGATAGCTTTTCACCAGAGAAATATTGAACTACAAAATTATTGGTTGGTGCTTGAGAACATAAATATTCGAAAAAAATAAGAAACAAATTTGACGAAAATTTAACGAATGAAACTAATGAAATGGAAATCGAAGAAAATTCTAAGTATTTTATTCAAGTTAGTAAATGTGTTTTTGTAAGTTTTTTTATTTAGATTTTATATTGTACAATTATTTCTACTTTTATTTTTGTTTTTAATACAACTGAATATTACTTTTTATTTACTTTGAATAGGTCGGACAATCAATTGTTGTACACAGCCATTTTTTTCTTAATTTATTATTGTAATGTTCAGGATTATTTAGTAAATACATTGCTAGAATAATGTTTGCTCAATAGAACAATAATACGTTATTATTATAAGAACTGTACAAAGTATAAACAATACTCATAAAGTGAAAACTATAAACAACGATAATAATATGAAGATGAATCCAAATAGTAATACTACAAATTTGGAAAAAAATAAATAATCTCGATTTCGTATTCTCATGCGGATCTAGAAGATAGAAGGCGATATTTATTATGATTCTATTTGAAGCGTTGTGGTACCCATGTTTTTAGATTAATTTCATAATATATTACCCTAAATACTTCTTATTTTTCAGCTTACTGGAATTCTTTACCTTTTACAATAATTTCAATCACAGTCGCAATTCAACCATAGCCCGCATCGGACGTGTTAAAAGACCACAGTTTTCGCTCATATGTCGGATGTTCATTGACAAACATACAATTGCTTTACTAACAAAAGTGATGTTTATCACATAACCAATGTGTTTTAATATCACAATAACAGCGGATTAGACCCTGTGAATAACAAAAACGTGTGTCTAATTCAGTTACAAAAACGTTCATCTAATTCACAAAAGGGAACGAAGCCACGAAATGGAAAAAATAGTAACGTGACGTGTTGTGACAATCAAAACAAAATACAACAACAACAAACAAACAAAACGAATGTTAAAAGTGACAATTCACAGTGCATTAAATAAAAACTAAAAAAATAGTGTGTATAGAAAATTACTTCCGTGAGGCGCAAAAACAATTAACATATATCATCTCGATCGCAAACGTGAAAATTAAAACAAATGATATATTACTTGTTAAGAAAGCAATTTTTAAATCGGCTTTTGGTGCGACTGCAAGTTTACTGATGCTTACCCAACGATAGGCGAGTTCCACTCAGCTTACGGGAGAAATCGAGTTGCGTCGTGGTTCGTGTAGCAGGTCGAACCAGAACAATTTTTTAGTTAAAAGACTGGCAGGTAACAGGCATGCCATTCAAACCTATGCGGTGGCAGACCACGAAAAAATTAAAGAGGTATTAAAAAGAGCCACCGCGGAAGTCTACTCGTTCACGCCGAAACAAACGAAGAGTGTAACGGTTCTATTAAAGGGTGTCGGCCCTGAGATGGAACCGGATGATCTGCTCTAAATCCTTCAAAAGTTGAAGCACAAAGATCTCGAGTTTACCTCCGTAAAACCGTTCACCACAACCAGGGCACAATCTTTATTAGAAAAGGAATCCTTCATAAAGTTATATATAGTGGAGAAGTGCGCAGGTTCCGGGTGCTGGAAGCCTGTATCGTACGCATGCCCCTTCAGCAAGGAAGGGGTTTGTATGCGATTGTGGTCTTTGCACCTGAGGAGCACCAACATAACCTATTTATAGCAGAGCTCGAGAGACTCTTTCGATGCTTACAATTGCACCGGGACAAAAACTACTTTATCCTGGTGGGAGATATGAACGCCAAGCATAGAAATTGGGGAAATTATATATCTAATGCCAGAGGAAATCAGTTGGCTGGTTGGTTAGATCAGTATCATATTGAATATAAAACTGACCTGCTAACTACGGAGTATCCATCGTTCCCTAGAGGTAGATTGTTCTTAGATATCTTGCTAATGGACTCACGACTGAGACTACTTACCACCAACAGACGAAACAGAAACTGTTTACGGACAATTGAATACTACAGTGACCACTATGCATTCACGGCAGTAACAGAGCTTCCGAGCGATCTCGCAGATCTGGAGGAATTCGTTATCGCAGAACCCTACAACTACGGGGCAATGCGATGGCCCCGGCTCACCAGATCATTAACAAGAGAACTTCGTTCGAACGACTTTAATCTGCCAGTAAACAGAAACCTGACAAATGACGAAATCGACAAATACATTCAACAAATGGACGAAACCCTAAAACGAACAATGGACAAAACAATTCCCAAAACAACAGTTACAGATCACATAAACATGTACAGAAACACAACAATAAACGCACTCCACAAGAAAAAGAGCAGACTGCTATCGAAACTAAAGCAATTACACAGACAGTTTACAGACAGACAACAGCAGGCGATATTATCACTGAAATCCCGACTAAAAAACCTACAACAATTACTTAAAGCTAATTATAGATTAGCAACTAATTTGTATTGGTACAACAGAATTCGGGCTATAAAAACTAATAACCTGAACATGTTCCCACAAATAAATAAAATATTCAGGAGAAATAATCAAAACGAGATTCAGTGTCTCCAAATTCCACGTACTGATGTAAACAAGCAGCTACTAACCAACATTGGTATAGATACAGAGAACGCGATCCTCAATAGTGAGCTCTTCGTGATCGAAGATCCTTTGGAAAAGGTGAACGCTGTGGGAGCTGTCTTTCAGGAAATGTACAAGGTGAATGAAAGCATTCACCGAAATCACGACCTGGAGGACAGAGTTCTACTGAATCACCTGCACCTCCGGAATAAAATTTCACATTGGCAATCGGAGAATCCGGGTTTTACCGAATTCAGTGACGATAATCTGTCAATTGACATTAATGCCAATGGTGGGGCTAATTGCCCTTTAATTGCTAGGGAAAGAATTCAGAGTATCTTCGGCTCATTAAGACGCAAAAAGTCAGTGGGAATAGATTGAGTACTTAACATTGTACTCAAGAACCTGCCCACAATGGCAATAGATATATACACGGTCCAGTTTAAGAGCGCGTTGAATAATGCATATTTTCCCGTGCGTTGGAAAACGGCTATCATTCAGCCCATCCCAAAAAAGGGCAAAGAGTGTACAAATCCAATGAAAATGCGTTCAATAAGTTTACTCCCAAGCATCAGTAAAGCATTTGAAAAGACTATTAACAAAGCTCTGCTAAAATGGGTAGACGACAACCACATTATTCCAAATAACCAGTTTGCTTTGAAGGCGGGTCATGAAACCACACATGCCGCAGCTAAACTGGTCTCCGACATACAGTGGAATAAATGTATGAACCAATGCACAGGTGCCTGTCTGATCGACTTGGAAAAAGCCTTTGATACCGTCTGTATCGAAGGGTTATATTACAAGCTGATCAGACACGGCATACATAAGCCTCTACTATATGTACTTTACGATATGTTAAAGGACAGGAGGTTCGTGGTCAAAAATGCTAATGTGACCTCTAATAAAACGTATAATATCAAGAATGGCTTGCAACAGGGCGCGGTACTTTCTCCGATTCTTTTTAACATTTACATTAGCGACTTATTAGATGCACTCCCGCAGGCTATTGCGTACGCAGACGATCTCATAATTTACAGAACAGCTCCGAAAGTTGAGATCATAAATAGTTTAATAGACTTCAACAAAGTGCAGCGCTATTGCGATGACTGGAAACTTAAGATCAACTTCCAGAAATGTGAAGCCATCCTATCTAGAACCCCATTATATAAAGCCACGAACGACACAAGAAACAACTGGCGAAAGCTAGTTATCGTGGGACCTCATGGAGATAAACTGGAAACCAAGAGTTTAGTTAAATACCTGGGCATCTGGCTAGATCAATATCTGTATTTCAACAGACATGTAGACGCTGCTTTGGTCAAAGCTAGAAAAACGTTTGCTATGACAAGGAGGCTATTTCACAGTAGCCGACTTGATAGTAGGGTTAAAGACATATGCTACATGACGCTAATCAGGCCAATGCTCATATATGGTTGTCCAGTATGGTTTAACATAGATCCCAATTTAATGGAAAAGATCCGGGTGTTCGAAAGGAAGTATCCCAGAATTTGTCTCAGATTATATCGAACACCGGAATCGGAATACAAAAAGTACTACTCAAATGAGACTTTATATAATGAAGCCTCCATAAATAGGGTGGATAATTTTATGATCAAATTAATCGGGGGACATATTGCGAGAGCAAAAAGTTGGTCCAATGACCTAATTTTCGGGGCTTATTATCAAAATACACTGTACTATGAGAACGTGCGTCGCAACGGTTTTGTTCCACCAGAGGCGTTCCTTGACTTGGATATGAAAGGGCTTATACAGGATAGATCTGGAATTCCGCTTATCTATCATGTAAGTAGATCATCCGTAGACGGGCGATTGTGCTACAACCGGAAGTAACGCGCACCGAAGAAGAGCTCTTGCGCTATCTCCCACAAAGACCGGGACGATAGTATTGGACAGCGTCAACAGTTCTGGTGGTTGAATGGCATATAAAGACCTGGATACCAAAGTCGGTATAGAATAACAGTATCATCAGGCAGCTTACATAGACTTAGGTTTTCTAGAATTGAGGTAGTATAAGATTTAGAATAAGTTCAGTTAAGTTAAAAAAAAAAATATATATATATATAAATATATATAGATATATGTATATATATATATATATATATATATATATATATATATATATATATATATATATATATACATAGGCTCCTCGATAGTATAGTGGTTAGTATACCCGCCTGTCACGCGGGAGACCGGGGTTCGATTCCCCGTCGGGGAGCCTCTGGCGCAAGACTAATGACCTTGCCCGGAAAGAACAAATCATTATGGAAAATTTAACAAGCCTCAGGACTTGGTAAATAAAGGCCAAGACCGCTTCCCGGTTGTAGTGCCGATGATGATGATGATATATATATATATATATATGTGTGTATGTGTGTATATATATATATATATATATATATATATACATATATATATATATATTAAAAAAAAAATTAAAAAAAAGTAAGGTTAAGAAAAAAAAAAAGAAAAAATTTACTAAGTTTTCAAAATTTTTCTTTGTCATGTAAATAATAATAAGTACTGCCACAAACAAAGTTCTGTCGCCGAAAGGCAAATTATACAATAGTTATGTAATGTTTAGCTTAGAGCGTCTGCGTACGACCAGTAAGTTATAATATAAGATAATTAAGCTAGAATTTAAGCATCTTTTGTCTAGCATCTAATTAAGAAACTAAGAATATCAAAAGAAAATAAAAAAAAAAATTTTAAGAATGAAAAAATGAACAATAATTTCAATAATATTTCTGTCCTTACGTCTAGTTTACAATAATTCTTAACCTAAATGACAAGAGTCAGAAGCGGTTGTGAGGGATACAAACGATGTTTTTCGATGTTGGTTGAACGAAAACATGGAAACGGTTCATAGTGTTAAGTTAAAACAGATGGCTCGAAGTGGTGAATTGGAAAGTGTTAGCTGATATACCAACAGTTTATCGGCGCAATGACGTGACGTAGATTCGATGCCGTAAATATGCAAACCATGGTATGGCCATCAATTTAACTTGCGAAATTCTGTGTTGGCTGAGCGTATGTGAAGCAGAGGAGCTTGGTTGCGCAGGTGTCAGATAACCTATTAAACTAACGTTTTATGACACCAAGAATTCCATTTGCATATTACTTACAGAAACCTCAAGTTCTGTCACTGCTAAACACATGGAGTAAGAGAATGCGGTCATTATAAAGAAATTGGTTCCAGATGATGGGCAGCATTTGTGGGACTATGTAAAAGGCAGACATTTAGATATGTCGAGTATCCACAAATTTCTTGGGCACTTTGTTCGAAAATTTATCTAGATATCATCATAACGTTTACGTCAGTAGGTACCGTGAAAGGGGTTGTTTGATAGCAGTACGAAGAATTGGAAGGAAACACCACAAATTGACGCACATCTTGATTAGGAAAGGGAGCACCAAATCGTACTCAGTGTAGGGACTTTTCCAAGTATACTTTAATCCACCATTTAAAGTGTAGTAGGAAGCCAAAATCTTTTAGTTTTTAGGTAATAATTTTGTGGGGAAATTTTTCAAACGCCTTCTAGAAATGCATAATTATTACATTTACTTTATCCCCGGCCCCTTGTAATTATCTTGTTCATAATTATTTCGTTCTTACTTTTATTCATGGACATATTACACATATGGACTATTTTCTTATCCTAAAGGGCAAATGATCGTTAGTGGTTTTAATAAGAATAAAATACACTTTTTAAATACCTTAAACATATCCATTAATAATTGAGTTGTTTCGAGAGAACTTTACCAGTAGTCTCTTGGGCATTGAAACGAATGTAGTATTCGGAATTTGTACCTCGTCTGATGAAGATTTTCCAAAGAACATGGCGAAAAGATTTGCGAAGATTCGAGGGCCGGAGGTAGTGTGAAGAATTAATCAATCGAGATAGGTTTCGAATTGAAAAATTTGAAAAACACGTTCACTTTTTCCTAACATCGTGCTTAAGTAGTGTGAGTATACGAGGGTGGCCGGAAAATTTTTCGACCTGGCATCTAAAAGAGGAGATGCTTTGAACCTATAAAAGCAGATCAATTAGAAACCTAGGGAAATAGTTCATATAAAAAGCATCAGAAAATTGTTTATCTATAAGGTTATTTAGATGTGCCATGAGCCACACCTAGACCCTTGTGTAAAGTGCATGAATAAAAACAAGCATGAAGTGAATGCAAGTCATATTACATTTATATTTCCATATAATGTAGAAATAACCTCTCTAGTCCTGTATATCTCATAGATTATATGATTCGGTCTGAAGAGTGAGGGGGCGAAATCTGTACATGTTGCCCGAGTGAAGAGGAAGATATGCGCTCAAAGAAAAAAAACAAGACGACAGGTTTCACGAAACACCAGAAGAATAAACACTGCTGATAACCAGCCCCCGGGAGGAAGACCTGTGGGGGTTCTTTATATTACATGGAGAACCAACCCACAATTTCAACCACAATTTCCGCCTTATTTCGACCGCTAACAGCGTGTCACATAAACCCCTATCCCACCGTTTATGCTATTCGCCTGGAATATCATACTTCCCAAATGGACGCATAGCTGAATTCATTCTTCTATGCAGATAATGCATAATTGAATTCAGCTACCTTTTTGCTATACGGCAACTCCACTTTTGCTAGCCCATGAGATTTCCACCGGAATGCCTCGTTAAACAATCCGATTTGCACGATCACACATACACACCACTGCATAAAGAGATCGCCGCTCATTGGCACTGGCATTAAGGAAAGATAGCATTTCCTTGGTGGCCACACCCTAAAGAGAAATTTGTCTCTCTCTTTATTCGATCTCACCATCGAACTAGGGGTTGGATCATGGATCGAATGACAACCCTCAGTGAGTCATTTTCCTTCAACCGACCGAGCCGATCGATTCTTCTCCTGCTGCCCGTAGCGCTGCGGGCGCGCGTTCTTTTTCCAGAATCATGATCGCGTTGCAGACAGCGTTACAACTTTTAATCGTTCTATTTGTGTATAATGCCGGGAATTAAAAGATATACATCGCAAGTGAGATGAACAGAGTAAAGAGCTTATCTGCTCTATTCCATCTAAAAGATAAGTGTCAAATATTTTCTTTTACATCGTGAACAGTTATGCAATTAGATTTAAAAAAAATAATAATAAAAAGAACATTTGTTACAACATTTAAGCCGTGCGTTTCATTTATTTTCTGGTGCATCTCCTGTGCTGGAGTTTACTGAGTGTTTATCCTTTTCCGTTGGTGACCGGAAATAAGTGGACAATTTACGTTGAAACAGTGATGATGGGATAAGAAGTGAACCCCGTGCGTACACCGGCACACATACTTCCTCCCCCACATATCTTTTTAGAGCCACGAAATATTTTAGTCCGGCCCAACTTCTTCTCCTGTATAAATCCCAAATTATATTCGCGCTTGAATATTGCTCTCATGTTTGGAGCTCTGCTCCTAAACATACCCTCGACATACTTGAGAGCATACAGAGACGTGCCATTCGCCTGATCGGGGACACGGCGCTGTCGTCGGGACTGCAGTCGCTATCACATCGAAGTTGTGTAGCCGACCTCTATCGTTTTACACATATTAGATATTATAATTATTAAAAAAAAAACTATTTACCAATAATGCCATTCGTTAGTTTCTAATATTCGCATCTACATATTCTATATGCATGTAATAAAGTATTTTCATATGTGTATCATTTTGAAATTGTCGGATTTCAAAATTCACTATTGTCTGATTCAACACGAATTCGTAGCATGCTATCAACTTCTAGATAATTCACTTACACCTTTCGAGCACATGCTCCAATAGAAGCTGTGAAATTAAGAAAGTTTCCAATAATAATATGCATAAATTACCATACTGCTGGTACAAGACACCATACGAGCTAAAATGTTACCACTGACAGACCATGGATTCAAAATGTAAAGACAGCCTTAGGTGAAGATATTACTACCAACCGAAACTTCGTCTTGCATGTTCCAGTCAATTACAAATAACTTGAAATGCAGCAACAGAAAGAAACACGTCCTTTTTAGCATCGGATGAAGTTCGTTTTACTAAACAAGCTACTTCATCCTTCTTCACAAATTTTAGTTAGTATCTCTGTCGAAACATGGCTGCAAATCGAACTAAATTTCTGCCGAACAGAATAATTAAATCTGTGAATTTGAAGATAAACATTGAAGTGAATCGGGAGCCCAAAATAATTAGCTGAATATTCTTGAGAACTGGGAAATGAGAAAAGAATAGACGAATTGTTTTTAAAGCTGCGAGTGAAATTTGAAAATTTGGTTATAGCGTTAAGTTAGTTGGATAATACATTCATAATCATTTAAATTAAATTTTAACTTCCCCAGTTCTGTTAGGGTTGTTTGTTTGAAATATTACATTACAATGGCATCCCATAGCGAGTTATGGGGTTACAATACTTGAAATTACAGCAACAGGCGTGGGTAAATCTAAGGAGCTAGCATCGCTACAGTATCTGCCCTGGCCCCGACTGACGCTTTTGTAATAAATACTCGTTCTCAATTGACGAGGGAGTACGGAGGCAATAGTGGGTTATGTTAGGAAAATCATCATTATTCGACATAATGAGTGTGTTCAAAATAGTGATTGCATATGTCGTTCGAAAGCTTTTGACGGTATGCTCTATTTCATGTGAAGAGGGATTAAAGCACCTCTAGCATTGGAGTCACGAATAAGTCAGTACCAAATTGACCACCATCCGGTGAAGGCAAATGAATTGGCGAATCGTTCGGAACGGACATTAAAATGTGGTTAGTGTAAACATCAAGCAAAAAACCTCGTTTCGTGTTATAAACTAGCACGGGTACGCAAACAACCTCTTTGTGCCTAAAGTAATAAAAAAACAATTAGTGCCTATATGTGACGTAGGAAGTGTTTCTGTGCGTGTGTGTATGCGCACTGTATCATTTAGTGAAAGTGTAAATACCTAAACATTCCACATTATAATAAATTGATTAAGCATACTGCCTACCCTGAACGATGGTCATTTAAAATGGTGCCACAGAGGAGGCCCTATCCGCAACCGAATCTTAAAACCAAGCGGCAGAAGTCCGATGTGAACGAAGAGGAATTAATTAGTCCCAATAATAATAATTATACTGGAGACTGGATCAAAGTTAAAGAACTGGCGACACAAGAAACGAAGGTTTCCAACATCGAAGACAGCAGCGAGAATGAAATTGAGCGATACCAATGGATTTCCGAGCTCTGGAGGAAAAATAATGAATTGCAAAGAAACTTTACAAGCGAAGGATCAACGGAACAACAAATCACCAATTGTCGAACAACCACGCAACAACCGCAACTTGGTTGTCCATGCAAGAACAGTCTTCCACATTTGAAAACAAATTCGAAAAGAAAAAAACTGACAAAACAGGCGGAGTGGATTTATCTATTCGACATTGTTTCCAAATAATTCCACACCAATGACACAATGTTCTTTCGGCTGACTAAACCCTTAAATTTATTGCTGTGAATATCAATTCACCAACCCGAATGGAAAGAAGAGATAATCTGAACAATCTGCTGAAAGACTAACGCCTAGATGGCAAGCGAAACAAAGTTAAACGAAGGGCACAAATTGGGCGACATAAATAATAAAGTAATCAGACGAGATCGTTCAAACTCCACTCAGGGGGGTGGGGTTTTCGTCGTCATCAATAATGGTCTGCAACACAAGGTTGTTTACAGCACAGATGTACACAAGTTCCAGGTGCTCCAAAATTGCATTATATTGGGTTGTACTAAATGAGATGTCCGATTTTATAGTAAACATTTAAAAGCCAATATTATTTTTCCGTAAATTTTTATTCAATCAAAATAGGATCGTTGGTATCTATGACTTTCTTCCAACGTGATCATCATCATTATCATCGGCACTACAACCGGGAACCGGTCTTGGCCTTATTTAGCAAGTTCTGAGGGTTGTTAAATTTTCCATAATGATTTGTTTTTTTTCCGGGCAAGGTCATTAGTCTTGCGCCAGAGGCTCCCCGACGGGGAATGGAACCCCGGTCTCCCGCGTGACAGGCGGGTATACGCATTCCAACGTGATACAAAGTCAAATATTCCTTTTTCGTAAAAGTTCTGACTTTTTGAGGGAATGAAATCTTTAAAGGCTTTTATGACCTGTGCTGGGTTCCGGTACACCTTCTGGCGGCAAAATAAATCCAGATTGCGGAAAAGATGAAAGTCCGTTGGAGAAATGTCAGGAGAGTACGGCGCATTCGGAAGAATTTATAATCCCAACTGCAACAATATTTGCATCATTACTTGTGAGTTATGGGGTCTAGCATTGTCATGCAAAAGGATCGGGCCGTGCCTATTGACCAACGCAGGTTACTTTTCAGCCAATTTGGCACGCAATATGTCAATTTCCTGCAATATTTGATAGCATTTGTCGCTTGTCCTGGTTGAAGAAATGGAAAGTGGATTGGTCTTTCGATGTCCACTAAATTGTTACCATAACTTTTTTTGGGTGAAGATCGGGCTTGGGTGGTGTGTTTGGGTTTTTTTAGCTGCATTCAACCACTGCCCAGGTCTTTTACGATTATCATACAGAATCCATTTTTTATCCCAGGTGCCTATCCGGTGGAAAATCGGTTCAGTTTTGTTTCTTAATATAAGCGATGCGCAGATTTCCAGGCGCCGTAGGTTTAGAGCTACCCGCTTATCGAGTTTCTTTACCTTTCCTATGAGAAAAATGTGTCAACTTATTGCCATTGGGGATACTCGAAATCTTGTGGAATCTCCCGCACCGATTTCATTGGGTCCGCATCCACCGTTGCTCTTAAAACATTGTCGTCAACTAACGTGCCCGGCTTCCCACGTGGCTCATTTTCGAGGCTGAAGTCTCCCGAACGGAACTTTCCAAACCAACATCGTATAGTGCATTCGCTTACCGCCATATCCTCAAATGTGTCACATAATATTTTTCATTGCCAATGACGTATTATGTCCCATTTTAAATTCATAAAGGAAGAGTGTTCGAATTCGAACTGCCGACAGCATGGTAAACAATTCCTGGAAACAAATAACTGTACTTGTAGCGAACCCTAAAATTCTCACACGTACCAATTTACTTTATAAAAAAAGATAATTTAACGTTCTGGCACACATGTTCCCTCGAGAACTTCTTATTTCCGACTGAGCGAAAATCGGACATTTCATGTGGTAGAACCCAATAGATATTCCTATGAAAACTCAAAGGCATATGTGGTCTGTGGTTATGCTCCTGAAGCTCCCCAGTGTACACAATTATCAATGACAATTAAACCTTTCCCGAAGTCTCCAGTTAGACCGGGAAAATAATTATTTCTTTATGGAGGGCGATTTCAATTCCAAGCACAGTACTTGGAGTAACTTTGTCTCGAACACAAAAGACGATGCGTTTTCGACTGGTGGCAAACAAACGCCATCGAATATAAACTAGATTTGTCAACTAAAAGGTACGCCGTCGTATCCAAAAAGAAATGTCTCTCAGATTAATTTTGCTGGAGGAGCGAATACAGTTATTAGACACAGATGTAAGTAAATTGATTTGTTAACCGACTATTAAAAAGAAAACTACGCAACAATGGTGTACATCTACAGGGCAATAGAAACGTTTCTTATTATGACATCGATCATAACCCTTTAACAGTGAATAACATCGTCACTCTTAGAATGAATCATTGTATCCTAAAAGTAGCTCCCACTGAGGGCCGTACAAACCGAAACAGAAACTTAACGAATGACGCTTTGTCTAGGCAAAAGATTGATTCAAATTGATAGAAATAAAATCAATTAAGTCACTAATCAAAAATCTTCAAAAACTGATCCGCGATTGTTATAAATCAGTAATTAAAGAAGTCTGGAACAACAAAATTCATGGCATTAAAGCTAGTATATGTTCCCATAAATAAATAAAGTATTTCGAAGTAAAGAATATAATGACATTCCATGTTTGTGAGTTCCACGGGCTCCGGAAAGTTATCAAACATTGCTAAACGCAGGGCTTACCCTGGAACACGTCAACTCTAAGGAAGGATTTTTGGCAGATTTTGTCTTTGTTGCCGTTGTTGGCTGCGGTGGTCGGCCGAACACTGCTAACACAACGAACACTACGGAGCGAAACAGGAAACAAAATTGAAACACCAAATGTTTTTTTTTATTTATTTTGCTTTATTTCCTTCTTTTCTATAAGACAAGGATTTACTCCACTTACGCCCGCGGCGATTTATTAAAAGCTATTTCCAATGTCACACACAGACTTTACAATTTGTTTGTCGCAAAATGACTGAGGATGCAGTTTCGATGTTCATAGTTCTTTATCATATTCACACACAAACTTTAAGATTTAGTTGTCGCGAAATGACTGAGGATGCAGTTTCGATGTTCATAGTTCTTTATCATATTCACACACAAACTTTCAGATTTAGTTGTCGCGAAATGACTGAGGATGCAGTTTCGATGTTCATAGTTCTTTATCATATTCACACACAAACTTTAAGATTTAGTTGTCGCGAAATGACTGAGGATGCAGTTTCGATGTTCATAGTTCTTTATCATATTCAAACACAAACTTTAAGATTTAGTTGTCGCGAAACTACACTCGTTCAAGAATTTAATTAAGGCGCGACGCGGATCGGCCTCCTCGGTTAGGGTTTCTGTATGACGACCTGATTCGAATATCTTTATTAGACTCTCTTCGTTAGCGATCCTCGCAGTTCGACTATCTTTGTTGGACTAAATTCTGGTTCCCCATGGGCAAGGGAAATCTTCCCAGCGCATCTCTGCACAGAATTTCCCATCCTGTCTGATAACAGAATTTCCCAAAGTACCTGCTAGCTGCTTTACCCATAGTCTCTGTAAAAAGGAGAAATCTTCCTCATGATCATTATCATCATCATCACCATTAGTTGCTGGTGGTCGGAATCTTGTCCCTTTGTCTGTTGGTCGGATGCCGGCGCTTATTCTCCGATAATTCTTTGGTTTATTTGTACTACACATCTGGCATGCGGACAAAGGATCGCATGCAATTCGGATAGGTACACCGACTACGGGTTGTAAGGCTTTGTTTGCCTTTCTACTCATAAACATCTATCGGGGATAGTGTTAAGAGTTTATGGTTGCTCGACTACTAATCAGCGGCGTTTTGTTTGCGCAAGTGTGCCTTAGCATTAGAGTCATGCCAGGGGTTTAAGTGTTAATTTTCATTAGCCACCGGGATAGGCATCCGTTGTTCGGTTTATTTATCGAAAATGGTGATTCTTGGGAAACACCGCGTTGCTGTTTAGGATGGGAGATTGGTGACCTGTATGCGATGCTTTGCTGCATTAGCGCACTGCTTAGATGCGATGCTTTGCTGCCCTTTTGCAATTGTTCTTGCATGGATGTGTTGAACTCGATATTGGAAGCTTTTGAACGTTAAGTTCCTTGGTTTTTGATATCGGGTTCAACGTTGTTGCAATTTCATATAACCTTTGTTACAGGTACGGTAATGACTATTGGTACACGTGTCTGTGGGCCGTGTGCTGCGAAAGGTGAGTAGAGTTCCTTGGCGGAAAGGATATCTCAACCTGTAGGGAGTTGTATGGTTCGTAGAACCGCTACAGGTTAATAATGATCGAAGAGCTGCAAAAGAAAGCAAACTCAATTGATACCTGGTTCCACAACCTTGAACCAAATGTACGAATCCGTTCATTCTAATCGCGACCTTGAATATAAGGCTCTTCAAAACCATATTTTGCTACGCAATGACCATACCAATTGGCGTCGTAGTTACACTACAGTTAGTGAAAACAATATAGCGGATTCCCCTCTTAAAAATTCAAACACAAGTATGTTTGCTCAGAAGGATTAACTAACGAATATTCTTAGATCCATTAATAATGGTTATCATCCAACAAATAACGCATATTATTGGAAAACTGCAGTAGTTCACCCCGTCCTCAGAAAGGACGAGGAAAGTACAGGAGCGATTCAGCCAATCTTCGCTCGATTAGCTTGCTTCCAAACATCAGTAAGGTATTCGAGAAAATTATAAATACAGCATTGATAAACTGGTGTGTTGAAAATTGTATCATTCCGAACAACCAGTATGGTTTTGATCCCAACACGACACGGTTCTTGTCGATAAACGAATTCTTCATGATAGAAATATCCCTAATGGTCCAGATCGCCTACGTTTCAGTATGGTGATAAGTGACAGAGACAAATATAAAAGAGACCCATCCCACCCGGTGGTGGGCGTGTGACGAAGAAATGACTACACGTCCTCAAATATAATATATCCTTTAGGCCCTTTCTCGTCCTTTAGTTTAATCACCTCACTTCTAATTTTTGTTTTATATTGCTGTTTGTTTGCAGCTTTTAATCCTTTTGTTGTAAATGTTTATTTAAACAACAATCAAATAAATTAAAAGGAAAAAAAAGATATATATATTAAAAAAAAAACCTGTATGTACAATATATAGCGTTAGCAAAATTTTAAAAGCGGAAGCCCTCTTATATATTGACTCCTCATTGTAAATAAAATTACAAAAGTCACTGTGTTCCGAAAGGCATAAAAAGATTTGATATTGTATAGGGTGGCGCAAAATTAATCATCAACTTTGTCTTTGAATTACTCTTTTAATAAATAAAAAAATTGATTTTGAGTGATGGAAATCTTTATTTGGACCTTTACAATTTTTTCTGTTAAGTTAAGAGATGACTGCTGCTGTCTTTTTTTTTACACTAACGCGCGCACAAAAGGGGATTTTGAAGTACCCTTTAATGTCAGAGCACAGTGCGAGCGGAGGTAGAGGAAGTGGATAAGGAAAGTAGGTGTCGATGTATAATCATCTTGAATGTCTGGACATCACAATGGCCAGGAAACACAAAATCAGGTAGAACATTCCACATTCGTGTAGTTCGGCTAAAGAATGACTCTCGATGTTCATTTGTGCGCCTGAAGTCCACTTTCAATGTGAACTGATGCGCATTCATAGATTGCTGGGTATCGCGGGAAAATGTCTGAAGGGGCGGAACACATTCAGCAAGTTCAGTTGAGCAACGACCGTGGTAATACCTAAAGAAAAGAGATAGGCATGATACGTTGTGCCAGAACCGGCAGATTTGATCGACTTACGTCCCCAATAAGTTTCACTGCTTATTTTTGCATCCTGCTGTGCACATATAGTCCAGTTTTGGATGCGCCTGACTAAATATGGGAGTTGAACTCCATTTTTGGATGAATATACGCCTCGTAAATAGTGGCCAGGTTACATGGAGTGCAGTATCTTTTACATCTCTTAAGGAACCCCATGCGTTTGGCTGCGCTTTTCGCAGCTTCAAATATGTGGTCGTTCCAATTAAGTGTCGAATTAGTTCGAGTGTCGAGGATTGATAGTTCCTTGGCTTCGTCGATGCAAGTGCCGTTCATAGACATTATATTTCCTTTGGGGCTCGCCTTTGACGACAAGGGGCAGCACTTTGTTTTGTGTCTAGTTCAGAAAATTAAAATATGATTGACGCACGACGTTGTTTGCAAAAATTATAACATCTTCAGATAGGGGGATTAATTTTGTGCCACCTATATAATTTCGAGTTCTTGCAAAGTGCCGAACGTTAACATAAGAACAATAGTTGTAAAATAGGACATGCATTTGGGCCTACATTAAGAAAAATATGTAATTTGATTCTAAAAAAAAGCCACGACTAAGTCATGTACGAAGAGCTGTTAGGAATACCTAACATTATTATGCGTCGAATTTTGAACAAGGATTGGATTTGTGAGCACTTCCACATGATAGCAACTACGACAGAACCCAAATACTGCAAATACCATTTAATTAAAGTCAGTCGACTGTGTCATTGATGTCACAAAATCATCATTTAACTGGTTACTTGTGTTATGAACCTCTTACAAAGAGTGCTGTTTCTGCACAGAAACATGTGCTCCACCGTCATTCCCAGACGAGTATTATGTCCTCTTATATGCACAGGATTGGAATTAATGCGTTTTATTAAAAAATGGTTTCCAATAATATATGCTGAATTGGAAAAGTTAATGCAATTTAAGTTAGCCCACCATTTTCACATTTCACAAAACCTCTCAACACATGACTATGCCTTTGAATAGCTGAGTAGCTCTGTAATGTCTAACCGTACACAAATTAGACTGCCTTGCCCGTCTTGTGCATTGCGTTGATGTACATTGCTATCGAGATTAAATAAAAATGAAAATTCCCCCTGGACACATACTGTGTGTTACATCGACAACATACTGACGGAATGAACGGTGTTTGTATAAAATTCTTTCAACATTCCCCCATCAAATGCATACATACAATCTACATTGAATTCCTATTCGGGTAGATTGCTGACCATATCCGCTATACGTTTTGTGAAAGCGATACCTCATTGAAACAAACACTTGTTGACTTTTGTTAATTCAACAAGCGCTATTGACATTATGAATCTGTTCAAACTAATCCTCATAGACCTCGTCCTGGTCGAGTTACATATCACCCTGGCGGCCATCACTTTGGGTTTTCCTCTTTGAATTAAAACCGAAGGCCATATGCAATTTTTCCGTGTTCGATGTTTTTTTAGACAACAGTAACCTAGTTATATAACAAGATTTATTTTTAAATTAATTTTCGAACGGCCAATAGTTTCAATATGATAATTACATTTGGTTGCTTTGGAAACGGGACAATCGACCGGATTTCCCGGGGTAAAATTTTTCAAACCGTATTCGGAGAAAGCGAATTAAAACTTTCCTAGAGTTAACTACTTATTTTCGTAGGAGTTCAGTGAGAAAAGTCGCATTCGGGTCAGAAGTTTAAAAGTTCCAAATAAATCTCAATCGTATCGTATTGACACGATTTGATAAGGACGGGTATTCAAACTTTGAGCTCAACCACCGTCTTCTCTGAACCGACTCAAAATTTTTGTTTACTTTTGTAATTGCTGACTCGCATCACTCTACCTCTAAAGTTCAACATATATACTAATGTAATATAATATATATGTACACTTTTCTCAGGAAAGGTGAATTTGTAGCGATGAAACTGCTCCTAAGATTTAAGTAGAAGCTGCTTTTTTTGTTGTTGTTGTTTGTTACATTCTTTGTATTTAGGACATCCTGAGTAATTTGCTAAATGACCCACGAGAGTGGCTGAAAACTTTCCGACCTAAGAAAGATACAAGCCATTTTTCTTCAAATTTATTTTTATTTTTCTACATAGTCTTCTTGTAACTTAGACACTTCTCCCAACGATGCTCCCATCTCTCTAACCCGTCCAAATAGTACCGGGCGTTATTCTCTGCATAAAATCTGTTCACGAAGGTGATTGCCTCGTCATTTGATGAAAATCTCTGTCCACCGAGCGCAATTTTTAGATTAGCGAACACAAAGAAGTGGCTTGGGGCTAGATCTGGTGAGTAAGGCGGATGGTCAAGCAGTTCAAACCCTAATCCGTGGATTTTTGCATTGGCAACCGCTGAGGTGTGAGACGGTGCGTTGTCTTGGTGAAACAGGATTTTCTTTTTCCGCAATTTCTACCTCTAGTTGGTCAAGTAATGACACGTAGTATGCTCCCGTCATGGTTTTTCCTTTTTGAAGATAATCGATTAAGATAACTCCCTGACTACCACAAAAAACATTCGCCATCACTTTCCCAACCGAAAAAACAATTTTTGGTTTTTTTTTTTTGCAATTCCCCGTTTGTAGTCCACTGTTTTGACTGCATTTTGGTTTCGCACGTACAATGGTGTATCCAACTTTCATCGAAAGTAAGTAATCAACGTCAAAAAATTGGATTTATTGCGCCTAAACTGTGCCAACAGAACGTTGGAAATATACATTAGAAAACGTTTTTCGTCTAACGTGAGCAAACGTGGCACCCAGCGCGCGGATAGACAGTGACGAACACGTTCCTTGGACATTTCCATAGCCTCTGCTATCTCTCTCACTTTAATTTGGTGGTCGTTTATCATCATTTGGCGAACGTTAGCAATGTTATCGTCCGTTGTTACAGTTTTTGGACGTCCGGACGTTCGTCGTCTCCCAAGCTCTCACGCCACGTTTAAATTCAGCTGCCGAAAACGTCAGTGTGGTAAATGATGGTGCCCATACAGAGAGTTCAACTCATCCTTGATTTACGTGGGCGTATTGCCTTTCAAAACCAAAAATTTAATGACATCTCGATACTCAATTTTGTCCATTTTCACAAAAACACTCACATCAACTCACTCAAACGACTGCCAAATAAAAACTACGCCTCCAAAATGGCTGACATTTTGGTGATTAACTGCCAGAAGATGCACAACTACATTCACGAGTGCTGCTATTGACGAGTGCTGCTATCTTCACGTTGAGGTCGGAATTTTTTCAGTCCACCTTCGTATGTCTGCAGTTCTGGCATTCATTTTCATTTTTATTTTTAAAACATTTTTTATTTTTCTTTTTATATTCTTAGTTTCTAAATTAAAGGCTAGACAAAAATGCTTAAATTCTAGCTTAATTATCTTATATAATAACTTACTGGTCCTTTGCAGACGCTCTAAGCTAAACATTACTTATCATTTGTATAATTTGCCTTTCGGCGACAGAACTTTGTGACAGTACTTATAGTTATTTGAAAGACAAAGAAAAATTTGAAAAACTTTGTGTCAATTTTTGTTTTGTTTTTTTTTTTTCTTAAAATTTAACTTACTTAACTTACCTACTTTTTTTTCTTTTTTTTTTTTAATTTAATTTTATGTAAAAGCACTTAACCTAACTTACCTTAAATCTTATACTACCCTAATTCTAGAAAAGCTAAGTTTATGTAAGCTAGCTGATGATAGTCTGATTCTATGCCGAATTTGGTATCCAGGTCTTTATATGCCATTCAACCACCAGAACTGTTGACGCTGTCTAATACTATCGTCCCGGTCTCTGTGGGAGATAGCCCTACTGAAGCGCAGGAGCTCTTCTTCGGTGCGCGTTACTTCCCGGTCGTAGCACAATCGCCCGTCTACGGATGATCTACTTACATGATAGATCAGGGGAATTCCGGATCTATCCTGTATAAGCCCTTTCATGTCCAAGTCAAGGAACGCCTATGCTCTCATAGTACAGAGTGTTTGGATAATAGGCCCCGAAAATTAGGTCATTGGAAGAGCTTATTGCTCTCGCAATATGTTCTCTGATCAATTTAATCATAAAATTATCCACCCTATTTATGTACGCTTCATTATATAAAGTCTCATTTGAATAATACTTTTTATAGTCCGATTCCGGTGTGCGATATAATCTGAGACAACTTCTGAGACACATCCTTTCGAGCACCCGAATCTTTTCCATCAAATTTGGACCTATGTTAAACCATACTGGACAACCATATATGAGCATTGGCCTGATTAGCGTCATTAGCATATGCCTTTTACCCTGCTGTCAAGTTGGCTACTGTGAAATAGCCTCCTTGTCATAGCAAAAGTTTTCCTCGCTTTGACCAAAGCTGTCTCTACATGTCTGTTGAAATACAGATATTGATCTGGCATTCTCCGCCCCATGTGACTACTCGTATTTAACGCATTACTAGTGCTTGGCGCATTTTTTGACAGTGTTTGAAGGATTAGCATCGTCGGAATTGGATTGGGCTTACCTCTGGTGTCGTGAACACCTCAACTCTGCTTGGGTTTATGGATTCTATTTCAGCCAAGATTTCGTAGGTATCGACTATCGAAATCAGATGTAAGACCTCTTAGTACGGGGTTGACTGTTCGATCTTGTTTAGGCGTGGACGGGTGGGCTTCTACTTCGGGGGTGTCCCTGAGAATTTTGATGAGTTCCCCATTAATAACGCGATTATCTACGAATAACTTGCTTTTCAGGCGGGAGACATATGACACTTTGAAATTTTAGGAAGGAGCTTTAACACTAGCGCCGTAGGGCCCAGTAAACAAATTACGCAAACAACGGGCTGAAACACGGGGGCACTAGGCTAGTTCTTAAATTTGTCTAAAAAAATATGCGATATGTATGATTCTACAGTAATAGCAATGATAACAGCCTTTACGGCAGACCGCACGAACGATTTTGGAGAGACATATGAGACGGATAGTTACTATTAATAGAATACATGCTGAGTTCAAAACAGGCATGGTCCGTAACAAATGGTATTCTATGTGACATGATGCAGCAGTTGCGACGCCACGAGCGGAGTAACAGGTAAACTTCGTCTCGTCCCGCGATGGAATATCTAAAAGAAGGTTCCGCGCGGATCAACGGGAATATGTGCCTGGCGGGTGGTGGTCGGTGAAAATCTGGCATGCCTTTGGATCGGTCCGGAGGTATCTTTTGAAGATTTCCATCTTCGTATCGAAAAAAAAAGAACTTTAAGACTGGTACATCAACCAAGCTCCGAAAGATGGTCGAAATATATTTTCACCTGGCAATCCTAGAACCAAGTTAAAATATATTCCATGAATCAAAGTTAAAATAAATTCGAACCCCTTCGAACGGTCCATAAACCAATCCTCGAGAAACGATCAAACACTTTTCTCGGGTATTTTACGATGTATGTAACTTTATATCGGTATTGCACTGGGCGGCTAGATGTTGGAATCCAACCTATCCGCATCGTGTTGCTTAAGAGACATTTGTCTCAATTATAGATTGGTCCACATGAAATTGTTTCGCTTCGGAGTTCGTCCCACCATTAAGGCGGGGGGGGGGGGGGGGGGGGGGGGGGGGGCAACTAAACAAAACTGAAAAATACTTTCTGGGGTCGTATTTTCAAAAACCCGGCATATGTCGCTGTGCAAATCCACGAAGGCCCTAATTATTCTAAGTTGCCCTAATTTTACAGGAATAAGTCAGCTTATCGCCCAAACATAACCATGGCAAAGAGTTAACAATTGAACGTCTTCATTTCTCGGTACATTGGTCTAAGTTTATTGGTTTAATTCCTTTAAGAGGTGTTTATAAAAACAATTTTGGATATTAGATCGATCACATACCATGGTGATTTTTCTAAATTTTTTAGTGTTATAGTATTAACTGTGTTTCAGTCCTTTGGACAGGAAAGCCTTGGTTACGTTTTATTTACGCACCGACACACTGTTCCGTCCGATTGCAGATTGCTAGTAAACATAATTCGCACCATCTGGAAAGGATACTTTTACGATATCAACTCGCTTGCAGAGGCACTGATACGAAGTTCAGGATAAACAACAAATTTCCACTTATACACGAAATGCTTATTTATTTTCCGTCTTATATCTTCAATCCAGGGTGCTGGCTAAATTAACCAAAGGGGCCAAATTGAATATGAACTTCTGCTTTGTCACACAAATCTTTAAATAACAATTAAATTCCACGCCACACCTCCATGGGCTACCAGTTGTCATTCTGGAACACCGTTCAACTACCACCAAAACCACATCAACTCACCGCGCTGCCGCTTGTAAAGTTCGGGTGTTGGCCTGTCCACCACCAATAAGTGACACTTCTAAACCCTATTGCGAGTGAGTAGAGAATCGTCCTTTGTCAAATGTTCGTAGTGCACCACAGGATAATCAACACTTAACATAATGAATGAGTTTTTATTGCATTATTTGGCTAGAAGATCCAATTGAATCCTGTTGACCAGGATTGCACTTGTCGCTGCGCCAACCCGACACTATCGTTTGAAGAGAGCACACACTAGGCGCCATTAGACCACAAAAACAGCATTTAGCACATGACCAGGACTCTGTACTATGCCAAATGGGTCAGTTAGCACTTCACTATCGGTGTGAGAATTATTCAGTGGCTTTATAAAGCGACTAGGAAAATTAAGTTAAATTTATTTCGGTTGGGTATGTATTGGAAACAAAGCGTCAGGTCAAGGACATGCCTAATTTATGTCTTATTTGTAAGCGAATTTTCAAACATGCAACCACAGCAATAACAATGTTATTTATTCGGCATAGAGGTAGAGAATCATGTTTTCTATAAATGTTTGTTTATAATGTTTCAGAAATTGTGTATGTCAGTCTTACGACGTACGAGCTTGTAACACGATAATTAATTATGCAGTTTTGGATAAGGTGCACATTTATTAATCATTTATTTGCAGTATATGTATCTAAATCTCAGTTGGGTACGGCGTTTACATAAAAAGTACAAAAAACTTGGCGAACGTGTTGCTAATTCCAGTTGCAGAATTTTTGGGATGTCCAGGCCTACAAAATATAAAATCACTTCGGTGCACATTACATTATAGAGAGAATTGGTTCTTCAAAAATGGGAAAGAAAAACGTCTTTAATTAAAATATAATATTTTTAAGTCAAGATAAAATTCCATATAAAACAATTTAAGATACTGTAGCGAGCTTAGGGTTCGCTGGATTAATTATTTTAAAATAAATAAGAGCCGTTAAATCGATTGTGACATTTTATTAATCCGTAATAACAATTATTACTTTTTACCGTATACTTAACGTTTTCTTTGTAAACACTTTCTTAATTATCGCGTATTTTACTGCTTACTTCTCGCTCGAGACTTATCGCTTGTTTCACGTTCTACTTCTTACTCATGACTCATCACTATGCTCTGTGTGCGGCGTATTTATACTGTTTCAGCGTTTCGTTTCCTTCCGTTCCATTGCCTTGAATGTTCTACTGTTCCTAGTCTCCAGTTTTCCATTACTTTATAGAATATTCTAGTACTCTGTTTCGGACTCTCTAGAATATTCTAGTACTGATTGTCATATGCGTCACACTACCCTCCGCCTAGATTAGTTCGTCCCGAACTAAGTTCACTGGTCTCCCGGGCCAACAAAAGCCACCAGTCGATCGTGATGCACCACTTTCATCCTGGCGTTCGGCGGTGGAAGTTCTTGACCTTCTTCCAAATTTTCTACTGCTCTCCTTTTCGCGTCAGCTCTAGCCTGCCGCCATTTTTCCTTTTCCTGACGACGGAATTCCTCATGCATTTTAGGGATTTCATGCGAATAGTATAAGAGATAATGCATGTGCACCCCCTTAAGCTCTTCTGGAGTTTGCACTTCACGTAAGTGGTCTAGATCTTCATCTTTACTTACAAGCGTATCATCTGGTATTGAAGCATCTGTCGATTTCATAACCGTATCCAACTGGTAGTTCCGCATCTTTTCAAATAACTGGAGCAGTTTGTTCTTTGGAGCTGACAGTAAACACCAGCGTGCGTCGTAGTAATAGACTTTCCATAGATCGTAGCACGTTAATTCTGGTTTCACGTGTTCTTCTCTATAGAACGCAATGAACTGCACTTCTAGCTGTTGATTACGCCTACAAGCTAGGGCTTGCTTGATCTTTGCCCCCGTATGTGGTGGCTTACAATAGCGGTCTCGACCTCCAGCATCCGTTGATCTCTCTTGTTCGGAAACAGTTGATTTACAAAACGCATGTTTGTAAATCCATTCAGCTTCATCTTGTAGTTCATTGGGTCCCTCTGGAACAGGCGTAACCGTAACTTCGCGCAATTGCATTCGATCAGGAATATCTGTTTTACGGATTTCATTGTCCAAATCCGTAAAGTGACCCCTTTCCAATTCATCATTGAAATGTTTTGCCGCCTCAGTTTCCCTGTGACTACGTTCAGAGCGGCGTTCAACATCGTCTTCGTCGTCGAATAGCTGTTCGTCTATAGCCTCACGTGCAGAACCTTCATCGACGTGCGTTTCCTCTCCATCACTTTCCTTATCCTGTGTACGACGCAGACACTTGGAACGCTTTCTGCCTTCGACTCTCAAACCAAGATTCTCTTCAATAAGATCACAGTCGTCGTCTTCCTCTCCATCACTTTCTTCGCCCTGTGTACGACGCAGACGCTTGGAACGCTTTCTGCCTTCGACTTTCAAACCAAGATTTTCTTCAATAAGGTCATAGTCGTCGTCGTCCAGTCGGTCGTCCAACTCGTCATCATCATTGTAAATCCGTTTCAGGGAACGGCCTGAAGCATCAGTGTCTTCATCATCACTGCCGTCCTCTTCAATCGGGTTATCATCGATGAAATCCTTCAGTTCTTCACGTAACACATCATCGTCATTTTCCTCCTTTTCCTCACTGCTGTCGGCCATAGCTTTGCTCTTCCTGAGTTTCTTCATTTCATGTGGCTCCAATTCCCCCTCATTCTCAGCTTCTTCCGCTTCCGAGTCCCAGAATTCTTTCATACACTGCCTTTGGGCATCCAATTTTGCATTAACCTCTGCAGCTTGCGTATCCAATTTTGAATTAACGTCTGCAGCCCACGCATCCAATTTAGCAGTTCGCGCATCCAATTTTGCCATCATAATCCTGAACATCTCCGAAATGTCCAACGGTTGCGAACTCGTCTCCGAATGTCGATCTGCCATCGTCACAATACACTTTCACACACTTATTCACTTAAACAATAATTAATCCCACTTCTGACACCAATTGTAGCGAGCTTAGGGTTCGCTGGATTAATTATTTTAAAATAAATAAGAGCCGTTAAATCGATTGTGACATTTTATTAATCCGTAATAACAATTATTACTTTTTACCGTATACTTAACGTTTTCTTTGTAAACACTTTCTTAATTATCGCGTATTTTACTGCTTACTTCTCGCTCGAGACTTATCGCTTGTTTCACGTTCTACTTCTTACTCATGACTCATCACTATGCTCTGTGTGCGGCGTATTTATACTGTTTCAGCGTTTCGTTTCCTTCCGTTCCATTGCCTTGAATGTTCTACTGTTCCTAGTCTCCAGTTTTCCATTACTTTATAGAATATTCTAGTACTCTGTTTCGGACTCTCTAGAATATTCTAGTACTGATTGTCATATGCGTCACAATACTATCTTGAACTGAAGAACCATCCACACCAACCAGGGTGTATGTTTCCACATATAGATAATGGTTAATCATTGGTTTCGTAACTTTAACCAAAATAGCAATTATTGGTATGGCCCAATAGGAAGAGGGGGATGATAGGTTGCTCTTTTGGGAATCCGTTGACTTTCATCTTTTTAGGAATTTATCAATTGAATAGGACATATGTAAACGTTTTTGCAGTGATTTATTGAGAGAAGAAAAACATCTCTTCATAAATATAGACATATTATCCGGGTCAACGGATTTGTTAATATTAAACTTTTTGAATGCTCAGGAAATAATTAGTGTTTAATAATGAATATAGAATATAGATATAGAAAATGGTGAGCTACTTATGATCCAGTTGAGGTGGAGATGATGTGATATCAGGGAGCGTTGAGTTGGCTACGAAAGTCCAGATTCGATATCTCTACTGCGTTGATAACTTACAATAAAAAGTCAATTTTTCAAATAGACGTTATAATCATCTAAATAACAGAACCATTTTTACACTTATTTTCTAAAGATTATTTCCTTCGAATGTTGGCTGTAACAGTGTCTAACATAATTCATTTCGGTGAATACAGCTACCCCCGCTCTAGTTTCTTTATTACGTGCAGAGTATGGTTCTTTTGATCGCGTATTAGCTAATAATGAAAACTAAGATTCAAATTTTACAAGAGTATATCGAAATGTGGATTTGGAAGGCCGATTATGTGGAGCATGAGTTGTTCTACACGTAGGAAACATTCTTCTTAACACCCTGATTTTCGCAATATATGCTATCTGAATAAATTGTAAACACTGAGTTAAGCTGGGATTTACCATAATCGAGTATCAAAAAACATTGAATAAAGATATCAAGACAGTTAGCAGTTTAACTGTTTGACGGCTTGTCAGTTTAACAGTTTAAGTGTGGAGGGAAGGTGTACAGGGTAGACAACAATAACGTAGCCGAATCGATGAGGTCATGAACTTTCTAGTTCCTACAGTCCACTACATAGGACTTGTACAAATTGCATAACTTCATATTTGTGGAAGTCTAATTATAATCGGCAAAGTGCATCTGTAACTGGTGCAGTCATTTTAACGCCGGGTGTAGATGGTTGGAGGTTCCAGGAAGCCGATCACTTATTCACTTGTTGCTAATCTCATATAGAAATTGTTCAAAAGAAAGTGTTCGTATTGGGTTCGTCATCTTCATCGGCACTACAACCGGGTTCCGGTCTTGGCCTTATTTATCAAATCTCTCCACCGGTCCCGATTTTGAGCCGATGTCATCCAGTTTGGAAATCCTCGGCTCTGGACGTCCTGGCCTACGCCATCTCTCCATCACAGACAAGGCCTGCTGCGCTGTCACCTTCCATACATCTGGGGGGATGTAGTATTTAAATCGATACTATTTGCGCTGATTAGCTCGTGACTTGGCGCTATTTTTTCCAAGATATCACAGTTGCAGATGTTGATAATATTTGCAGTTGGAACAGATGATTCATTGCTGTTTAAATCCTTAGATTTTGTGGTTTGGGCTTCCATATCATCAGTTTTCCGTTTTTTAGATTATTGCACAGTCTTTTGCTTTTCGCTGAGATATTATTTTTCCTTGTTGTTTTATTTCATTTTATCCGACACGAGCTGGCTAAAGGAAACCGAATTGAGTTTGGATATTTTAACAGCGGTGCACATTATGAAAATCCGACACCAAACATTATTTTCAGCATTTCTTGGGAGTTAAACGACAAACTGACAGCCGTCTCGTAGAGTAAAAATCCGATTTCAGCAGAGAACTGATGGTAGTATTTGTATAGTAACCGTAGTATCTTTCGCGTAGCTCTTTTTTTTCAAAAGACAAATGTCGTTTTCGAATAAGTAATCTAGTACGAGAGAACAAACTTTGGTTATAATCTTGTTTAAATTATTCACAATAATGATAATATCGCGGACGTAAAACTAAGCGAATCGCAGACGAAACCTAAATAAATGGGTTTATCATATATCACTCGAGCTTTATTCATTTCGATAGCGCACATATCTGGTGTAAATATAGACGCGCTATGGAAATTGGGATTGGCAATTAGCTTTCTGGCACTGAATGAATATCCTTGTCCATCCCATTGAGTTACGATTTTCACATCTCGTCGCTTTTCCACGTTCTCCATGGTTTTCCCGTAAACACTATTGTTCATTAATTTAAAAAAGTCTTGTGGTGTTTACGTGGTATGGCAGAAATACCGGGTGCCACGGGAGCACAGGTTCACCACGCGTGTCCAACGTCTTCTTTAGTCCTCTGGCTCACCGAATTAAAACGCAGACTGTTTTCTATTCATTCTCGTTTTTATTCACTATTTTAAATTAAACGTTCCAACTTTCAAATAAAACTCAAAGTAGATACAATAGTTCGTTTTTGTACGCTATATACATATTGTGACGCATATGACAATCAGTACTGGAATCTTCGAGAAAGTCCGAAACAAAGTACTAGATTATTTTAGGAAGTACTGGAAAACTGGAATAGAACATTCAAGACTATGGAACGGACGGAAACGATACACCAAATCAGAATGAGGAAAAACGGTATAAATACGTCGCACGCAGAGCGGAAGTTAAGTTAGAGATAAGTAAGACAGTGAAGCAAGCGATACGTCTCGAGTGAGAAGTAAGAGGTAAAATACGCGATAATTACGGAAGCGATAATAAAGAAAACGTTAAGTGTACGGTAAAAAAAGTAACGGTTGTTATTAACGGACTAATAAAGTGTTACAGTAATTCAAAATCGATTTAACGGCTCTTATTTATTTTAAAATAATTAATCCAGCGAACCCTAAGCTCGCTACAATTGGTGTCAGAAGTGGGATTAATTATTGTTTAAGTGAATAAGTGTGTGAAAGTGTGTTGTGGCGATGTCAGATCGACATTTGGAGGATCTTCGCGTTCCTGAGTTGAAGAAGGAACTTGAGGACCGGAATCTGGATAGCAGAGGACAGAAGCAAATTCTTCGACAACGTCTGCAAGCAGCTATGGAGGAAGAGGGTATTGATGTCGACACATATGTTTTTACGATTGGTCCAGACTGTCCGGATGGAGAAGAAACAGCGAGTCAAGATGGTTGCAATGTAACGGAGAAGAGTTCGCCACTGTTAGACATTTCGGAGATGTTCCGGATGATGATGACAAAATTCGACGCCCAAAATTCAAAATTCGACGCCGTAAATTCAAAATTGGACGCGCAAGCTGCAGATGTCAATGCAAAGTTGGATGCCCAAACACAATGGATGAAATGTAATTTTCAACACTTTAAGGACGAAATTCGAAACGAAGTAGAAAATCTAGATCTAAAAAACGAAACTGAATTCAAGAAAGTCACCGATGAAATAATACGAATCGAAAAGAGACTTGATTGTGTTGAGAGAAATAAGACATCGCCAGGCAATCAACATGACTACAAAGATACAAGGATGCAACCGCCAACCTTCGATGGAACGGGACCCTTCTCCGTATTTATACGTCAGTTTGACGCCGCGGCCAATTATAATAAGTGGTCGGATGAGCAAAAGTCAACATCACTAATCCTGTCACTCCGCGGGGCGGCTGCAGAATTGCTACAAACCATACCAGCAGAGAAGCAAACAGATTTCCAAGCGATAAGAGACGGCCTTGAAGCTAGGTATGGCGACAACCACATGCAGCAGGTCTACCGCATGCAACTGCGGAGCAGAACGCAGAAACCGGGAGAAAATCTTCAACAGTTGCAGGCAGACATTGAGCGATTGGCAAACTTGGCTTATACAAATATGACTAAAGAATTTCTGAACGAGGTAGCAATGGATGCATTTATAAACGCACTCCAAGATCGGGACTTGCAACAGGCCGTTCGTTTGGCAGGAAAGAAGACGACTAATGAAATACTGGCGTTCGCATTGGCATATGAATCTGCTAAACTGGCTACCAGGAGTACATATAGAGTTCGAGAAACGTCCGTCCAAGAGTGTTCCTGCCAAAGAATCGGGCATGTACAACGGAGAACCCCGAGAACTGACATGAAGTGTTGGACATGCGGCGAAGTCGGCCACATCTCTGCTGACTGTAGGAAACGTCGACGAATGAATGAAACATCAAGTGAGAATTGTTATTCATGCGCTAATCATAAGAGGAGACTATCAACGGACCAACCTGAGGTCAATAGCTCGGGAAACTTGTAAGGGCAGACTTTACGGGGCGAAAGTCGCCTGGTGGAATTTGCAGCCCCAGCATCGTAACTGTATCACAACTCCAACGGGATAACCAAAGTTTGGTTATAACTACGATTGTTAATGGAAGGACAACAACAGTGACAATCGACACTGGAGCAACGAGATCCATAATTCGGCCGGATATCGTGGGCCAAATTGCCCTTAATAAAAATAGAAGATACGCTTTGAGGACTGCCACAGGAGAATGTTCTACAGTCTACGGAGAAGTCGAGAGAATAATAGTGCTGGGCAATATTTCCATCTCCCACCAATTTTTGGTTGCCGATATTACGGACGAATGCATTCTTGGAATGGATTTCATGAAGGAGCACCGAGTTGTTCTAGATATCGGGCAAAGAACACTGCGAATTGGTAACTTAGAGGTTGCTATTACACTGCAGGACGAACAATTGCGAAGGCTGAAATGTTATGTGCGTGAGGAGGATGAGATCCCAGCTCGTTCAGACTCGGTAATTTGGACCAGTCTCGAGAGTGATCCTGGTGACAATCGGTTTTACATCACCGAAGCTGCACAAAATCAGCGCAAGGGGAACATCCTTGTTGGGAAAGCCCTTATCGATGCGAAGAAGCACATCGTACCCGTCAGAGTACTAAATGCGTCCAAAGAGCCGATCGTAATAAGAAAAGGAGAGGTAATCGCAGAATGTGCACCCGTGTCAATGATAAGCTCAATTCCGACAAGGGAAGAGGACCATTCAATTCAACAGCCCTCTGGTGCACCGGCTGTGGTTAATAGGTTGATATCCCGGAAAATCGGATTAACAGACAGAGAAAAGGCAAGCGTTAAATCACTCCTGAACGATTTTTCTGATATTTTTGTGACACGACATGATAAATTCGGACGCACCGGTATAGTTAAACATCGCATTGACACGAGTGAGTCAAGACCTATAAGACAGCCACCTCGTCGACTACCGTTGGCCAAACAATCAGAAGTAGGCAACATGATTCGAGAGATGGAAGAGCAAGGAGTCATCGAGAAATCATCGAGCCCATGGGCATCGCCGGTAGTGCTCGTCAAGAAGAAGGATGGGACAACTAGATTTTGTGTCGACTACCGCCGGTTAAACGACGTTACGAAGAAAGACAGTTACCCACTTCCTCGAATCGACGACACACTAGATACCCTTTCTGGAGCTCAGTGGTTCTCAACATTGGACCTAAAAAGCGGTTACTGGCAAGTGGAAGTGGAGGAGGAGGACAAGGAGAAGACAGCGTTTACTACCGGAAACGGACTATATCAATTCAACGTGATGCCCTTCGGATTGTGTAATGCCCCAGCAACGTTTGAACGATTAATGGAAAGTGTTCTACGGGGACTTACATGGAAGACGTGTCTTGTGTACTTGGATGATATCATCGTTGTTGGAAGGAATTTACCAGAACACATCAATAATCTGCGCTCCGTCTTCGAACGACTAAGACAGGCCAACTTAAAGCTCAATTCGAAGAAATGTGAACTCTTCCAAAGGAGAGTAAAATTTCTGGGACACATCGTTTCATCTGCAGGAGTTCAAACGGATCCTGACAAGATAGCAGCCGTCCGTGAGTGGCCTACTCCAGAAGACAAGCAGCAGTTGAGAAGCTTTATGGGATTAGCCACATATTACCGACGGTTTGTTAAAGGTTTCGCCAATGTGGCAAAACCCCTACATGAACTAACGGGTAAAGACAAGAAATTCAATTGGACAGAAAAGTGTGAGGCAGCATTCAACACATTGAAGGCCGAGTTATGTAAGACACCAACATTGGCATTCCCAAGAGCGGATTGCCCATTTATATTGGATACTGATGGAAGTAACACAGGAATCGGAGCAGTGTTGTCACAGGAAGTCGATGGTAAAGAGAGAATTGTCGCATGTTATAGTCGAGTTCTATCTAAGCCAGAGAGAAATTACTGCGCAACAAGAAAGGAACTGCTGGCTGTCGTAGAAGCCGTTAAGAATTTCCATAAATATCTCTACGGACGTCGATTCCACCTTCGGACGGATCATGCGGCCCTGAAATGGTTGCTAAATTTTAAGAATCCGGAAGGACAAATAGCTCGATGGATCGAACGACTTCAAACGTACGATTTCCAAATTTCCCACCGTCAAGGGAAGGTGCATAATAACGCTGATGCTCTATCAAGAAGACCATGTAAGCCAGATTGTAAACATTGTCATAGAGCGGAAGAGAAAGAAGAGGCGTACGACCTGCGAAATGTACAAGTAGAAGTACTAGATGGGTGGACGAGTGATGCTATACGCGCAGCTCAACTTCAGGATGAAGATATGTCGCTAATCCTGTTACACAAAGAAAAGAACGAGCGGCCAACTTGGAACAATATTTCCGACAAGAGTGGAACATTTAAGGCATATTGGGCACAATGGAATTCCTTGCTAGTGGAAGATGGTATTCTTAAGCGTAAATGGGAAGCCGCGGACGGAAAATCCCATCGAATGCAAATTCTAGTCCCACCATCAAAAGTGAAAGATGTTCTAACAGAAATGCACGACGGGGCCTCCGGTGGACATTTGGGAGTTAATAAGACACTTTCAAAATTACGATCTCGTTTCTACTGGCTTCACATGAGAGATGACGTCGAGTCTTGGTGTAGGAAGTGCACAACTTGCACTGCGACCAAGGGACCAACGGCAAAACCAAGGAGCGCTATGAAGCAGTACAACGTGGGTGCCCCTTTCGAGCGAATTGCGATTGATATCTCAGGACCATTCCCAAAAACAAACGACAACAACAAATACATGTTAGTTATCATGGATTACTTCAGCAAGTGGGTAGAAGTCCTTCCAATTCCAAACCAAGAAGCAACAACCGTCATTGAGCAGCTAATCAATAATTGGATCAGCAGATATGGAGTTCCCTGTGAGCTTCATTCTGATCAAGGCCGAAATTTCGAATCACAGATATTTCAAGGCATCTGTGCGGCACTGGGCGTAAGGAAAACCAGGACCACACCCTTACATCCGCAGTCAGACGGAATGGTCGAAAGGTTCAACCGAACAATAAAAGAGCATTTATCGAAGGTCGTTAGTGATCACCAACGAGATTGGGACAAATATGTACAAACCTTTCTCATGAGCTATAGATCGGCTAATCACGATACGACGGGCCATTCTCCAGCAAAAATTATATTTGGACGGGAGATACGATTACCAGCCGATCTGCGATTCGGAATACCTCCAGACGCCATAGACAAGACCGAACACTACGTAGCCGAATGGAGAAATCGCCTCGATGAGATTCAACATTTGGTTCGAAAGCAAATCAAGGTATCCAGTGACAGGATGAAAACAAGGTACGACGTTCGAGCCAACGCATCCGGATTTAATGCAGGCGATAACGTATGGCTTTATAACCCTCATCGGCAAAAAGGAAGGTCTCCGAAGTTGCAGCAACATTGGGAAGGACCGTATAAGATTCTCACAAGAATTAACGACGTTGTCTATAGGATTCAGCGACGACCGAACGCCAAGATGAAAGTGGTACACCGTGACCGACTGACGACTTTTGTTAACCCAGGAGATCAGTGAACTTAGTTCGGGACGAACTAATCTAGGCGGAGGGTAGTGTGACGCATATGACAATCAGTACTGGAATCTTCGAGAAAGTCCGAAACAAAGTACTAGATTATTTTAGGAAGTACTGGAAAACTGGAATAGAACATTCAAGACTATGGAACGGACGGAAACGATACACCAAATCAGAATGAGGAAAAACGGTATAAATACGTCGCACGCAGAGCGGAAGTTAAGTTAGAGATAAGTAAGACAGTGAAGCAAGCGATACGTCTCGAGTGAGAAGTAAGAGGTAAAATACGCGATAATTACGGAAGCGATAATAAAGAAAACGTTAAGTGTACGGTAAAAAAAGTAACGGTTGTTATTAACGGACTAATAAAGTGTTACAGTAATTCAAAATCGATTTAACGGCTCTTATTTATTTTAAAATAATTAATCCAGCGAACCCTAAGCTCGCTACAATATGTTATTTTAAACAATCAACTTTCAAATGAAACTCAGAGTAGATACAATAGTCCGTTTTGATACACAATACACATATGTTATTTTAAACAATCCAGCTTTCAAATAAAACTCAAAGTAGATACAATAGTTCGTTTTGATACACAATACACATATGTTATTTTAAACAATCCTGCTTTCAAATAAAACTCAAAGTAGATACAATAGTTCGTTTTGGTACGCTATACACATATGTTATTTTAAACAATCAACTTTCAAATGAAACTCAAAGAAGATATAATAGTTCGTTTTGATCAACAATACACATATGTTATTTTAAATAATCCAGCTTTCAAATAAAACTCAAAGTAGATATAATAGTTCGTTTTGGTACACGATACACATATGTTATTTTAAACAATCCAGCTTTCAAATAAAACTCAAAGTAAATACAATAGTTCGTTTTGGTACACTATACACATTTGTTATTTTAAACAATCAACTTTAAAATGAAACTCAAAGTAGGTACCATAGTGCGTTTGGCTACACATTTGTTACTAGCTCCTCGCCGGACTCCATGAACCGCACTTTCAGACTAACTCATCATTCCTTTCATATTCCCGAAAGTTACCTCCTTTGCTTCCCCTATTGTGCAATCCTTGCCATCTTGTCCTTCCACCCTTTTTTTTCTTTTTATTCTGCCATCGAAGCACCAGAACTCAAAAATCCAAGGCGTCGCTTCGATGACCATATTTGGTGCTATTACCTCCAGCATCGACACGCAAACATGAATAAGTTCGCCTCGTGTGTTCACAGTGTGTGTGCATGTCCATAGCAAACACACCGTGGGTCGTCCAATTCCCCTGGACAACATCATGAGCACGACTTTAAACCGGCATCGGCATCCCAACGAAGGGTTGGAATGTTTATCCCAAGTACGACGCACACTGGTGATCAACCCCGCAGCTCATCGCCCGCGTCACCCCAGCATGCGAACTATAGACGTGAAGTTAAACAAAAATAAACATATTCGCAGCTGGGGCGAGTCAACCTGACGTGTGCGTAAAGCATCATTGTTGATCGTGCACATTACACTTCCATAAAAGGACATGTCTATTCGACCAGCACTGTATGGAACTTTCACGCTGATCGAACGCGTGTTACGTCAAAGAATCCTTGACGACACAAAAACCCATCAACCAAAATGTGTAACCTAATTACACATTTTGTCTAGACAGAAATATTATTAAGAACAAAACTCAAAAGGTTACTAACTACAAAAATTCAAAGAAACGTAAAATATGGAATAACCAAATTAGAATATAATGTATATCACAACATATGTTACCTAATTGCACATTTCATCCAGATGAACAAACTCAAAGATAATTAGCAAGAACTCGTGGAAACACGAAAATGAATATTACACTAATTGCAATATAACATCCATTGTGATAAAGATATTATATTGCAACGTAGAGAAACAAACCTAGATATAAGATTTTATGTTAGAGTAAGTTTAATTTACAAAACGGCACTCTGAAGAGCAGACGTTTCTTAAATTCGAAATTGAATATAATATAAATTTTATTTAGAAGTGTTTTCCTTCATTTCACTCAAGTGGAGTTTAAGAAAACTTAATTGGCGCAGTCGGTTAACTTATCATCCGAAGATGATAAATCGAACATATAACTTACGCCATAAGTACGGTGAATTATTTTATTAAATAAATATATAACAAAAAAAAAGTAGCTGAAATTTAAAAGTGCTTCAAATCGAACGAAATTCACAACTTTCCCGGTTAACCATTAAAACAAAAAAAATAAAAAAAGTGTACCGTGAGGAATTAAATGCACAATATTCAAAGTAGAAGGCTCCTCAATAGTATACTGGTTAGTATACCCGCCTGTCACGCGGGAGACCGGGGTTCGATTCCCCGTCGGGGAGCCTCTGGCGCAAGACTAATGACCTTGCCCGGAAAAAACAAATCATTATGGAAAATTTAACAAGCCTCAGGACTTGCTAAATAAGGCCAAGACCGGTTCCAGGTTGTAGTGCCAATGATGATGATTCAAAGTAGAAGACTTAAAGTTAAAATTAAAGGTGTCTTATTCTTATAAAGATAAAATAAAGAAGAAAACATAATTCGCGTGGTATTTCATCAAAAGAGAAACAATTATAGAAAATTATTAAATACAGTTTTGGTGTTTAATCAAAAGATAAAACAATTATTGAAAATTATTAAATAAACAGTAACATTTAACTAAATTATTAAGTAAAAGTGACGGAATTTTGGAAATAGTAACAGTTTCTAGAAAATTAGTAAATAAAGTTTTGGTGTAAATGAAAAAAACAGAAAGACAATTAAAGGGTGACAAACACCCCAACAACAACAACAACAAAAAGAATTCGTGAACCACAAGGGTAAGAAGAACCCCACCTCATCTCTAATTGCAAGCCGTACAACACCAAGAACACCACTACAAAGGAGGAAGTAAAAGTGAGCAACACTTATTTTAAATATTAGATTTGTATTCATAAATTCATACATTGTACATTTATATTCATAAATTCATAAACTGTACATTTATAAATTCATACACTGTTTAGAAAATAAGTTAGTTTCATGTCTTTTGGTTTTAATTAGTGGTATTGAGAAAGAATACTTATTAAATTTTAAAAATATAGAAAATCTATTTACAAATCAAAAAAAAATGTCAGACGAAATACCGGCAGTCGAATTAATAAGGGAAACCGCGAAAATAAAAGAATTTCACGGGGATGGAAGATATGACTTGTCCTCCTTTATAAGGGACGTAGAGCTTATCCTGCCACTCTTTAATGAAAACCAAGCGTTGAAAAATTGCATTTATCAACGAGATGTCCGCAATAAAATTCAAGGAGCCGCTCTCCATTGCATAAGGACATTAGGACCCAATCCCACGTGGGAAGGGATAAAAACAGAATTAATTAAGAACTTCGGAGTTAGGGAAACATATCACAAATTGAACCAGGAAGCAGTGACATGTAACAATTCATTCGTAAGCTCATACTATAGGGACCTCCGGAAAATATTAGACAAATTAAATGGTAAATATGAATTCGATGAGAAAAAACCTAGCGAATTTTCCCCAATGTCAAATGAATCCCTTATATTGAATATATTTTTAAATGGAATTAACCCCAATATATTAAGTATAATTTACAGTAGGAACATAGAAACACTTAGAGAAGCATATTATACTTTTGAAGAAACAGGAATGCTTAGACATTATAACAAACCAAATAATTACGAAAATAGAACAAATAGACCTAAGAACCAACATTTTAATAGAAATCAATACGCCAGACATAATGACTATAGAGAAAACCTACAAAGAGACAATAACGACCCAACACATTATTACAATAGAAATAATACATACCAATACAACAACACATACGAAAACAATTCTAGGCAAACTAGACAAAATAATCACAATACATACGGAAACAATTCCAACCAAATGAGACAACATAATAACAATAACTACAATACCAACAACACATACCATCACAATACAAACTGGAACCAAAGTTTTCCGAATAACTCTAATCAAACAAGACGAAATCAGACAAACTATACAGGCAGAAATTACACTCAGGCAAGAAACAATTCGGTTGAATCAATGCAAGTGGACCATATCTGCAACACAAATCAAAACTTGGACCATGAAAATTTTCAAGTGACCAGTTTAACAGAAACTTTACCAGTAATCGAATTGACAATAGGTAATGACAAATTAAAATGCCTAATAGACACAGGGTCAACAACCACTTTTCTAAACTCAGACAAACTGCCATATTACAAAAGAATAAAATTAGAAAACACAATCCCCTGTAACACTCTTAACGGACAAATCTCAATAAACACTGATATAATAACACCTTTGCCAAACGAGTTCAATGAGAAGAGCTATATGCGTTGGAAATTAACTCCTTTTTATAATAAACCATTTGATGGACTTATAGGTCAATACATACTCAAACCTCTGCAAGCAATGATTAACTTAGAAGAGGAATACATAGAAATAAATAACACAAAACGGAATTCATTAACTCTTGCCCACTCAAATACGAGGAAATACATACATTAGAAGAACCTAAACTAAAACTAGAAAAATTAGAACGCGAAGACATGAATAGGGAAGAAAAAAGGGAGCTACGAAAATTAATTAACAAAAATAGAGATCTCTTTTACCAAGAAGGACAAAAACTTTCACATACTCACGAGATCCAACATGAAATTATAACCTCTGTAGAAAAACCTATATACTCAAAAATATACATCATCATTATCATCATCGGCACTACAACCGGGAACCGGTCTTAGCCTTATTTAGCAAGTCCTGAGGCTTGTTAAATTTTCCATAATGATTTATTTTTTCTGGGCAAGGTCATTAGTCTTGCGCCAGGGGCTCCCCGACGGGGAATCGAACCCCGGTCTCCCGGGTGACAGGCGGGTATACTAACCACTATACTATCGAGGAGCCCACTCAAAAATATACAGATATCCCCAAATACATGAAACAGAAATAAATAGACAAATAAAAGAAATGTTGGCACAAGGTATTATCAAAGAAAGTAATTCACCATACAACTCACCATTATGGATTGTTCCAAAGAAAATCGATAATTCTGGTGAAAAGAAATGGAGAATAGTGATCGATTATAGAAAACTTAACGAAGTTTCTATATCAGACAATCCCTAACATAGAAACTATATTGGAAAAATTAGGGCGATCACAATACTTTACTACCTTGGACCTTGCCAAGGGATTTCATCAAGTATTAGTCAAAGAAGATGACAGAAAAAAAACCGCATTTTCAACGCCTCTTGGACATTATGAGTTTATACGAATGCCGTTTGGACTCAAAAATGCCCCTGCAACTTTCCAAAGACTAATAAATGCAGTTTTAAGAGAGCACATTAATCGAATTTGCGTAGTTTATCTGGACGATATTCTTATTTGTAGTACGACCTTAGAAGAACACACTGTAAATATAGAAAAAGTGTTCAATAAACTTAGAGAACATAATCTGAAGATTCAAATTGATGTGTAATTTCTTTAGTTGAACTACAGAATATTTAGGTCACACTCTGACAACAGAAGGTATTAAACCTAATATGAATAAAATTGAAAATATACAGAAGCTTAAATTACGGGAAACCCAAAAACAAATAAAATCATTCCTGGGAATGACCGGATACTATCGCAAGTTTATTAAAGACTATGCAAAGGTTGCCCACGGTATGATAAAGTATTTGAAGACAAATTCTAAAATTGATAAAAAAGACCCTCAATATACAGATTCATTTCAGAAGCTTAAAAGATTGCTCATGGAAGCACCAATTTTAAAACATCCAGATTTCAACAAAAGATTTAAGTTAATAACGGACGCCAGCGATTTTGCTTTAGGCGCAGTCCTCACACAGGACAACCACCCACTAAGCTTTGCAAGTAGAACTCTAAACGACCATGAGAAAAAATACTCCACAACGGAAAAAGAACTTCTTGGTATCGTTTAGGCCGTTAACTACTTTCGCCCATATACTTATGGTAAAACTTTCGATCTACTAACGGATCATCAACCTCTCAAATGGCTCCAAAGTAAACATAAAGGGAAAGATATAAACCCTAGATTACAAAGATGGTTGCTTAAACTTGGAGAATACGACATAAATATAAATTACATTAAGGGCACAGAGAACAAAGTTGCAGACTTTCTATCCAGAATAAATGCAAATACAGGAGAAATAAATGCCATAGATTTAGAAGAACAAAATGATAACATGAGCACAGCTGCAACAATACACTCACAAGAAGAAGAACAAAATGATCATTTTCCAATCTTAGAAACAGTTGTTAATAGATTCCAGACACAAATTATTTTGACACACACTAAAACAAAAGAAATCGAAATTATAGAAGACAAACGAAAAATTTACATAAGTACAAATGATATTGAAAACAACTTCATGACTGATATATTTCGCAGATTTATAAAATCAGCGAAAATAGGAATTTTTTCAGAACTTTCTGACCATATATATAACAAAGTACAACAAAAATTAATCAAACTATTCAATATAAAGTTGAAATTTTATAAATGCACCTACCATGCAAAAGACATGACGAATGAAGACGAAACATATAGATACATTGCAAAATATCATAGGAACGAAACAGGACATACAGGAATTAACGAAAATTACGAAGGACTAAGAAAAATTATATATTTCAAAAATTTAAAAACATATATCCAAAAGAACATTAACAATTGCGATACTTGCAATAAAGCAAAATATGATAGGAAACCAATAAAACCAAAGTTCCATATAACTGAAACCCCCAATAACGTAAATCAGATAGTTTGTAGGAGCGAAGTCGTAGCACCGACATGGGCGCTGGGTTCCACTTCGTTCTCACACAAAAAAAAAAGGTTCCGCCGCGGCCTGTAAACGAACGATCACCAGGGGAAACCATACAGAAATTAAAACACACTGCCACAGATTTAAATGGTTATTTCATTTTAATTTATTGTATACTGTTTGATGACGGTGACACAAATACACAATTTAAAACAAAACGATTTGATGTAACTTTAAGTTTAAATGTTATTCGTCAGGGGAAAACACGAATACATTTCGTGGTTACCCAACGCGACTCTCGACTCACGACTGGAGACAACGACTCGAACGATTATAATCGATTATCGCTTCCCTGGTGCGCACCAGGGAAGCGATAGGAGACACGACCTGGTCCGGTCGAAGGATGG
The DNA here is from genome assembly GCA_963931805.1 of Microdon myrmicae. NCBI lineage: Eukaryota > Metazoa > Arthropoda > Insecta > Diptera > Syrphidae > Microdon > Microdon myrmicae. The sequence continues at coordinate 169,333,894 of OZ007496.1, read as the reverse complement.
AATTTGACTCAGCGATCGTCATCTCATGCAGAGATGATTTCGCTAAGGAAGAAAAAGGAAGAGAGAGAAAAACTTTTCTCTTAAGGGTGTAACTAGTGGCGCAGTGGTATATGTGAGCGATCGAACAGATTCAATGTTGTTGCATGTGTTCGAAAACAGGCAGGCGGCAAGGACAATAGGGAAAAATGACCACATGCGCCGCTGGTAATGCGGGTCATTGTTTACACGATGCCTCGTCGCTATTTTCGACGTTAGGAGAAAAAGGTGCTAAAAGCAAATTGGATGTTTATGGCATCTCTGGCTGCAATAGAAACCGGGTTCATATTTGCATTAGGAAATGCTGGAGAATTTGGTTTCAGCGTCTATTGCGCTAATTATATGCAGCTGCTTGGGTTGTTTGTTGGTAAGACAAACAAAAAAGGTTGCCAGGCAATGTGTATGAAAAGGTATATGACGCGGCTGGGAAAATAGACGGCGCGATATTTATGGTCCCTGTCATGACGGTTACATTGAATGCAATCCGAATTATTTTGTTTACTGCAATTTGTCTGGTACCGAATTGGTTCAGAATACCAAATAAGCAAACAAAGAAATCTTACGGAAAATTGTATGCGAAGGGATGCATGAAGGTAAGTTTTCTTTATAGGGATTTTATGATTACAGATGGTGATCTATATAATGCGTGAAGCATTTACAGGTACTAATACCGTTGCATTAGCAAACTTAAGGGAGTTGGGTAGTAGTTATGGGGGTTTTTTCAGGTAAGTAGACAGTAGGGTTTGGCGGAAATGCCACAAGTTCACCTCGATGTATATATAAACAAGAGACAGCTTTTTATCATTTATCGACAAATTCTCAAAACATGCAGTAATACTAAATTTAGAAGACAGAAATAGCGTTACAATCATTGAAAAAATACGACTATACTTTTCCATTAAAGGCAAACCCAAATTAATCATTTTAGACAACCAATTCAATTCAATTAACATCAAGGAATTTTTAAGGTTAAAAGAAATAGAAACACACTTCACAAAACCAAATAGTCATACAGGTAATTCAGATATTGAAAGATTTCATAATACATTAGGAGAAAAACTTAGAGTTTTGGAAACCCAAAAATCCGAATTATCAATTCAAGAAAGACTTTTCAAATGTGTAGAATGGTATAATAAATCTATTCAATCCGTCATTAAAGCAAAGCCAATAGACGTAATAGAAGGGAAAGTCGATAGAAAACAAAAATGGAAAAACTTTTAAAAGACTACAAAGAAAAAACCATTAACAAGCGTAATGAAAAACGAGAAACCTATAGACCAAACCTAGATGAAGGTTACGTAAGAAATTATAAAGCATTAAGACACAAAGACCAATCTAAATATAGAAAACTCAAACTAGAAAATATACACCCGACAAATATAAAACGACCCACGAAATTTTTAGATCAACTAGACGTTAATACTTATAATAATGACAGTAACAACACTGATCCACACAACGACAGGAACATTTAGGAATAATTGACGAAAATAGTCAAAGCATAATCACCAACTTAATAAAATATAGATATTAAAGATCATTTCAACTTAACTTTCAAAAAAAAAAAATATGTCAGACTCGGTATCGCAGAATACAAGAAAGAGAAAATAATATTATTCACAAAAATCCCAAAAGACATAATAAGAACTAAATATTCATTTATAACAACTCTATCCAATAAAAATTATGAAGAACTTGTTTTCAATAATAAAAAAAAAAAAAAAATTTGTTTGTAATTTATAACGATAAAGAAAAAGAATTTGTACAACATTTTGTAATGAAGACTAATTTGAATTAAATATATAAATATAATACCACACTATCATAGAAGAACTAAAATTTAATAAAAAAAAAAGAAAAAAAAACAATATATTTGGTATAATTGGACAATTATAATTGTAATAATCATAAGCATTTTTACTACCTGTTCTTATTTTTTATATAATTAAATTAAAAACAAAACTCAGGAGAGTTTCGATTTAAAAGGGGGGGGGGGGGGGGGGGGGGGGGGTGTTACGTTAAAGAATCCTTGACGACACAAAACCCATCAACCAAAATGTGTAACCTAATTACACATTTTATCTAGACAGAAATATTATTAAGAACAAAAACTCAAAAGGTTACTAACTACAAAAATTCAAAGAAACGTAAAATATGGAATAACCAAATTAGAATATAATGTATATCACAACATATGTTACCTAATTGCACATTTCATCCAGATGAACAAACTCAAAGATAATTAGCAAGAACTCGTGGAAACACGAAAATGAATATTACACTAATTGCAATATAATATCCATTGTGATAAAGATATTATATTGCAACGTAGAGAGACAAACCTAGATATAAGATTTTATGTTAGAGTAAGTTTAGTTTACAAACGGCACTCTGAAGAGCAGACGTATGTTAAATTCGAAATTGAATAAAATATAAATTTTATTTAGAAGTGTTTTCCTTCTTTCACTCATGTGGAGTTTAAGAAAACATAATTCGCGCGTTGCTGCGTCCCCTGGTATGAATCGTCATGTGGGTGTGTGCGAAAAATTCTTTCGTCTTTTGCGCATGGATACGTCGGGGAATCATGTCGGCCCGTGGTGCTATATCGAGCCGTATTCCAGATCGATGTGTATGTAGACGACCACAAGGGAAGGAACATATCCTGCCGTAAGTGATAAACACATCAGGAGACACCTCCTCGACACCGTTTGGGCTATGTCGATTGCCGGTTTTGCAACCGATTTGCAATTAAGGAACATGGTGCGTTTCGCACGACTATGCCCTTGTGGTAGATGTCGTTTCTGCTGATGGACTTTCCATCAGCGGGCATCATGCTTCACGGTTTTTCGCGGTTATTGGTATGACCAATGCAGGTAAGTACACGCCCTTTATGAAGTAGGACGCGCGTGGAAATAGTTACCTGGTGGGAAATGAGCAGGTAAGTAGGGTGGTAATTGAGCGGGTAAGCAGTGGCGTTCGGAAGAACCGCCACAGTCTTTTTCAAACTTATTTTTTGCCTTTTTTCTGTATTCTGTGTTGAGGGTTATATATTTTTGCAGCCACCTAGATTGAGTATAAGACAACACTCTATGAACTTTAGTGAGAATCAATCCATGTTTCAGACATTGCTGCAAATTCCTCAGATGAATTATATATTTTGTCTTTGAATGTAGATTGGCGACCAGCTGAGGAACTTTGCAACCCGGCGTTGACATATTTTCTGGGCAAAATGGAAGATCATTGTGTGGATCGTGAAGATCAATTGTATAGGACAAATCTGCTTCCAACACATAGCCGATTTTAGCGTTTACGTCGCAATTTAAAATATATTCGGCTGTGAAAATTTGAGGATCATTTTATTGAAAGTTTCCAGTTGGAAGATGTTGAGACATTGCCCAATCATACAGGTTATTTGCATCTAAATACATTAGAAATTTATTTGGTTTACTCTCATCAAATTTTTCTAAATATTTATTATTTGCAACGGAATGTTGACATAAACCGCCACGGATGCCATTCTTGAAGAAATTATGCATCTCAACATCTGTTAAAAGTTCGAGGTTAATATCAGTTGTTTTCAACATTGCATACCAAGATAAACCGGGAGATGTATAATAATGACATGGATCTAACTCGTATATATCTAAACAAATCTTACGGAAATTCTCAAATACATCTGCGAGCAATAAAACATCGCTCTGCAGATATAAAAGCATGTACTCTTTTAAAGATTTGCAACCAAAATGCTTCCACACTTTTTGAGCATAATCATAATCTTCAATTAAACAATCTTCATTCGTTACCTTATTATAAAATTCGGAAATTGGCGGAAGAGAACAGTCATCTAAACGAGCCCAGGAATTAAGATATTCATAAGGATATATCCCCTTCCTCATCATTAATTTGAAAGTGTCATCGTTTTTATAAAACCTCTTATTAATGATGAACTCATCTTCAGATAAATTTCTCGTTAACGAGTCTATGCTAGATTGCAGAAATCGAAATGAATCTAAAAACCTAATTTCGAATGAATTATGTTCGTCTAAATATATGCGTTTGGAAAGCGACATATAATTTTCCTTATTTATCGGAATTATATTTATTTCCCCCTTAATACAACTCAAACTTTTCACAAATAGATGCAAATCATAACCCGACAAATTATAAAAAAGACGGAAAAATTTCGGAACGCGAAAATCTAAATTACATTGAGAATGGGCTGGCCCTCTATAGACACCAGTGAGGTGACAATGGTCCCTGACTCTTACATCTAATTCATTAAATCTACCTTTACATATAAAACATAATGGGGAGGTGATTTGATGATGGGTCTCGTTCTCTGCTAAAGGCAGCATCTGTTTTGGTGTTCGATGATTTCTCTGTGAAGATGCACCAGGTCTTTGCTTAGCATCTTCACGAATTGTGATGGGGAGTTTTCTCCTGCAAAAAAAAAAGGAAAATGTTTATTTTTTAGTTTTTGATTTTTTTTTTATTAAAATTTTTTTTTACTTACCAACAAATGTGCGGTGCTTGCTCAAATCGTCATCAAAGGAGCATTTGATGTAATACGAAAAGGCGCACTGTATATGTTGCTGCACATCTGTTGTCGACGATGTTTCGGGATCGGGTGCACAATGGTTTATTGGACGCAAGATGGACTCGAAGTCCGCATATACCACAAATGGCACTTTTAATTTGCGATTATATTTTTTAAATTTAAGGTTCTTATTATTTTCGTCGGGCATGATTGTTATCAGCTTGAGACATTCGCTCTTATGTTTTTCCAACCTGGATCGCAACAAGCAGCCGTTACATAGATGCATTTGTTTTTTTTTTTTTTTTTTTTGCTTATCTGGATTCTCAACAAACGCGAGATGTTTTTGATATACACATAATGCGTTTTATCGCCGTCACGTATCGTTTTCCCTTATATCTTCCTCATGCTTATTCGTAAACATTTTCGTTTGCATGCTTTTTATATCGAGCTGGACTACTTCATCACATTCTTTAGTGAATTTTGCAAACTTCGCAAAAAGCTCCATGCTGAATTTATATGCTCTCAAAACTTCCAATTTATTTTCCAGTAGTTCGTTAATCAATGGAATATTCTTCTCGAATAAAGTTTTGACATTCAGCATATTTTCATTTTTGTTGGCAATGTTCTGTTCTTGTAGGGGATTGGTTTCAGGAAGCATGTCTCCTAGTCCATATAAGGAGAAGGGATCTCTTAAAATAGACCGCTCCTGAAAACTCGTCCTACAAAGGGGTCGTCACCGTGCTTCCTCTGATCCAGAGGGAAGAGCAACGTCCTTGATTTCACTGGTCTTCCGTGGGGGCAGGTGATACTCCGAATCACTTGTTAAATATTGAAAGGCTCGTTGTTCTTTCGGTATATAATATGTTTTATTTCCAATTAAAATAGTTCTCCTGGGCTTTTCCGTCAGGGACACTGTTCGATAATATACTGCGGCCCGGAGATCACTTAACTATTCCGTTATAAAGGAAAAGAAATCAAGATTTGTATCTCAAAAGTGTACAATTTCGTACGAAAATCCCGATTTTAGTATCCTGGGTTTACTTTAGATAAGAATTCAATTTCTTGAATTCTTACGAAACTATTGCGCAGATGTGGATGTGTAGAAAGGGATTCGGGTTTGTTTGTTCTGTTTGATGGAATTTTCCCCGATTGAGATAACGTATCTCTGGGTTTTGAATTTTCATGATGCCGTGGAGCAAATGTAGAACAATAAACGAATATTAGATTCGTTTATTGCGAATTTGATTTTAATTTGGGTTTTGGATTAAATTGTGCCGCGGCGGCAAATTTTAAGCGATAAACGAATATTTGATTTACTTCATTAGCTATTAATCATAACTTGGAATGCGAGAAGCATCAAAAACAAAAAGCATGCATTTTTTAGTTTCTTGATAAATTTTAATATTGACATTGCACTTGTTTCAGAAACCTGGCTCAAACAAGACATTTCTTTCTCACGTCAAAATTACATATGTTATCGCCTAAACAGGGTACATGCTAGTGGTGGAGGTGTCGCCATTGTTGTGAAAAAATGTATAGAACATTCTTTGCGTCCTTCATTGCACCTTAAGTTAATTGAGGAAATTAGTATAGATGTAACATTAAGTGATAACTCCAAGGTGAGTCTTTTTTCGGTCTATTTCCCTGATGGAAATAGAAACATTGAGAAATCTACTTACTTTAACCGGGATCTGCAAAAATTGTATAGAGTCAACACTCGAAACAAGGTAATTATTGGTGTTGATCTACATTGCAGACATCAGTCGTGAAATTGTCTTAGGGCAAACTGCTGGGGTAACATTTTACTAGATGTTACTGAATCCAGCCCAAGTTTTTCCATACTTTATCCACTTCTCCCCACCTATATCCCAGCGAGTGCTAACAAGAACCCCTCAACTCTTGATCTGTATATCACTAATATTCCAAATTACTGCACAGTACCATTAACTCTAAATGCGTTAAGTTCAGACCACCTTCCGATCAGCCTCACAGTGAATCATACAGTAGTTGTAAATCGTACCAGTTTATACCACAACTATTCCGCCGCTAACTGGAATTGTTATAAATCATATATAAACACGAACTTGGTTCTAGATGATACTAGCCTAAAGTCTATAACCTGCAGCGAGCACATTGATATCCTATGTAACAATTTTGTTTCTGTTATCAATAGAGCGGCCGATCTTGCGATACCTAAATGTTCCACTGCTCCAGTTGATAAGGCACCGCTTCCTGAAAATATCTTACATCTGATTAGGCTACGAAACTCTGAAAGAAGAAAATGGCTGCGTTATAGAATCGATTGTTTTCTAGTTAATGTTAAAGTCTTAAATAATATCATTAAAAACGAAATCTCAACATATATGAACATGTGTTGGAATAAACACCTTTCCTCTCTTGACAAAGCAAGCAAACCGTTCTGGAAAATATCAAAAATTATGAAAAAGAGAGGGTCAAGTATTCCTCCGTTTAAAGTTCACGACAAGTTGTTTATTTCTTCAGTGGAGAAATCGAACTTACTTGCTAACACGTTTAGTAAGAACCACTCCATATCTATGCATCTAAGCGACGCGTATGCTGAAGCTGAAGTTGCTAACACTATCCATGTACTTTCTCAAACACCAGCTGAAAGTACTTACGCAACTAATATCAGCAAAGTTAAAAAATTGATAAAAAAATCGAAATCAAAAAAGGCTGCGGGTCTCGATAATATTAACAACAAATTAATCAAAGCACTTCCACCTGCTGCAAGTAACTATTTAACGTTCATTTTCAACGCTTGTCTTAAGAATTGTGATTTTCCGGACTGTTGGAAAACAGCAAAAGTAATACCTATCCCGAAACCCGGCAAACCGAAGAACAGCCCCGAAAGCTACAGACCTATTAGTCTAGTTAGTTGTCTGAGTAAGCTCTTAGAAAAAATCATTAAGAAAAGGATTGATCGTTTTGTGGAAGACAATAACATCTTACCAAACTTTCAGTTCGGTTTCCGTAGTGGTCACAGCACAATCCACCAAGTCTTGCGGGTTAAAAACCACGTAGCTGGTAAATTCATCGACAAGGAGGCAACGGGACTGGTTCTTCTAGACATCGAAAAAGCCTTTGATACGGTATGGCACGATGCCTTGATTTATAAGCTACTGAAGCTTAAGCTGCCTATGCCGCTTATCAAAATTATCCAGAGCTTTCTTCGTTCGAGAAAATATAATACTCACCAAATTCACTATGGTGTACCCCAAGGCTCGGTCCTTAGTCCCATATTATTCACATTGTTTGTCGCAGATTTACCATGTCTAGGTGAAAACATTCAAGTAGCTATGTTTGCCGATGATACGGCCATTTTCTCTTCGGGTGCCTTATTCACTAATGTCTACAACACTTTGCAAGCAGCTCTTGACAAACTAGCAGTATATTACAGGAAATGGAAAATAAAAATAAATGGTAATAAAACACAAGCTGTCTGGTTTTCGAGATGTAGGAAACTCTGCTACCTACCAAATGGCACTAAACTCAGTATGTGTGCAGTTGATATTGATTGGTCCGAAGACTGTAGATATCTAGGTATTATTCTAGATAAAAAACTTATCTTTCAAAAACACATCACTACCACAATTGACAAAATAAACAAAGTTATGTATCCATTAGTGTGTAGAAAGTCAAAGCTTAGCATCGAAAATAAAATCATAACATTTAAAACCATTTTTCAAGCTATACTCCTGTACGGGGCCCCTGTATGGTGTAATTGTGCTCGCACACACAAAATAAAATTGCAAAGGTGTCAAAATAAAATATTGAAAATGTTGCTGAATTTGCCATGGCATTATTCGACACATGAACTACATGAAAACGCTAACATTAAACCGGTAGAATTCCTTATTGACAAAGTTAATCGAAACTTCTTCGTCAATTGTTCTTTTTCTGACAATGTTCTCGTTTCCCGTCTTGCGTTATCCTAAATCACTACATATGTACTCTGTCTATGAAAATTATATCGAGGTCATTACTATATAAAATAACAGGAAGCCAGTACAATATTAGTCTTAAGATTCAAATAAGGGGTTTTCATTGTAGTTTGCCCTTAATTTATTATTTGTTATTCATTAAAATTGTGCTATTGTCGTTATATAGATTTAAGATTATAGTTGTAAAGGAATTGCTATCCTAAATCTCTTAAGTACTAGTTGTAAAATATACCATAAATGTAATTATCTACCAAATAAAATTGAATTGAATTGAATTGAATATTAACATTATTTCGTATTGTAACTTTGGGTTTTTTTCTTCTGTTTTTGTTTTTATAAAGTACTATTATTATTTGTAAAAAGATACATAGATAAGTAAGGTTTTTACGGTTTAGTCTTACAATTTGTGTATTACATCGAATTTTCATTATTTACATATAAATTTTCATTATTTACATATATTATTTCTTTTTTTTTTTTTGAGGATTTTTCATTGTCCTTATTTATTTATATAATTTTCCCATGTAGTTTGTACGTAAAATTAATTTCTAAAAATTTTTAAATTTGTTTTGAGTTATACCACAAGATTTTTTTTCTTCATATATATATATAATGTGTTTTTTCTTTTATAACTTAAGTTTATTTATTATTACAAAATTTTTTTTTGTGTATTTATTTAAGTTAGTGGTGGTTGATTAAAACATGGTCTGATATTTATAAACTCATTTTATTAAGTGCGTTAATATTTGTATATACATTTATTTTCCTTCAACTTTTTGTTTTTTTTTCTTTGGAGTTTCTCATTCGTGATTGCCTAATCCACAAATGGTTTTATATTATTCTTGTGGACTATTCGGGTTCCTTTTCCTATTTTGAGGATTGAATTTTCTTCGGATAGGATCTTTACAATTTCATAGGGGCCTTTCCACAGGGAGGTTAGTTTGTTAGGTCTTGAGTGATTCTTTAATAGAACCTTGTCGCCAACATTAAATTTCTTACGGCCTACTTTTTGGTCGTAGTATGCTTTAGATTTCTGTTTTTTTTTCTATCAGTATTCCCTTTGCTGTACGATAACCACGTTGTAGTCGCATTTTTAATTCATTTGCGTAATGGTCGTAGTTATAAGTGCTTTCGGGGTTTTGTCTGAGAGAACTGGGTTATTCGGCTGGGAAACCATATAGTAATTCATGCGGCGTGTAGCCTGTATTACTGTGGGTTGTAGTGTTATACACAAACATTGCGTAAGGTATCCAGGTGTCCCAGGTGAGAGGATCCTGGTTTACATGGTGGCGGAGGTATTCAACCAGAGTTCTATGGCTCCGTTCTAGTGCTCCGTTTGTTTGTAGATGGTAGGGTGCTGTGTTTAGTTTTCTCATTTTAAGTAAGGAACAAATGTCCTTAAAAAGTGCGCTGAGAAAATTTGCACCTCGGTCAGTTAATAAAGAAGACGGTATGCCGTGCTGGCAGACGATGTTTTCAATGAAAATCCTGGCCACTTCCTTAGTTTCGGGTCTGGCTAGAGCGTATGCTCCTGAAAACTTAGTCAAGCGTCTTGAAACGTTAGTAGGTATTTATTTCCATTATAACTGACTGGTAATGGCCCTACTATATCTAAAGCAACTCTTTCGAAAGATTTGGAGCTTCTTCATAGGAATTCTAGGATTTCTTCCACGTTTGTTTATCTGGCAGGAGGCACATTTTCGAATATACGCCGCAACGTCAGCGGTCATTGTGCGCCAGTAATATCTATCTATTGATTGTTCGGGTAGCTCCTTTATGTCCTCCGAAAGGTGAGTTATGGTATTCCGCGAGTAACTTTTGTATTTCGTTAGAATCTGTTAGAAGCTTCTTTTTATTGGAGAAAACGTACATTGTCACGTTGAGGTGAGCAAAAGTTTCTTTTAGCAGGTTATAAAGTGCTACTTTTGATTCGTTTTCTATGAAGGGCACTAAAATTCCAATGGAATTTAAATTCCGGTCTCCGAAAATCTTCTTCAGATCAATTAGGGAACTCTTAGCGGTTTCCTGGTCGCTTAGGTTTCTGAAGGGCAACGGCAATGTGATGGCGCATAACCCATCTTGCTCATGAAACGTAATTTTACCTACTTCTGGCTTGGTGAAGTTTGGGATTCTTCCTGCCAGGTTTTCTTCCTCAGCAGAGTCTATTAATGGGAGGATTATGATACGTAGTCCAAGTTTTTTCTTGGTATAGATGGACCCTGTTTGTTCTTGCCATACAAGACTGGTAGTATCTCTGTATGATTGAGCAGCCACATCTTCTTCGAGTTTGGCTTTACTTTGTGTGGTAACGAGGATATTATTTTTAATGGGATCGAGCGGGGTAGTCGTTGTTATACGGCTGAGAGCATCAGCATTTGCATTTTGTGTTCCTTTTTTATGGACGATTGTGTACTCATAATCTTCGAGGAGAATTCTCCATCGCATGAGTCTAGATGTAGGATCTTTTTGTCCTATAAGACACTGTAGAGAGCTATGGTCAGTAACTATTGTGAATTTTCGCCCGTAAACGTATGGTTGGAACTGGGCTAATGCAAAAACGGTTGCCAATAATTCCTTTTCAGACGTTGTATACCGGGTTTCGGCGTCGTTGAAGGTTCGGCTAGCGAAAGCAATATGTTTATCTTGGCCTATTGTTCCTTGAGATAGCACTGCTCCTAACGCAACATTGCTAGCGTCAGTGGTTATTATAAATTCCATGTTGAAATCTGGGTAAGCCAATATTGGTGGGGTTATAACCTTTCTTTTTAGAGTTGTGAATGCCTCATCACAAAAGGCATCCCAATGAAATGGAACATTCTTCCTGAGCAATCTGCTTAAAGGTTTTGCCAGTTCGGCGAAATTAGGGATAAATTTTCTGTAATAGCATACAAAACCGAGAAAAGATTTTACGTCTTTTTGTTTCTTGGGCGTTGGAAAAGTTTTTACTGCTTTGGTGTTCTCTGGATCTTGATGATTTTATACCTTCCTTTGAAATAACATGCCCCAAGTAGGTGAGCTCCTTCCTTATGAAGTGTAATCGCTCGAAAATCTGATGAGTCGTTCAGATCGTATCCGTAAATTACAATATTATCTATATAGACGAAACATTCTATTCCTTGGAGACCCATGAGTACATTGTTCATAAGCCTCTGGAATGTGGCAGGTGCGTTTTTAAGTCCGAAGGGCATTCGATTATATTCGTAATATCCAAAGGGGGTGCTGAACGCTGTTTTTGCCTTGTCTCTATTGTCCATGCGTATTTGGTGGAAACCATTTGCTAGATCTAAAGCGCTAACATATTTAGCTTTTCCCAGCTGGTCCAAATTATCCGTAATATTGGGCAATGGATATGCATCTCCGACTGTTAATTTATTTAGTGCTCTAAAATCGACAACTACTCTCCATCGTTTTGTTCCATCAGGTCCTGCCTTCTTGGGTACTAGTAAGAGAGGGGAATTCCAAGGACTGAAACTTTGTTGTACTACTTCGTCCTGAAGCATTTCATTCACCTGTTTGTGAATTTCTTGCTTGGAGCTATCTGGTAGGCGATACGGTTTTATATGGAGAGGTGGCTTACCTTCCTCAGTGATGATCTGATGCTCTATGGCGTCAGTATATGTGAGGTAGTCACCCTCGAGAAGAAATAGGTTATTATAAGTGCGACAGATATTCAGGATAGATTTCCTTTCCCCCTGGTTACAATGACGCAACTCTAGGAGTAATTCTAGCCGTTCAAGCCTATTTTTTAGAAGATTTTGGGTTTCGTCCGCCCTTAACACATTGTAGTCATCCAGATCTTCCCATCCGACTTCTATGTCGTTGGTGCGTACTTTCTGATCGGTGTCTAATGTGTTCTTTGTTGTACTACTTCGTCCTGAAGCATTTCATTCACCTGTTTGTAAATTTCTTGCTTGGACCTATCTGGTAGGCGATAAGGTTTTATATGGAGAGGTGGCTTACCTTCTTCCGTGATGATCTGATGATCTATGGCGTCAGTATATGTGAGGTAGTCGCCCTCGAGAAAAAATAGGTTATTATAAGTGCGACAGATATTCAGGATAGATTTCCTTTCCTCCTGGTTACAATGACGCAACTCTAGGAGTGATTCTAGCCGTTCAAGCCTACTTTTTAGAAGATTTTGGGTTTCGTCCGCCTGTAACACATTGTAGTCATCTAGATCTTCCCATCCGACTTCTATGTCGTTGGTGTTTACTTCTTGATCGGTGTCTAATGTGTTCATTAGTAGTACCATTATTTTGTTGTCCTGTGGTGTTGCCAAACTATTACCCATATCCCTGGCATGATCTCGGATTTTTTGATTATTAGTTCTTGACTGAGTTCTCCTTTAAATGGAATCTCCATTATTTGTTGAGATCGTGAATGCAATTTTATGTAGTCGACCGTGGTGTTTTGTTTTATTTTTACTGAGGATATTCGAGTTTCAGGTTCATATTTTCCTGAACTTAGTTTTTCAGCAGTTTCCTTAACTTTTTCGTTACCACAAACTTTGTTTAAATGGGAAGAGGAAGATTCAAGGGTGGTTGGTTTCGTTGTGTTTGACACAGCATCAGATCCGGCCCGTAGATAAACGGATTCGGATGTTGACTCACGAACGGTGTTATCCACTTTTTCAAGAATGACTGTATTTTCCGTGGAAGACGCCTCGTAAGGTGTGGCATTCTGAATATTTTCCTTGACCTCGTTATTGTTTCCTAAAAGCTGCTCGAGTTCTACCATGGTTCTCTTCTTTACAGCGAATTTAACAAATCCCTTTTCAAGGTTAATGTGGCACTGGTGCTTCGCAAGGAAATCGCTTCCCAGTATGCCATCGTGTTGGAAGTCTACGTTGCTTCCCACTACAAAAAGGTTATGTATAAAGGGTATGGAGTGCCTGTCAGTTCTAAATTCAAATTCCCCCAATACCTTTCCGCATGTGCTGACCGTTTTTCCAGCAATGGTGTATATGGTTACTGGGTCTGAATTATCTGCAGGTCGTTCAATATATGGATTATCTGATTTGATCAGGCTGATGTCGGCGCCTGTATCGATGAGGAAAGTCGAGTATTTTTTATCCGATGGATTAAATTTTACACGTATTACTGGCTCCTTAAATTCAGGGCAGAAAAATACGCGCATTTGAAAATTTACATCGGGATGGGGTGTATATCGGCGATTGTCTGCACTCGAGAAGGATTGCCGTTGTTCGCTGCCCGGGTGAGTTCGTTTCCCTCTTGTGAATTGGATACCCTGTTAATATTTTAGTTTTGTCGGGTACTTCGATTTTCAATGCGGGGCGAGTTTGTTGATATCCTATTTTGAGATTGGGTCGGCTGGGTTCTAAAAGGATTTCGACTCGTTGAAGGTTGGTCCTGGATTCGCATATGAGCTAACCTGGTTCTGCACTCTGCCTGAGTGTGATTATGCTTTCGACAGTATGTGCATTGGAGACGTTCAGCCTCGGTCTTAATGCGTTGGGGAACGAAATTAGGAAAATTTGTGTTTCGATAACAAGTCGCAGAAGTATGGCCCCTTTTGTTGCATGTTTGGCAAACAATTGGTTGGTTTCTCCTAAAATTGTTAGTGGAGGCTGGCATTGTGTGGTCGCTGTTCAATCTTTGAGATTGTTCCAAAGCGTAGCTGATGGCTGCTTTAAGGTTCGAAGCATTATGCGCTTTTATTAAGATTCTGAGGCTGGAATTTCTTATCCCATCCTCAAACGTATTCAAAGCGAGTCTCTGATTTTCAGCCAAAGATAAGGTCTAACTGCAGGCTGAGGTGAACTAGCGTATGTGGCGCTGTCTAATTCATGCAGGTGGTGTGTGAGTCTATTTGAAAATTCTTTCACACCCTCCACCGCAAGAGACGAAACTCTCAAGTTCGTTTGGGTCACCGTTAAATACCGGCACGAATCCCAGTACGTCGCTTAATCCTATTGGTAAATTCATTCTTGAACTCTGTTCGCGTGTTTCCGTACGTACGGTTTTCGACGTTTCATCCTCGCTAACGACGTATTTATGAAACAGACCTTCCCAAATAATGGTGAAAAGGGGTAGAGAACAAAGAGATGAGATCTTCATCGTTCCTTACAAGAAGAAAACACAAGACGAAAAAGCTCCTGGAAACTCGATTAAATTCTATCCTAGAAGATGTTTGTTCTGTTTAAAGTGAGAGAGTCAACCCTTTCGCCCTATGGAAAAAGTGTGTAAACCTAGAATGGATTTTGGAAAAGTCACAGATGAAATCAAAGGAAAAGATTCAACCCAAAGAAAACTTTCCCAAAAGACGCTAAGGACAAGGACCAAGAATTTTAATTTGTCCGTTGTTGTTCAGCTTATCACGTAAGAAAAATCTTCCCCAAAAAGTTGAAATAATTTTAGGAAAATGTATGTATATATGTATGTGTGTATATTAAATTCTACTATGTATATTTTCAAAAAATAAAAATCAAATTTTGTAGTTGTTTTGGGGTTTTTATTTGTCCCCTTTTTGATAAATAAGGTGTTGAAATAATTTTGGAAATAAGATTGTATGTGTATAGAAAGAATTCTTGATAAATGATTATATATATATTAAAAGAAAAAATATATTTAAATTTTGCCTCTATTATACAAGTAAACAGAAATTTTCTTTTTATTTTATTGCTCCCTTTGTATAAAAAATTTTAGTACTCACAGTATGTTGAGGAAAAATCTTTTGTTTTTTATTTTGATCCGGGCATCCCCTTTTGATTTCAAAAACACTAAAATGAATTTACTTTATTTTGGGGAGTTGATCTCTATGACAAGATCGACATTAAAAATTTCACTTTAATCGGCTTCACAAAAGTTACGTTAATTTTACTTTGAAGAGCTCTCTTAGTCTCTTTGAATTTTGCACTGTATATTTAATAAAAAATGACATTTTTTAACTTAAATGCCTAGAGTGTGGTTTACTCTGCAAAAACTGGATACTGTTGTCCATGTACTGCTGACGTAGCTGGCAATGTACACTTCACAAAAATATACCAGCTTTTTCCTGTCGGTGTCAGCGCTGCTGTCGTCTCTGCTTGTTACCTTGTTTGTTTTTTTTTTTTGTTTTTCACTCTGCCGGTGTCTGCCGGTGTCTAAGGCGACGCTTTTAGAAATTTTAAATTTAAGTCACTTTCCGGTGTTATACCCCCGGCATACGCTTTAAAAAATTTTGCTTTCGCTTTTTGTTGCAAACTTATTTCCTTCTGCAGAATTATTTCATCAGTCTGCATGGGTCTGGAGTACGTGTTGTTGATCTGTTTTGGTAGGGGATTGTTAGGATCCGCACCAGTCTTTTCTAGTTGGAATCCGCACTAGTCTTCTCAGGTTTGCAGGGGATTGTTGGATAGTCCACGACCGCAGCCACCAAACTTGTTCTGATCTTGTAGGGGTTTGGTTTCAGGAAGCGTGTCTCCTAGTCCTTATACGGAGAAGGGATCTCTTAAAATAGACCGCTCCTGAAAACTCGTCCTACAAAGGGGTCGTCGCCGTGCTTCCTCTGATCCAGAGGGAAGAGCAACGTCCTCGATTTCACTGGTCTTCCGTGGGGGCAGGTGATACTCCGAATCAGTTGTTAAATACTGAAAGGCTCGTTGTTCTTTCGGTATATAATATGTTTCATTTCCAATTAAAATAGTTCTCCTGGTTTTATTTCCAATTAAAATAGTTCTCCTGGGCTTTTCCGTCAGGGACACTGTTCGATAATATACTGCGGCCCGGAGATCACTTAACTATTCCTCTATAAAGGAAAGGAAATCGAGATTTGTATCTCAAAAGTGTACAATTTCGTACAAAAATCCCGATTTTAGTATCCTGTGTGGGATGCTCGGTGTTTACTTTAGATAAGAATTCAATTTCTTGAATTCTTACGAAACTATTGCGCAGATGTGGATGTGTAGAAAGGGATTCGGGTTTGTTTGTTCTGTTTGATGGAATTTTCCCAGATTGAGATAACGTATCTCTGGGTTTTGAATTTTCATGATGCCGAGGAGCAAATGTAGAACAATAAACGAATATGAGATTCGTTTATTGCGAATTTGATTTTAATTTGGGTTTTGGATTAAATTATGCCGCGGCGGCAAATTTAGAGCGATAAACGAATGTTTGATTCGTTTATTGCGAATTTTGGGTCATGTTTGGGTTTTTGTGGGTTTTGATAGGATTTTAGGTTTTAGCGTATTATTGCTGGGATTTGGATGTAGGAATGGGGGAAAAAGGTGGTAGGGCTTTTGGAGCACTACAGCAATGACGAATGTTTTAACGCGATTTTTGAATGCGTTTTCTATTGAGGAGACGTTTTCATCGAGGGCTAGTTGGGCGTTTGCTTTCTCATTGCAAAACAAGCATCTTTTATAGGTGGGCTGTTTGGATTTTTCTTTTAGCAGGTTGTTCTCCTGACATTGTTGGTTGCTGTTGTTGGAGCTCGTTCAACTCTTGCCCTATTCTTTTCCTTAAATTATTATTGTTGTTATTATTATTAGTTTTATTATTATTGAGGGTGTTGTTGATGCAAGCGTTACCAGACATATTTCTAAAAAGTAATAAAAAAATTATTGTTAATTCTAATTCTTCTTCTTTGTTTTTTTTAATTATTTTTTTGGGTCGAATATCCAAAAGATTAAAACGGCATATGTTTATGAGAACAGAGACTGGGAAAAAAGGTTAAAACTGTATATGTTTTTTTTTTAGAATAGAGAGTGAGAAAAAGGTTAAAACTATATATGTTTATGAGAACAGAACCTGATCAATGACCGTTGAACGAAAAAACTAAGTTAATCTATACACACAATTCCACATTTCTTTTTATCGAAAAACATTAATTTTTTTATTTTTTGTTGAATGACTGTCGATAGAGGCTCTTAGTGACACAATGATTTCTAACTAGCCATACTCCCTCTAATATAGCGAGATTCATTCACTAACACACACACACA
Source organism: Microdon myrmicae (assembly GCA_963931805.1). NCBI lineage: Eukaryota > Metazoa > Arthropoda > Insecta > Diptera > Syrphidae > Microdon > Microdon myrmicae. Next base: position 169,316,418 of record OZ007496.1, on the reverse strand, counting down.
GACACACACAATCACATCATCGCGAATGCCCATAAATTTATTGAAGGCACATGTGGAGCGCAGGCGTGTTTAGACGTGTTCGGACGTGTTTCTATTCGATCGAAAGATTACAACTTAGAAATTGTTTAATTCACATACTGATAAGAAAGAATCCCCAAACCACGACGCCAAACAACAACAAAATATTTCACTACAACCGAGGATGAGCACAACTGATAACAGCAACACAAAGGGAAATCCACCGGTGCTCACACGAAAATATTTTACTACAACCAAACTGATAACAGCAACACACAATGGGAAATCCACCGGTGCTCACACAAAACATATTTTACTACAGCCAAGATGACCACTACTGATAACAACTCAAACGACGACGGCGACTACGATGATGCATCATTTCCATACAAACCCACGAACAACTATCGATAACAACACCGCTCACTACAACCGAAGATGAGCACAACTGATAACAGCACAGCAACCCAAACGACCATGAATCACTTTGATCCAAGTCGACAAACAACTACAGCAGTCATACCAAGACCATATCTTCCCTCTCGCTCTAGTGCGGAATTCCCTGGCTAAATCGCCTTACCCCAAATCACCCCCACAATCACCGCTCACACAAAAAATATTTTTACTACAACCGATGATGAGCACTACTGATAATAGCACGACAACTCAAACGACGACGACAATGAATCACTATCATCCAAACCTAACACTTATTTCACATACTGATGAGAAAGAATACCCAAGCCACGACGCCAAACGACCAAAAAAATATTTTACTACAACTGTAGCTGATAACAATTTTAGAACTTACTCCATATCACACAAAAAATATTTTACTACACCCCAAGATGTGCGCTACTGAGCAGCACGACAACGGGAAATCCACCGGCGGTGCTCGCACAAAAATATTTTACTACCACCCAAGATGAATACTACTGATAACAGCACAACAACTCAAACGACCATGAATCATCTATAACACCATCGCTCGCACACAAAAAAAATATTTCACTACACTGATAACAACACAACAACTCAAACGACCATGAGGCACTTTGATCCATCTCGAAAGAGCGTTCAAGTCAGCATTACTCGCCGATGACGTCACTGAGTTAGAACCCGAAAAAAAGTAAGTTAGAAGCCCCCTATATATACTACTCATATGCACTTTTAGCTGCGGAGAGGGCAGCTGCTATGTGGTTATCAAAGTATAGGTATTGGTCCATCCAGATACCAAGGTACCTGACAACAGTTTTCATTTGCAGCGGAAGATTATTGCTTCCTACAATGGAAACGTTTTTCCAATTATTCCTTGTATCTCTTGAAGCTGTAGAAAGAGGTGTTCTAAAAAGGATGGTTTCTGTTTTTTGGAAGTTAATTTTCAATTTCCAACCGTCACAAAAGCGTTTGATTTTATTGAAGTCGTCTTGAAGTAGTCTGTTAATAGCATCGATATTTTTTTCTGATCTGTACACTACAATATCGTCGGCATATGCAATAGCATGATTAAGAGACCCAACTAGATCACTAGTATAAAAATTGAAGAGAATGGGAGAATTCACGGCTCCCTGCTGTAACCCATTTTTAATATAGAAAGTTTTATTGGAGATTTTGTCCCCACATTTTACCACAAATTGTTTATCCATTATCATGTCGTAAATGATGTATAACAGATATTCGGGCAAACCTAGATTTGATAACTTATATACAAGTCCTTCTAACCATACGGTATCGAAGGCCTTTTCAAAGTCAACCAAACATGTGCATTGTCGTTTTGCCTTTTTCCACTGTATATCGGAAACAAGTTTTTTAGCTGCATGAACTGTGTCGTGCCCCGCTCTAAAGCCAAACTGGTTGTTCGGAATGATGTCTTTTTCATCACACCAGTTTATCAATGCCTTATTTATGATTTTCTCGAATATTTTGCCAATGTTTGGAAGCAGACTAATCGAGCGAAGGTTAGCGGGATTGCCCCTGTCCTTGCCCCTTTTGGGGATGAAATGGACTACTGCTATTTTCCAACGTCTTGTAAAGTATGCATTATTAGAGCGTTATTGAACAAGGTAGTGTAAACGTTCACCGTTTCCGGAGGCAGATGGTTAATAACTATATTCGGAATACCGTCTGTGCCAGAGGGTTTCTTGTTTTTAATGGATCTAAGGGTGTGCATGAGTTCATTCTTATTCACAAATATATTTGAGTGCAAATTTCTAAGCGGCGCATCCGCTTTATTGTTTTCACTGAAAATGGTGAAACTTTTGTTTTCGGAATGCCAACTTTGCTGTTCATTGTGCAGCGAAATATGATTTTGGATAGCTCTGTTTTCGATATCGAGGTTAGAATGAATGGATTCATTCACTTTGTGTACTGCCTCGAAACAGCCGCCAATGGAGCTCGCGTTCTCTTGCGGAGCCTCGACTACTATTAGTTCTTCGTTGGAGTTGATGTGTTCCGGGGTGAGTCCTGCGTTCAGCAATATTTGACAATTCTCGGGAGTTCTCGGGACTCGAGGGCAGGGAATTTCATTATGATCTTTTCTTCTAAATACTTTATTTATTTGCGGAAACATATTCCCACAACTGGTTTTAATGGAGAGAATTTTACGTTTCCATTCTTCATTAATTACTGATCTGTAGTTGTCACGGATCAGCTTTTGAACGTTTTTAATCAACGACTTAATTGTCTTTATTTCTTGGCTATAAGGATCGCTGAAGTGTCTGCGAGTGCAGAGCGCTTTTTTCTCTATACAGGGCATCAATAGTTGAGTTTCTGTATCTATTAAAATTCTCCTCCATGTGCGCCGCTTTTGGATTGGAACGGTCCATTGTTTTGATGACGATGTTGTCCATCTTTGCGAGATAATGGTCTATTTCCTCATTTCGAAGGTTTCTATTAGTTGGAGAATTCTTATTATGCGATCAAAGCGCGACCAATGTGCTTTTCGGAAAACGAACGAATGTATCTGGCCGTACTGCTCAAGTATTGCGTGTTCGTTTGGAACATGTAAAACGGCGTCGAGGATGAAATTGTCACTATCGTACCCGATTGTGCGAAGGCAATTTTGAGTATTTAGGTCCGTGCCTAATAATTGTAGTCTCTCGTCCATCATAAGTAAGTCCAGAAAGGAGTTTCCTCTTGGATAATATGGTGTAATTGTAGCGTACAATTCTAGTTTATAGTCTGTTGCATTTGCTTCCCACCAGTTGAATAGTGCATTACCTCTTGGGTTCGACGTGATATCACCCCAAGCACTGTGTTTGGAGTTGAAATCTCCCGCCAGAACAAAATAATTGTTTTCCGAGTCTAACTTCAGATTACGAAAAAGGGTATCCAGTTCGCTGATAAATTGCGAACACTGAGGAGCTTCAGGTGCATACACGGATACCACGTATAGATGCCTTTGACTTTTCAAAGGTATATCTATAATGCAAGCTTCCAGCAGCTGAAATTGGTGTACAGCTGTGCTGTAAACGACTTTGTGGTGAAGGCCTTTCTTAATTAAGATAGCAATTCCGCCTCCTTGTGTGGCGTGTGGACGATCTCGTTTAATGACTTTATAGTTTTTGTAGCCCAATTTGTGCGTCTGGTTTAGCTGGGTTTCGCTAGCTAGAAGCACATCGGGGCATTCGGCTTCAAGCAGGTTACCTAGATTATCCCTTCTTTCCACGTGGATTAGTGAATTCACATTCACAGTAATAATTTTTAGTGTTAAATTAGTTGGATAGTTCATTGTGGTGTGTTGGGTTGTCTGAGAACAAGGACGAATAAATAACATCTATTCGGGCCGCTTGTTCAGTCAGTTTTTTTTTTTTTCAAATCCAGCAATCTCTCCTTGTACGGCTAACAGGATTGCTCTTATATCTGAATTTACCTCTGGAGCGGGCGCTTTTATAACGTTGCGTGAAAGTTCCGCCACCGTTGTATTAATTGGATTACTAGCCAAGTTTGAGCTTAATGGACTACCGGCAATTTGAGCGAATGATACACTAGATGCAACGAAGTTATTATAAGAACGAAACTTCATTCGTTTCTCTTCTTCGAGTTGTGTTTTTTTTTTTAAATTCCAACTTGGCTTTTGGTTGTTGGAATTTCGGACACCCTCTAAAGTTGGCCGGGTGACCTGTATTTTTGCACAGGACGCAAGATAGTTTGCTCCTATCCTGAACCTGTTCTTTACCTAAGGGGCATTCTCCTACTGCATGATTGTTTTGGCACCTTACACATCTAAATTCCATACAGCAGTTAGATGCAACGTGTCCGAATCGTTGGCACCGCATGCACTGCAACACACGGTCAGCTTTCCTTATTTTTTCCCAAATTATTGTTTGGTGGAAAATAACTTTAATATTCCTAAGTGCATCGACTTTGCTGTTGGGACTTAGAGAGACAATGAAGAACGGCAACTTGCGGTTGTGACTTCGGGAGAGGGAAGTGGAGAATGGCTTCACATCAGTAAATTTTAAACTGTCATTTTCGACAGTTTGTAGTTCCGAGAGGAGTTCTTCGGAGGAAAAAGAAGGATCAACTCCTTTAAGTAACATGGATATAGGTTAGGATAGGTTTCTCCGATTTAGGTGTGTACGTGAAGTACTCACTACTTGCTTCCCTTAGAGCACATTTAATTTTATGATAGTCATCTAAACTATCACATAAAAAACTTTTTTTATTGTTACTTAAATTTTTCGTTTTGGAATTTCTGCATGTTAACTTACCCAATTTAATTATGTCCTTAGCATCCATAAAGCTAACTATGATGGGATGCACTTTCTCCTTCTTATTGGCTGCTGCTTGTTGTTTTTCAAGCAGTTGTTGGTGCTGCTGTTGCTGTTGCTTCTGCTGCTGCTGTTGTTTCTGCTTTTGCTGTTGAGTGATGGTTTCCGATAGGGCTTCTTTTATTTGTCGCTCCAAATCGTTCTTCTTTTTGGAGAGCTCCTCTCTCTTTTTATATAGCTCCACAATAAATTGCGCACGTTCGACATTTTTGTCACTCATTTCTCTATTGCTGGTTTGGTGGTCTTCTGTTGCCATTTCTTTGAATTTATCCCCTTCTCCGGAATAATGTGCCTTATCAGGAGTGGTCATTCCTTCTTTGAACGTTTTTATCTTAGAGTAGGCTTTATGCCGTTTGGCAAGGAGGTTTGGCTGGGCTTTGGGCCTCCTCTTTGAAATAACTTTTAGCACAGCTTTTCGTTTTTCCATTATTATTAATTTCCACCGTTAGATCTAATGTTTTATTTGTGAAGCAACATGCATGGACATCTGCTTTCACACGCATACACATTAACACACACACCGTTTTTTATTGGCCGTTCGGTGCATACACGGCGGTAGACACGTCAACACACACGCGTACACGACACTACTGTAAATTTGTTGTGGTCGAGCGGCGAACGATGTGTTTTCAACGAGAGTTTTAGACGGACACTTGACATATTGTCGTCTCTTTTAAAGTGACACCCTATTTTTGGGTTTAATTAATATTAATTATATGTTTTACGCGCACCTTGCACAACACTTTGGCTACGAGTTCAATGACTATAAAGCCGTTCTCAGTGACGGCTACACTGTTTGCACACTTCACACTTTCACACACAGGTGCACACACTAGAAAAACGCGGGATAGGACGATAGACGATCCGTATCCTTCGAACGTTAGCTGAGTTATCCAACACAAAGTCGTCTACAGTAGAGGTGTATAGAAGTTCCAGGTACTAGAAGCCTCCGTTATAGTATATATATATTATATATATTTGGAAAGTCCAAAGCATCTATATGTGATCTCTGCTTATGCTCCCGAAGCTCCACATTGTATACAGTTTATCAATGAACTTGATATCCTTTTATCGAAGTTTCCAATTAGACTCGGAGAATAATTATTTGTTTATGGTGGGAGATCTCAATTCCAAGCACAGTGCGACTGCTGGCAAACAAGCGTCATCGAACATAAGCTACAATTGTACGCTACAAGAACTCGGTCATATCCAAGAAGAAATTCCATGAATGAAAACAAAGGGCGAGTTAGAATAGAAAATCACCTCTCAGAACCATTTGAAACCCGGTACGGAGTAAAACAGGGAGATGGCCTATCACCATGTCTTTTTAACTTTGTCCTCGAGTGTGTCATCAGAAAGGTACTCGTACAAGACGACAACATGGCCGGATCATCCCTGAAAGGGGTCACACAAGTGCTCGCATATGCGGATGACATCCCCGTTTTGGGCGATAATCTAGAAACTGTAAGTAAAAACAGTGAAATTATCATGCAAGCGGCAGAAGAGGTGAGCCTAGAAATAAATGAAGACAAAACAAAATACATGATTACGGCGAGAGCAGGTGAAACTCAGGGAACACATATAAACGTCAGGGGCAAGATATTTCAAAAAGTTAAAGAATTTAAATATCTGGGAGCGATACTGACGGCTAGTAATAAAATGTCGAAGGAAATTAACAAAAGACTGCACTCCTGCAACGCTAGTTGGCACGCAGTCAGTAAACTGCTGAAATCCAAACTGCTGTCACGTAACATAAAGCTCCGTGTCTATAAAACCATAATCATGACGGTTGTTCATGTACGGATGCGCAACATGGGCTCTCACAAAACGGGAAGGAAATAAATTCCGCTTATTCGAAAATAAAGTTCTAAGGGGTGTCTTTGGAGGTAAATATGACGAGGAGACAGGACAGTGGAGGAAACTCCACAACCACGAATTGGAAGAGCTATACCGCAAACCTACAATAGTGAGAGTAATTTGGTCAGAAAGAATAAGATGGGCCGGACATGTGGCGCGAATGGGCAACGATAGGACTGTGGGTAGAATTCTTGACGGTAGACCAATGGGAAAGAGACCGACATGGTGGGAGGACAATGTTAGGTTTGACTTTGAGGAGAGCGGATAGGCTGGTCAAGCGTGGAAAGAGAGTGCACATGACAGGGAATGATGGCGCAGTCGAATCGGTGAGGTCATGAAGTTCCGGGTGCCTACAGGCCAATAAATAATAATATAATAACTATAATTATTGAAGTTTAAATACAATCAATACCGTGAATATTTTTTTTTATTATAGATAATTGTATTACAGAAATTAGAAATATTTGTATATTTGCAAAACTCAATGGTAACTTATAACAATGCAATAACTTGTTATAATTTAACGATAAATGGACTAGAATTGAATCCATGAACAAAATGTAGATTAAATTATCCTTAGAGAAGTGGCCTTTTACAACAGACATTTCACATATATTTTCTTCTAAATAGCTTAGTGGTTATCATAGTACGAGATTACAGCCATTCCTTTTAAATGTCAAATGATATACACGTCATTTTGTGTGAACTACAATTTAAAAATGTATGAAAGTCTCTTGTTCCCCAGAAACTTTAGTAGGAAAACTCCGAGAACCGAGATAATTTGAGCTGAATAAGGAATGTTTGTAGAATTATCCACTTTGTATCAGTAGCCTACGGAACAGTTTCACATTTTAATTACGGTCAAAGGACAAGAGCGGTTGCTTTTCCTTCGTCATTTTTTTCCTCGTCGTCCGTTGGCTCTTTGTTTGTGTTTGTTTCCTTTCTTATTTTCCTGTGATTCATTGTTTATTTGCCGGTATGGGGAAAGAATATTTTTTAATTAACTGTTGTAAAATCAAAGACGTCTGCCACATTCAAAAACCAACCGTCATCTAAAAATAATTGGATTATTGGATTTTCCAACGGGTCAGATATCATCTATGGGATAACATAATCTTTGGTAAAGCGGGTACTACGGTCTGAAATGTCCATTGTGCTAAAGCACCCGAGGTGCGACTTAAATCGAAAGAAATCGTTAACCACTTAGCCTTCGAGGAGTTTTTTAAATGTAATTGAATTTGATTTCAAAATTGAAATGGACGCAATGTTTGATTGTGCTAAAATTTTAAATTAACAATTATCAATGCTTTTATAAAAGTGATAGTCAACTTTTTGTAAATTGATGTTATATTTTCTCTTATAGGGAGACAACTCAGACTATGGTAGTGTACGCGTGATCAGCTGACCAAGTAATTGAGACGCAAAATCAGAAAGTAATTAAGAATATAATAGAAAAGAACATGAATGCATCAAATTACTACACCATGATCAATAATTATTCCGTATCATGGAAATGATGTAAAACATGCAAAGTACGCAATACTTCGTAATCGTCCAATTTTTGACTCTATCTATATTATTTGAATTATATCTGCGAAAGGTTTGAGCAAAGGTGCCTACATTTTATAATCTGTAGGTACAATATTGGCCAAAAAAATTGGTGTGCTAGGAGAAACTCTGTTCTTAAAAACATACTTGAACGCAACCAATTCCCTCTCCATTTGAGAGGGTGTAAGAGGTGAATGTTGATGAGCAACAACCACGCCATTGCATTCTATTCTGTTTTTAAATGAAAAAAAAAAATCTGTCTAGGTTATGGAGTTGAGTAATTCAATTTTGGGGGAAATATTTTGTGAGTCATTCAACAGTAGAAAAGTGGTTTGTAAACTTTTATGAAGGACATTTTAGTCTTCAGAACGTTCCACGTCCAGGTACAGTAAAAAAATTTACGAAGAAGGCCTTCCAGTTTTACTGGATGAAAATCCCTGTCAAACTCAAGAAGAGCTTGTAGAACAATTAGGAGTTTCTCACCGGCAATATCACTTTTATTGTTCAAATATCGTTTTCAATAAAGCTGTTATAGCGTTTGAAATAATAGTGAAGAAGATCGTGTGATTCGAACTGACGCTATGACAGCTCGAATGACGAAAAAAATTTTACCTAAACGTTACACACCAGGCTACTGAGTGTGTTTAGAATTTGATTTCCAAACTCGAGTATATTCCACTGGTGTGAATTATTTTTATTTATCGCTTGGTATACGGTTCTGATGTATTTTTCTTATTCGATTTTTTCGTTCGGTGTTCTTCACTATTTTTGCTTGTGAATTGTGTGTATCTGTTAGAATCGCTACACTTTTTTTTGACAACAATAACAACAACAACAAAACAAGTTTCTACTTACACACCTATCACAACACAAACCCTTAAACAATTATTACAGTGTCTTCAGTTTTTGTATTTCAAAACACGAAATGGACACATAAAAAGGATTTTGAGGTACCTTCAAGTATGAAATTATCCTTCAAATATCAAATCATCCTGCAAGATACATTTACTGTCTGCCCACTTTTACTATATAATAAAACAAGAATTACGGAATTGAGAAATGTTTTATTTATATTTTTAGAAACTACAAGAAAAAAAAATGTTTCTACATACCTAACTTTTAAAAATTGTGATGTCTAAATGAAATACACCAGGTTATTGAAATTTTCAAGTCGGATCCATAAATTCTCAAAAACAAGTTCCTATTGTAATGGCATTGATTTTCTGTACTACATTTTGTAACAGCTGTTTTATTATTGCCAAATTACTTGGAGAGATTCCTGACTTTAAGCATTTTCCGTAAACAAGTACATAAGAATGCATAAGAAGCAAATTAAATTTTACCAAAGAAGACCAAAGAAGTATATACAGTAAAAGTAAGATAAGAGTATTATTCCTCTACAAAAGATAAACTTTTCAAAAAGTCGGCGGAAACACCCCGACACGAGTTACACCATAACAGAGAGAGTATACTTAATATTAAAAGCAAAAGAAAAAGGCCAACGTAAGAAGTTATAAAAGGACATAAACGTAGAAAGAACAAATTAAAGGAAAAAGAAGAAACAGAAATAGAAGAAGAAAGATGCAACAAACAAGAAAAGAAAGGTGTAATAAAAAAAAAACGAACGTGTGAAATAAAAAAAAAAATTAACATAACAAATTAATAAACAAAATATGGTGGTTGAGATAATTTTATAGATTTATTTATTTGTCCGCAAACATAACTTGTTGATAATATGGAACAAACTAGATGGGGACCATTGGATTAATGTATGAGTGTAAAAATATAAAGCAATCGAAGAGCAATACGGGAAATTATTCCGACAGAAAGAAATATCTACAAAAAAAAAAAAAAACAGATGAATTCTTTATTTAGAAGATAGCTCCAATAAAAAAATAATCACTTTTCTTTTTCACCTTTTCAATTTGGGTCACTGTTTTCTAAAATGAAGAACTATTGATAAACCATAAAACCAAGAAGTATTTCGAAGTATGAGCATTTATTGTGACCACCAGCATGAGCTTTGAAAAAACAACATCTTAACATATCGAAGAGATATCGAAATGTGAAGTCGATTTTATATCCATGCGACGATAATTTATCCACAGTTTTTGATACTATTCAATCTTTTGGCGACAACAGTGCTGTTCGTTTTTCTACTCCTCCTATAATTCATGGTACAATCCGTCTATAAAAAACATTAGTGTATGAATAGGTAATTACATCCTCAAATTTCAAATTTTCTTTATTTGGCCTCTTTTCTAGTCAGTAACAACACCTCACCAATAGCTTTTTGAAAGACTAAGGTCGTAAAATGACTGTATTGAAATAATATTGTTACACCAATGACTATTTTTTTTTTAAAGATATTAGACGTATTTAAAATCATTTGGCAATTTTTTCACCCAGCTCTCACATTTCCCGCTGATGTTATGAAAGATGAATATTATTCCCCAATTCGTGGCATATTTAATAAACCAAGTCATATTGGCCTGTACTTTTTTAATCAATAATTTTCGGTCTCCGGAGCTTTAAATTATGTAGACGTTTTAGAATTGCCTAGGAAATTGCAATAATGAAACTTATTTATAACAGCCATGTCTGTGCAAAACCCGCTTTAAATGGAAAATTATTCATCATTCCATATATTTATACTTCGCCTTATCTTCTAGCCTCCTTCATGAAAGCGGGGAATTTCATATTCCACAAACTGATTATAATTCCCTCCTATACTTTTTTCGATGCGCGGTTTTAATATCCTACAACTGACATATCTTCTGTTCTTCATGGGCACCAACCAGGACATACCTTTTGAAGACATCATAAAAGACCCCGACACTTATTGAAATACAAACAACGGTTCGGCCATGGAGGTCATTAATATTTTTATAACATTGAAAGATATACATGCATTATGTAGTATTAGTAGAAACTAGTCTTTGTGGGGACTTCCTTGGTTAGAAACAGATTTTTACACCTAAATTAGATGCTCCTTATTCCGAGAACTGCCACGTCTGCGGGTAGATAAAAAGGGCAATAGATACAAAAAAAGCACTGTGGGAGGGTAACAATCGAGTTCTGTAACGAACTTATTCAGATGCTTCACAGACTTCCCTTGTGAAAATATTGCGGCGTCCGGGAAGGACTCTCTAAACTTTGCGGCTATAAAATAGCAGCACAGATTGAACACGACACCAAGGTAGGTATGAGGTAGGAGGTAGGCAGAAATATGAAAATTTGAGTTTTGAAATTATTGGAAACGTTCCCGCACCGACCAAGAAGATGTGCGAGTAGCCATAAGAATGAAGTACAGCGGATATCAAAGAATGATGCTGAAATTCTATAAGTAATACACTCTATCATGCGACATCCCTTAAGAATAACAATAAAAGTAGGAAAGACAGAAAGAATACTGGTGGAATATAGCATTTAAACGGGCATCAAGACTCAACATGACTGTTTAGATTGAGTATATTATCATGATAAAGAGGTGTCAAGGGATCTGTTGAGCTATCAAGAAAATCTTTGGTAGGATATTCAGTTATGTTGGAATTTCGTTCATGCGGCGAGGCAAATGGAATGTCGTTAACTGGTTTTCTGAATGTCTAAGGGTTATTTTTAAAATTTTCATCTGGAGATGTGAGTGACTACGAGATGTGTGTAGATAGGATTCTCAATTTGAAATCTGGATAATGCTTGCCACATAAATTTAAAATAAAATGGAAGTACCATGGGGGCGGTAAAAATGAAGCAGTTGATTGTTTTAATGCTCTATAGGGATCATTTTATTCCATAAGCCTTATTGCGCGTTTCCATAGCAGGAAAGCCTGCTTTCTGTGCATTGTTTAATTTGCGTTCTCCTGATCAATGGTTAAGTTTTGGGTGATTGGTGAGAGTAAAATGGTGTCATAAGACTATTAATTCCCTCAAAATTTTCTAAAGTAAATCAATTGTTTTAATTTTTTTACAACCTTTAAAGCTTATTGTGTTATATAATACTTAATATATCATGAATATTAGAGCAGAATAGAAAGAAAAGAGTTGATAAGTACGGAAACATATTGAAAAAATAAGTGGGTATTATTGGCTCAATATGGACACTGCTACATAAATGTAAATCTCGGACAGTCTAGTGTGTAATTTCTTACCCCCACATCCTTGGCAGATGTACAGAAGGTAATCGTCTGCTAGGAACATAGTGCTGTTTTATAAAGAGTAACTCTCATAAGAGAGAGGTGTTCAATCACTGCCTCCCTTCTTACAGTATATACGTTTTGATATATGTTACGCACATTTAGTCAAATGAAAACTGCATACAGGGTAGGTAATCCGTTTACCCATGTACGATCAATAACGAAATGGAGCAAACACTAGATGTTCTTAATGAATTCTTACGTGAGTATATTTTTGGCATTTTCAATAGATAAAGACGAATGCGCAAATGTGCTGAACAACAACACGAAAAGAGTCAAAAATGTTATAGCAGGCTAAAGCAAATGTAATGAGAAACACACCCTCGTGTAGAGGTGGCCGTGTTCTTATGCATTAGTGCTTTGAGTCTAATCTTTTTTAGTTTCATTAAGTGGGTTCGAATCACTACTTCCCCGAATATTAGTAAAGGCTATAGTCGCAACTAGGACTTACTATTATATACCTTGGAAACCAAAATCATTTACATCCACAGCCGATTTCCAACACGCGCTCTAGAGTCAAGGAAAGTGTAATCACAAATTTATAAGTGGTTATGTGGCGGTTCTTTAAAACCTTCCTAAAGAACCATCCATTTCTTCAAAACAACCTATTTTTCCCTCACTCCATAAACCACTATACATACCTGCATTCGAGCAGTGTAAGCTTTCTTTCAAATAACTTTCACCTGAAAGTAAAACCCCAGCAGACATGCACATCAAACAAATTGTTTCATTCATATTACATGAACCGTGCCGGACAATCGGCTCGGCTTATCAGCAATTATAAAAGATCAATACTCCTTGGCCAGCGTAATTGTTGACACAGCTGTAGCCGGTATTCTTGCTACAGTTCATGAGGAATATTGCCCCAATCCCAAGGTTTGTTCGTTGCGACCAATTTCCTTTATCGGTTATCTACTGATCATGGCATTTGGGCACGAATATGATTGACGTTAGAAAATCATATCCATGGTCATGTCTAATTCGTTGTTTAAACAACGACCAGCCACTATTCTCACCCTGACTATCCTAAACGAAACGCTTCTGTGTACTCTACGTAAACAGAAGAAATTATTTTTGCCTGCATGCCAGCATTCCTGTGCATTGTCCAATGCCTAAAATAAACATGCACCCAAATCTAGTAGCCTTTGCCGTCGCAGCGAAGTTATGTTGACTTAACGTCAATCGAAAATCGATCCCCTATCGTACGGCGGCGATACAGCCACCCCGCACACCGATCATCATATTTGACCAGCTGCATCTTTGTTTTTCCTTTCCTGTGCCCAGCGAGTGTTTCGTGTGTCTTTCTTGCAGGAGAAAAGACATTCACCCTATCTGGAAAGATTGTTTTCCCCTGCGATGACATGCGTGGAAACTCATCGCATTCACCAGAGGCTAGGTCAACGTCGCCCAGCTCGTGGAGTCAGATTTCGTCATCTTAAGATGGAACACGCACTATACGCGCCTATTGAGGTTTTTTTTTTTAGTATACGGAGTCGAGTCCGAACGGAGTATCTTTCGTCCATCCTTGCGCGAGTCGCTTAATATAACCACATAACCATTGCTGTTCGTTGAAAGCAACACTAAGTGCTGTAAAACGAAAATTGAATTTAATCAGGTTTATTGTGTTAAAAGAAACGTGTAGTTAACGTGAAATCAAATTAAGTTTAATCAAGTTTATTGTGTTAAAAGGAACATGTACTTAACGTGAAATCAAAGTATTTTTAACCAAGTTCACTGTTAAATTAGGAACACAATTATACACCCATTCATTGGATTAACACAAATAAAAGAACGTTTTATAACCGGAAACCATCAACTTGTTTTATTCATTGAGTGTAACAAAATCAGAGTGTTTATTCTTCTCTCGGCGGAACTTTTAGATTGTTTGGGGAGTGAAGTGAACCCGTGTCGTATCAGGAACCTACTTCAACCCCACAGTTAGTTCGATCATCGATAAGCAGACCTGAAGCTTATGTGTGAAGGAATGTTAACAACCACAAACTAAGTGGATTTTGAGCTATTGATATCAGACTTAGCGTTGACGGCCATGGCTGGTGCAAAAAAAAAAAAAATTTTTTTTACACATTTATTTGCAAAAGAAAAAGATGTACAGATACGTTTTTTACAACATTAGACTAAATACTAAGGCTATTTTAATATGATACATTTTGATATAATTTACTGGCTCTATATGAGCATATATATGTAGATATATATATATATATGTAGATATATATATATATATATATATATATATATATATATATATATATATATATATATATATATGTATATATATATATATATAAATTTGGCTTTTTTTGGTTGTTTTATAATTATATGTACATTAAAAAAATGCTTTTTATATACTGTATAGATTAGCATTAAAATTAAAAGAATTAAAGAACTATCGAGATAAAAACAGAAAGAAGAAGAGGAAACTTTTAAGCCATTATATCTAAGGGGGACGCGTAGTCCTATCTTCGGCATTAAGTCACCACTAAGGAGAATGAAAAACCTGTCTATTTAATTTATCTCTTTCGGTAATTACTGTGCTAAAACGTATGCGGTCCACGTGGTGGAATATGTTGTTATCATGTATTGTAGTACTCTTTTGTCCCTAGTTACACGGAAAGCATGGTATATGATAAGGACTCCATAACTGTTTTGTATAAAGCCCGTTTCGTCTAATAGAACACATGTTTCGGGGGGAATGAATCCGCTTTGGAGAGTATTCTCCAGGTATGCATCGTTTGGATAGAAAGCTCCTGAAATCAAATTGTTCTCATTGGTCGTTGTTCTTGCAATGTGGAACCGTATTCTTTTAATTATGAAGTTCCTTGTTCAGGACTGCCATGTTATACCGGTCTTTATTAGGATAATATAATTTGTATACTGCGATTCTGGCGTTCTGTAGATTCGGAGACAGGAACTCAGACATTGTTTTTAGAACACACAATGTTTTTCAATATAGTAAGGGGCTATGTTAAACCATACTGGGCAACCGTACACCATTTTCATTTTCATTTTTACAACATTTTTTATTTCGTTTTATATTCTTATTTTCTAATTTATATGCTAGACAAAAAGTGCTTAAATTCTAGCTTAATTATCTTATATTATAAATTATTGGTCCTTCGCAGACGCTCTAAGCTAAACATTACTTAACAATTGTATAATTTGCCTTTCGGTGCTTTGTGGCAGTACTTAGGATTATTTGAAAGACTAAGAAAAATTTGAAAAAACTTTGTATCGAATTTTTTTTGTTTTCTTCTTAAAATTTAACTTATTTACTTTTTTTTTTAATATTATTTAAAAGCGCTTAACTTAACTTAACTTAAATCGTATACTACCCTAATTCTAGAAAAGCTATGTCTATGTAAGCTAGCTGATGTTAGTGTAATTCTATACCGACATTGGTATCCAGGTCTTTATATGCCATTCAACCACCAGAACGGTTGACGCTGTCCAATACTCTCGTCCCGGTCTCTGTGGGAGATACCTCTACTGAAGCGCAACAGCTCTTCTTCGGTGCGCGTTACTTCCCGGTGGTAGCACAATCGCCCGTCTACGGATGATCTACTTACATGATAGATCAGCGGAATTCCGGATCTGTCCTGTATAAGCTCTTTCGTGTCCAAATCAAGGAACGCCTCTGGTGGAACAAGGCCGTTGCGACGCACGCTCTCATAGTACAGAGTGTTTGGATAATAAGCCCCGAAAATTAGGTCATTGGACGAGCTTATTGCTCTCGCAATATGTCCTCTGATTAATTTAATCATAAAATTATCCACCCTATTTATGGAGGCTTCATTATATAAAGTCTCATTTGAGTAGTACTTTTTGTATTCCGATTCCGGTGTTCGATATAATCTGAGACAAACTCTGAGCCAGGTTTTCCTTGTGTCGTTCGTGGTTCGCATGTTGGAATAATCAATGAGATATGCTCACCGGTAGATTGTTGTTTGTCCTGCTTTTAGGTTTCATTCTAAATGAAAGAATGCAATTTTTTGTTTGTTCTTTATACAAACGCGTGTTATGTCGGAGTCAGCGACCGCCAACAAAACGATCCCCAACGTAATCCTGAGAAGCGATTTCCGGCCAGCAAGCAAACTGCAACGTAGTCTTGTGGAACTGTGAAATGCACCTTTCCCAGGCACTGAACTTGACACGCCGTGAGGTGCAATGTTCTGCCAACGTATCAAGGTCAGCGTGGGTAACGGCATTTTTCAGTTTTAGATTCCCGACTAGGCAGTTCGTTTTAAAATTCAGAAGCGTGAAGATCAAAGATTTGAAAAATCGAAGTTTACATTAAAAAATAAAAGATGAAAGTTGTTGAAAGAACTCAGAACAGTGAAAGTCAAGTATAGAAAACCGAATCCGTGTTTTTTGTTTGTCAGAATATTTAAAATACTTAAAGCGTTGGAATAGTAAAAGTTTGTATAGAATAAGTGAAATAAAGGAAAGAAAAGAAAAAGAAAATATAAGTTGTTGTAATTATTTTTAAAAAGGCAACAAGCTAAAGAGCCCACTTAACTCGCGTGCACTAAATGGAATTTTGCTGTACCCTTAAATATCACAGCACAGGATGAGCGGACCGTGAGGAAGTGGATAAGGAAAGGTGGTGGTACGATGTATATTGGTCTTAAATTTCTGGACATTACAACGACGAGGAAACACATGATCAGGTAGAGCATTTCACATTCGTGTGGTTCGGCTAAAGAATGATTCTATATTTATTTGTGGGCCTGAAGTTGACTTTCAACATGAATTGATGCGGATTCTTAGATTGACGGGTATCACGGGAAAATGTCTGAGTAGGCGGACCACATTGAGCAAGTTCAATTGAGCAACGATCATGATAATACCTATAGAAAAGAGATAGGCGTGATTCGTTGAGCCTACGTTCTAACGACGGAATTGATCGACTTACACCTTGGGCCCCAATAAGTTTCACTACTCGTGTAGGGCAGGAGGATTGATACTTCCTCGGCTTCGTATTTACTTTGGGGTTCACCTTTGACGATAGGAGACAGCACTTAGTGTTAAAGGCATTGAACTCTATACAACTCGGTTAGATAATCCCCATTGATATATCTTGTTGACGTCGAAATTCAATGTATCAAGCATAACCTGTTGATTGGCAATGACGTTCGAAGCATTTGGTCGGGAATGTTCGTATGCGTATGAAAAAGTCAACATGCTTTCATCATCAAACGAGTGGTTTGGGTCGTGGGTAATAGACAAGAGAAAATGTATAAAGATGAGGACGAGAGTGGGTGAGAGTGCAGAACCTTGGGGAACACCTGAATTAATTTAATGGGAGACAAGTTTGACACCATCAAGAACCACTTGGATTGAACGGCCAGAAAGATTGTCTTTTATCCATTGAATTAGGGAATTGTCCATTCCATATGAATGTAGTTTTGATAAAAGGGCTGGACGGCAAACTCTGTCGAAGGCTCTCGAGATATCCAGAGCAACAATCTTGATTTCTCTGAAGTAGTGGACGGAAACGCTCCACCTCTCGGTAAGGTGGCCATCAAATCTCCCGTGGACCGTTTGCTACTAAAGCTACATTGGCGGTCGTTGAGGACGTCTTTTGATTCCAGATATTTTGAAATTTGACGGATAATCATGATTCCTTACCTTCGTGATTCCTTTACTTTTGAATTTTGTGTGTGATTTAATTTTTGTTTTGACCCGAAATTTTAGTCTAAATGCGAAAATGTGAATTTGGTATATGTAAGTCTTTTTGTTGTTTATGAAAACGTGTATGTCTAAATATGTAAATGTGAAAATGTAAATATGGTATATGTAAGTGAATGTCAATTTCAAACGAACGAATAAATGTATGTTTTGTATATTTGCTTTGTTGATGTATACTTATTTATTTTGGCTGATTTCTCAGCAGTACAAATGCCCTGACGGTTTTACTTGGTAACAGAGAGTGCACTTGTTTTTTGTCTCGCTCTCTTGTGATGCAAGAACTTCCTGCGTTTAATATGCATATGTAGTTAAATTTAGCTCTGATGAACCTTTATTACGCACAGGGTAAAGAGTGTCAAACCCAAGAGAAATATGTGGTTCGATTCCGGGTGCAGAGAAGCCATTAAGGCTAAAGAGTTGAGCTTCCGGTGTTCCTTAGTATTGTTTGATTTATAAAATCGGAAGCTCAACTCTTTAGCCTTAATGGGTTCTCTGCACCCGGAATCGAACCACATATTTCACTTAGATTCGATACCCTTTACCCTGTGTGGAATAAAGGTTCATATGCTAAGTAGAATTGTGTCTGCCAATGTGTCCGCTATAGAGTCAACATCGTTACTGAAGAAAAATAACTACCAAAAACATCTCAGTTCAGACCTTTTTCGTAGAATCATATTATTCTTTGGGAATTTCCTTATTAATGTTGCTGTTGGTTAGGGAAACTTAGCTAACACAGTGGTCTGAAGTTGTTCTGCTGTTGTGGGGGTTGTTCCTCAGGAAGCGCGTTTTCTTGTCCTGAAAAGGACGTTAGATCTCTTTGTTGAATGTTCCTGACACAACACCCTCCAGCAGCAAGGGGTCGTTGCCGTGCTTCCTCTGATCCAGAGGGAAGAGCAACGTCCTGATTTTCGTAGGACGTAACTTAGGGGATAACGTCCTTGTATACCGACCTCAGTACCGGTTCCTGTACCAATTTTCGGAGTCGTCCTCGTGCACAACAGAAAAGAATCGTCCAGCGTTGGTGACAACACACAATTTCCAAAGAAAGATAGCGTTAATTTTGGTTAAGTTTTATTTGAGTTACATGTTAAAGTATTACAACAGAATTTGAAAAATCTCTGCTCTGTGGCATGAGGATTTAGATACTGCGTCCTCGAGATCGTGTTGCTATCCCTTTATAAAGGAAAAGGAATCAAAAATTGTATCCCAAAGATACACATTTTCGTGCAACAATCTCGATCTTTCGAGTGAGATGTTGTGTTTACTTTAGATAAGATTCAGTTTTCTGCATCTTCATCAATCTATTTGTATATGAGAATTGGAAATGGTATTTTGGGTATTGTTTGCTTGTGGCAAATTCGAACATCTGGTGTGATTTGCCATCGATTTGGTTTGTTTAATTTTCTAGGCAAATTACCAGATTGAAATGTATTTCTGGATTTTGAATTGAGATTATGCCGTGGGGCAAATGCAAAGCTATAAATGAATATTTGATTCGTTTATTGCGAATTTTGATTTTAGTTTAGGTTTTTTGATTAAATTATGCCGTGGGGGCAAATGCAAAGCGATAAACGAATGTTTTGATTCGTTTATTGCGAATTTTGGGTCATGTTTGGGTTTTTGTGGGTTTTGATATGTTTTTTGGTTTTGGATTAAGATAGCTAGGATTGGGATGTAGGAATGGGGGAAAAAGGTAGTAGGGCTTTTTGGAGCACTACAAAGTGCCCAAGTTCAAAGAAACTTTTGATATAGATTTATTTTAATATTTCTTATTCTTTTAAATTGCGTGCTATTTTTTTTCTATTTAAGTTTTACAATTTAAAACGTTGCAAAGCTGACAAGAAATAAAGAAATTGAAAACGGAGAAAACAAAATGACAACAGAAAAAGAAGAATAAAGTAATATAGCAGCACTATTGTACATTCTCCAGTAATATCTGAATTAATCTACGAAATATTGTGGACAAGCCAAAAAACTTCATCGCAGATGTTTTTATCAAATCATGACACATGCGCGTTTTATTTGCTTCCAGTATTCTTGTACCACAACCTTACCATGGTCTCCAATAGTAGAAGGTTGATGTTAATAATGTAAGAATGAATTTATATTCCCTTTGTACGGTTAGCCCTTAATTTCGATAGCGTTGACAAACTGTATGCTAACCAAATCTAGAAAACTGAAGGCGGACGAACAGAAAAAGTAAATGAACAAATAAGGGTACAAATAAATTGGTCAAGGCAACCAGAAGAAAATTAATTAATGTATATGTGCCAACTTTTACCACATTTAATTAGTGTTATGGTTTACCCTAATAAACTGTGAAGGCTTGTGTTGATCTACTTGACATATCACGATGTCACACAATATAATCCCTTTCGTTTGACATTTTCAGTGAATAGTTAACTTTAAAATATTCGTTCTACACCAATCAACATCACATCTAGAAGAATGCGGTGTCTATAGAAAAACATGTTTTACCTCAATTTGTGGTCTTGGCTCTCTTTTAATCATTCCAAATTATGTGAACATGTTTCACAACGGAATTTAGAGAAATGGTAAGGTATTTATGGACAGCTTCATCCCAATGCAAGGGAAATTCCAATTAAAAATAAACGTGTGGTATATGTAAGTGTGTTTCAACCGAATCGCCCTACGCCCTAATACACTCAGAGACATTAAATTGATGACTGACAGATTGACTGTTCCGAAGAGTGTTTCACAGGCATTGTTTCCAACAGATGATCACTTTAAACAAGCTGGTGATTTAAACATGTTCAAGTAAATCCTAAGATCAAAGTCATCGAATGATATATGAAGCACTCTGCAGTGATTCAATTAGGAGTGTGTGTGGCAGTTGCCTATTTACGGTTGGCTGTCAATCCCGCCTTGTGGAAAAAAATGCAGGTGGAAGCCCTGATATATTTTGTTAGACCATAGAGTCGTTTCCGGTATAACTATGATCTTAAAGTATTTGGAATTTTAAGTCGTACATAAAAAATTATTGAAATAGAGAATGGCCGCCTTTTGAGGTTACCTTATGTAATGCCATCATTTCAATTATTATCACGACATAATTTTTGTTGGACACGTATTAAATCCAGCAGGAAATGCTTGTTGTAGTTATGTCGTTATAGATTTGAAAATGTTTTATACACTAGGAACGGAATTTCATACACATTATCTCGCTAACACATCTGATTTGTTTTCTCACCTTTATTTGACTTAATTATGGCTATTCATATCTAGTGTTCCAGTGTTTTATTCTAGACGGGGGTTTTGTTTGTTTTCATGCTTACCAGATGTATATGGTAAGTTTAAATTCGTTGCTTTTTAGTCAGAAAAAGACATGTTTTTTAGTAGAAAGCAAAAAAATAATATATTCAAAACCTTCGCTTGCTACACATTTTCCCCATTTTCCAAGTAATTTGTGGATACCACACCAAGGAAATGCTTGTGGATACCTCGCCAAAAAATTGTCTCCAACTCATTATAAGACACCTTCGAAAGAACCGAAATGGTGCTCAGTAAGCGCTTGGGGCGTTGCCAAAAACTGGTGGTAGTAGGAAGCTGCATGTAACCCTTCCCAGTTAAGGCCCTCTGAGCAGCTTCGGATAGTTGTTGACGTGTGCGATGACGGATTGTCCTGGAGGAAAATAAACGTGTCATGTCTTTGTTGATAATCCACAAAGCAATTTTTCAGTTGTCGTTGGTAGCGGGAGGTATTTACTGTTTCAAATCAGATTAAACCCACAGTATTGTATTCCATCCGAAGCGGTTCGGTTTTGCTCGTCAAAATTGCCGTCTTGCACAAATGTAATCCAAAAGGCGCATTAATACTTGCCTTGTTCTCTTACGGTTGTTGTAGCCTGTCTCTCAGGGAGCGTGTCTTCTTGTCCTTAAAAGGATGAGGGGTCTCTTTAATAGACCGCTCCTGAGAAGGTTCTTTGCGGTCGCCAGCGTGCTTACGAGGCCTCCGGAAAGAGTGACGACCGATTGCTGAAAAAAGAGACCTGAAATTCGGCCGAATCCAACAGTAAATAAAAATACTTTAATTTTAGATTTTATTAATTTAGTATATTGACGTCCAATTTATTTTAATTGATTGGCGTCCCCAAACGTCGCACGCCAACCTAGAGACTGATCCCCGAATCCAAAATCCATCGCCCTTTTATACAAATGTTCATTGAGATTTGAATGTGAGAAACTGGATAAAAGGAATGGAATATCTATTTTTAGAATGTACACATATGGCTACAATCCAGATCGAGATAGGGATTTTAGAAATTGTGTGTATGGGAACGAAAGGGATATCTTTTAACATGTGTTTGTTTGCATATGAAGATATGCATTGTGATGTTTAGTTTTTAGGACTTTCTGGGAATTGAATAATTCAATTTATCTAACATTGGATTGAATGTTAGTTTGGGACTATGGATAAAAAATATAGCAGATATTAAATAATAATAATACAATTTATTGTATTATTATTATTTATTGGCCTGTAGGAACCCGGAAGTTCATGACCTCACCGACTCGACTGCACCATCGTCCCTTGTCGTGTTCACTCTCCTTCCACGCTTGACGAGCCGTTCCAATCTCCTCAAGGTCAAACCTAACATTGTCCTCTCATCTGCGTTGCGGCCGTCTACCGGTCTCTTTCCCGTTGGTCTACTGTCAAGAATTCGACTGTCAAGAATTCTATCGTTGCCCATTCGCGCTACATGTCTGGCCCATCTTAATCTTCGCGACTTGATTACTCTCACTATTGTAGGTTTGCGGTATAGCTCTTCCAATTCGTGGTTGTGGAGTTTCCTCCATTGTCCTGCCCCCTCATCATATTTAGATCGTTGTGTATGGGGATATTAATAAAATAAAATATGTGTGGGGGAGGGAAATGGTAGGACTTCGTGGAGCACTATACGATGACGTGGTGTTACTTCTGTGACTTGAAGGCGTCGAGATGGTTTTGTCGGAGTAGTCACAATACTGGTCTGGGTCGTCCATTCGAACGCCTGGGATTAGCAACACCGTCAGAGGCCAAACATTTTCTGTGCAAACGTGTATTTGTAGATGCACTTTTCTATTTATTTTTTCCTTCTCCATGCACATTGAGAATTCATAATTGAGAGGTTATTTTGAACGTACATCTGAACAATGTCAGTGCGTTTGACTGACGTGGAGTGCGTAGCAAAGATCTCCTAAGGTGGAAATTTCAAACATGCGTCCTATGACAGATGTCAGACAAAAAACGTCAAAGTTGAAGTGTTGCTCCACGTGGTCGCTTAAATTTGGTCGCCACCTCGTAGATCATATTTTCCTAGCTGTTGAATGCAAGTAATTAAGTTTGCTTTACATACTTTCAAGGCTATTCCACTAACTTTTATGTGGTTAAGATATTTCTCTGCCAAAATTTGGTTGATAATCTGGTTGAACCCCAACGAGCTTATTTTTATGCGAAAGGCGATATAGCCTGTAGGTCCCTAAGTGTGTGTATATTGTTTGAATTTCCCCTGACGGATTATCTGTGGAGATACGCTTTGTAGATTTTACAAATTGGATAACGAACATCCATGATTCGTTTGTTTGCACCAACTTTGCAGTCGATACGAACTGTGACTCCGGTATTTAATTTTTTAGAATAATTATAGGTGAAGCACCTTTTATGGTTTTCCTTACAATCCTTGCTTTTTCTTAGTATTCTTTTTTTTTAAATCCATCTATAAAGTGCATATTGAATTTCTTTTTATGTCGGGAAATTGGTATCACATTTTCTCGCAATTCCGGATATTAATAGCTCTTTGCTTCGAAAATCTCAGAACTACCACCCCATTAACTACATATATATATATATATACATATATATATATATATATATATATATATGCGAAGTATTTTTCGGTTATTCAAGGGATGCGTAAAATTGCCTTTATGTAACAATTTCCAATTCCAGCCGTTTGATTAGTTCATCACTACAAGAGAATAAGAAACGGAGTTCGGAGAGAAAGGGAAAAGTTAGCGGGTACAGTGGCGAATGAGTTATTGAAAAGTGGGTATATAGAGTATCATGCCAAAGAACAGACGAAATAAAATAATCATTATCCATTGTTAGATAAATGTCTCCGAGTAATATTTAATTCCATAACCATTACTGATCTGTCAGTGCATTGTAATGACTTTTAGGTGTTTGCATTGAAATAACACCACATCGTAGACAAAGAGGTCAAATCAAGAAGGCGATAATGCAATAGATCAAGGTCGAACAAATAAAAACAAGTCGATCGAAAATGGTATAAAAAGGTGATTGCGGTTTCCACTCGGTTCTTCAATAAACCAAAAGTAACTAATCAGTGCTGAATCGGTTAGCCGCATCCGGCGAAGGAAAAAATAGAGATATCCCAAGTTTTTTGGTTTCGTGAGTGCTCGTTTTTCGCACCACCACGGCCGCAGATGTACTCATCCAGAGGAGCAGAACACTGGATCGTTTACGAACTTCTTACGCCTATATCAAGGGCAGGACTCATCGGTTCAAGTGATTCAGACCGTTTATTTGTGGATTTAAATGCGAACAACTGGACAAACAACTAACCACTATGTCTGCGGAACAACGTCGAAGAAGGTCACCACCGCTAACAGCAAGTCTCACCGAACCTGACATCGACCGTCATTGTAAAGAACAACTAGCAATAGTGATATATATATATATATATATATATATATATATATATATATATATATATATATATATTTGATAATAATAAAGTCTAATCTTATCCACTCAGTCATTGTCTAGAAACTAATTTACACAGAAATACAGTCCACTTACACCACGGCCCAACACAGGACAAAACACTAACAATAAAAATATGCTAGAAGACATTTTTCTCTACTGCTAACAGTTCCACTAGAAGTATGATGAATGTATAGTATAGCTCCTATTTTTGTGTTGATAATGTTAAAATCATGTTGAAATAATTTGCACAACTTGCTGTTCTGCCTTAATGTAATACTGCGTTGTGTCAACTAAATTTCCTCTAGCCAATAGCAGCGTTAATTTTAGAATTGTCTGGTTCTACAATGAAATCTACTAAACCGTTCAAGACAATTTTTTTCAAATTCAATTAGTCGGTATTCTTTCTATATCAAACCGAATGCGAAGATGTGTCCGGGTGCAGGAAAACTGACAGGGGTAAAGACATATGGTTAGATTTTGAGATTGAAAAGGTTCAGAATATTGCACGACCAGATCATTGCACGACCGGCTCATTACACGACCAGAAAGCGAGACAATATATACAAAAACATAGCACAGGTAATATAATATTTCTGGCTATTTGTGAAAACTTTCTTCCCAGTCATTCTCTTGCTTTTGGTTGATGACAAATCAGTTATAAACACAATAGAGGAAACGAATACACTTACTATCGTTTTCGTAATCAGTCTTTGCAATGCCTAATAACACATTAGCTCCGTCTCGACTTGAGCACAAAAACATATACCTAAACAGGATCGCTTTCGAATTTTCACTGTTTACGGTGCGCAGAAATAGGTGAATATTAATAAGTCCATTGGTCCGAGTGGTATTCTCCTTATACTTATGAAGAGATATTCTTCCTCGCTTACTAAATCACTAAAGGGCGATATCACTCTCGACCTATAGAAAAGTCTTCCATTCTGTCGAAGACTATGGAGCCGCCGACTAATCGAAAATAAATGGCATTCTTAATGGCACCTAATATGAAACGGATAGCATCACGTATATAGGAAGTCTATCAGGCGCCCCTTACTTGGAAATGGAGTCACTCCATCTACTAGATCGAGGGAAACCATTTCGCACTGCGTCGTCAGAGTTTAGCATGAACCGCTACTCGCGAAATCGCATACCAGAGATTCGATGGTACACTGAATCAACGGATAAGATAGCTGCTATCCCATCAATTCTAGTGGTTCTGGATTGTACCAAATATGTTTTTCATCAATTTAATGATGTTGTACCTAACGGCTCCGTGCTTTCAATCACTGCTCTTTATTTTTATATACGTTCTCTTGTTCATTATTTAAAATCCACTTCGACGGACTAAAGCACATTGAGTTTCTCTTTCCCATTTAAACCATCTATTCCTGGAATCTAATTATCAAACAGACCAACTCATTGAATTCTAAACTTAATAATGATGTAACCCCTGCTACATTATCTTGCCAACATTTTGCCCTCTGTTTATTGTATGTAACTACTCACTTTCGAACGAGTTATTGAAAACCCGCTATGGATTTGGTGTGAAGATCTCCTTATTAATAATCGCTCGAACCTTAAATTATGTCCTCAACAAAATTGGATTGGTTTTAGTTGGATTGTGTTAGCTACCTACCACTTGTATTTAGTGTTGGTTACTTGCTGCTATATTTAAAATAGTCCCGCACGATTCTTTTTGAGCATCTTCTGACTTGGAATTAAGCAACACACAAAACTCACTTTGGATCCCATATGCGGTACAAACAAATAAGTTTTTTTATTGGAAATCAAGAAAGACGGGCATTCCTCAGACACAAGATAACTAAGAATCATATCCTACTAGTGTATAAGTACTTTCATTAATTACTGTTGCGGATTGGCAATTAAATGTGCTGAAATGTACTGGAGAAATCTAGTACATTCGCAGTGTATACCAGTCGCGCAGCAACTGGCACCAACTGGCCGATTGTCACCACGATGATGTCATAGCGTCGCTTTTTGAATTGGCAGTTGTGCCCAATGAGTCAGTCTGCACTCAACCACCAACGCGTGTACAACCGCCACCAGAAGAAGACAAAGGGATTTATACATTTTACAACACTTATTTTCTATAACTAGTTAAACGATCAATACTAATTTAGGAGTCTTTGAAATAAAAGGGTGAATTTCTCGAATCGTTTTGTTCGTTTATTTGCCTTGTTGGTACCAATACCAAGTAATTGAAATACGCGATCGCTGGCGTATTCGAACTGAATCAAACCAAGGACAGTTGTTCGCATTACCATCTCGGTGGACGCAGCCTTTTTTATTCTAAACATGCCCGTCACATTTTCTGGTCCTTCGAAACGGATCCAGTGCTTAATTGGATTTGCATCATCGCCGCCCAGTTCGCGGCACATCGACAACTGCCAGTCACCTCGACACAAATCAAGGAACTGAAGAAGAGAAGCAATAAGGACAAAACGACGACGACCTTTTGAGAAACATTCAGTGTGGATAAAAGTTTGTAAACCAACGCGACAACAGCAATGGAGAAACAAATCGCCGCGCAGTACGCGACACAGGGCCAAATGTCGCGAGCATTCGCCAACCTGAGGATGCGAGGGCCATCAACGGTAAGTGCCGTACAAACCCGTAGAGCAAATTTACAGGGCAAGTGGAAAGAAATCCGTGACCGGCACGACGACATTCTGGAGCTGGCGACGTCGGAGACAAAGGACCACCGCTACTTCACGGAGGACTTCCTCGAGTCAGCTGAGGAGGTCTACCTGGAGGAGATGACAAAGTTCGCCGAAGAGCTTCGTGGCCTCAACATGGAACCATCGACAACATCTAAGGCCGCGGCTTCAGTGGTGACCTTGCGCCAATCCCCGCAAGCTGCCCCCAGTGCAATTGTCGACATTTTCCGGAAAATACTCGGAATGGCGGCCATTTAAGGACCTGTTCCAGGCGGTATTGACAGATCACCCTGATCTGACGGACGTCGAACGACTCTATTATTTGAAGTCGAACCTCCGCGACAACGCTGCCCGGGCCATCAAAAACATCCCGGTCACGGAGGAGAATTACCAGCGAGCCTGGAACAAGCTGGTGGAATACTTCGATAATACTCGGGCACTGGTTCACTCTGCCTTGAGTACCCTCTTCTAGGTACAGGTCATCGGAAAGGAATCTGCTGCCGGCTTGCGCCATCTCCGCGACACTACCAATGATGCAGTCGAAACTTTGGATGCGCTCGGCCGCTCCGTGACCACCTGGGATGACATACTTGTCTACTTAACAATACAGCGCATGGACCCCCGCACCGCTCGTGACTGGCAAACGGCACAAGGCAACACCAGCCAGCCACCCACGTACCACCAGCTCGATGACTTCCTGAAAACAAGGATCGAGGCTTTGGAGTTCGTCGAGCTGCCCCGGACCGCCATCGACCAACCCCAGCGTAACAGACCCGGCCAGACGGAGCACACCACCAAAGCGCGCCTCTCAGTGCCCACGGCCTCACCACCTGCCCAGAAGCCCCCTGCCCGCTGCTCGGTCTGCAGATCAAACCACTACATCGGATCGTGTGAGGGATTCCGGGCCCTCAGCCCGGAAGAGCGAGGGTCGGACGTCACCAAACAGGGCCATCGACATCCACATGCCGGCAGTGCCAAGGGCGGCACCACACCTTGCTGCATACCATAACGACCACGACCAACCTGGATTTGGAAAGAGGCACAAGCCCCAAGCTTCAAGGCGGCCAGATCCCCGGGGTGTCATCTCACACGACCAGCACCCCGCCTGCCCGGGCGATTCTCCTGGCCACAGCACGCGTCCTCGTCCAGTCGGGCGCCCAACGCCGACTGGAGGCTCAGGCCCTACTGGATCCCTGTTCAGAGGCCACCTTTATATCGGAATCACTCGCCCAGCGACTGCACCTGCGCCGGCGCGCATCATTCATCCCAGTCCGTGGAGTCGGGGGGCCCGCTGCCAGACGGCGAAGGCCCTATCATCCGTCACCATACTGCCCCGGACCAAGAGCTCGCAAAGCTGGACAGTCGACGCGCTCATCCTGCCCCATCTGTCGGACTACGTGCCACCTCCACGACTCCTGCCATGCGATATCTCTATCGTGGCGGGCCTTGAGTTGGCAGACCCAGACGTCTCATCAGCAGAAAACATAGATTTAACCATTGAATGATGCTTACCCGGCAATCATCACCGCCAGCTTAAAGAAGTCCACCAACTCCGACGTGATCACCCAGTCTACGCACCTTGGATGGATTCTAACGGGTGCAGCTGCCCGCGGCTCACGGCACACCAAAACCAGCCGCCCTCTAACCAGTCACCAGATCAGTGTCGACCGCGAGCTGCGCGACCTCCTGAAGAAGTTCTGGATTCAGGACGAAGTTTCTCACCACCCAACCTGACTTTGGAGGAGCAAGCATGCGAGGCTCGCTTCACCTCAACTACCGGACGCGAGCAGCAAGGCCGCTACATATTACGATTGCCACTAAAGCCTAACTCGGCGGAGCTGGGGGATTCGGGCAGCGCCGCCCGCGCTCCATTTCGACGACTGGAGAGTAGGTTCCAGCGCCAGCCCCAGTTTCGCGATCTCTATAAGATCATGGATGAGTATCTCGAACTCGACCACATGACTCAAGTTGACACCACGAGTGCGGACACCCAGGAACATGGATTCATTATCCCACACCATGGGGTGTTCAAGGCATCTGACCAAACACCCAAGATCCGCGTGGTGTTCAATGGTTCCGTCCAGCCGAAGACTGGAATCTCCATCAACGAGTGCCTCTATGTTGGATCCAAGCTCCAGAGTGACATTTTTGAAATCCTGTTGCGCTGGCATGCGCCCCGATATGTCTTCTCTGCGGACATTGCGAAAATGTACCGACAAATAAGGATTGATGAGCGGGATCGCCACTATCTGCAAATCCTGTGGAGACTGCCAACCAGCGGCGACATTAAGGTCTACTCGCTAAACACGGTAACTTGCGAACTCGCGAGCTCCCCGAATCAGGCAATACGCACGCTGAAGCAGTTGGCTCTCGACGAGGGCGCACGATTCCCCTTAGCAGCACAAGTGCTCATGAGAAACACATACGTGGACGACATCTTCGCTGGCTCGGACACTCTCACAGAGGCACAGTTACTGAAGCAGCAGCTCAGCGACCTACTGCCGGCGGGCGGCTTCCCCCTCAACAAATGGACCTCCAACCACCCATCGCTGCTCCCCTACCAACCAGACGAGATCGGGACATGTCCCACTTGGCCCCCAGCTGACGCCCACTCAATTTTAGGAATCCAATGGCGACCCCAGGAAGACTGCTTCACATTCCATCTCCGAGATTCAACGGGCAACGCGGCCCTCACCAAACGGGCGGACCCCGCATTCATCGGCCGCCTCTACGACCCCTTCGGGTGGATCTCCCCAGTCATGATAAGATTCAAAATATGCATGCAGGAACTGTGGCCCCTGGGACTAGGGTGGGACGAACCCCTGCCCCCTTCCATGGAATCCAGGTGGCACGAACTCGTCGCGGGTCTACGGCGACTACCCGCACTCCGCATCCCTCGATGGACCGGCTGCGCTAACACCCACCCAACGATGGAGCTCCACGGATTCGCCGACGCCTGCCAGGCCGCCTACGGCGCCGTCATCTACCTCAGGACATTTGGCGTCCTGTTGAAATCATCTTGCACCATCCTCGCTTCCAAGACCAAGGTGGCCCCTTTGAAGCAGGTATCCCTGCCACGTTTGGGGCTGTGTGCCGCACTGCTGCTGACACGCCCGATGAAGCGCGCCCTCACCATCATGTCAACCCAGAACGCCCCAGTCCACCTCTGGTCAGATTCCACCGTCGTCATATCATGGATCCATGGTACGCCGAGCCGATGGAAAACTTACGTTGCCAACCGGGTCTCCGAAATCCAGACGACTCTACCGGGCGCCCACTGGCATCACGTCGCCGGCGTCCAGAATCCCGCCGACTTGGCGTCTCGCGGAGCATCAGCGGACCAACTGCGCTCGCCGTCACTATGGACGGACGGCCCCGAGTTCCTCAAAGGCAACATACCATGGCCTTGCACCCACACCGCCGTCCCGGAGGTGGACCTGGAATTCCGCCCCGCAACCAGCCACGTCATAAGCGTCCCAGCTCCCCAGGTGCCTCCGCGTGACGGCCAGATGCGTCGAATTTGCCCGGCGACTGCAGTAAAAAGCCACGCCGGGGAGGAGACTGTGCCCGAGCCCCAGCCCAAGCACTCCCACCGAATTAACCCCTTCGCAAATGGACTCAGCACTCATGCTCTCGGTCTCCTATGTGCAAAGAGTCCACTCCCACCGGGAAATAGCATCGCTCACCAGAAACTCATCCGTCGCTAAGGGCAGCGACTCAACCCGTTCCTCGACCCGAACGGACTTCTGCGTGTCGGGGGGAGACTGTGCCACTCCCTACTATACCCCGATGAAAAGCACCCCCTCATCCTCCCTTCCGGAACCTTCCTCTCACTGCTCCTCGGCCGAGATGCCCACGACAGGACTCTCCACGGTGGCACGCAACTGTCACTCAACCATCTACGGCAACGATTCTGGATTCTCCGAGGACGACAACTGGTCAAGGGAGTAATCTTTCGCTGTCTCCGCTGCTGGCGACACTCATCCTTACCGACCCAGCCACTCGAGTGCGGCCCACCAGGCCATTCCTACACAGCGGAGTCGACTACACTGGACCAATGGCTATCGGGTGCTCAAAGAGTGGAACCAGGAGCACGTTCAAGGGATACATCGCCGTGTTTGTATGCTTCGCCACCCGCGCGGTGCACCTGGAGGCCGCTCTGGGTACTCAACAGACGACTTCCTCCGGGTCTACCGCCGCTTCGTGGCTCGAAGAGGAATCTGACCAGTGACTGCGGCACCAACTTCGTCGGCGCGGATAAAGAATTACGGGGGCTATTCGCCCAGGCAACAAGGCAAACCACCAAGATTGCCCACCTTCTCGCTAATGAGGGTACCGAGTGGCGATTCAACCCCCCGCCAGCCCCTCACTTCGGGGGAATTTGGGAAGCCTCTGTAAAGCGGACCAAGTTCCACTTGAGACGCGTTATCGGCGACGCAGTCCTGACCTTCGAAGAGCTCTCCACCCTGCTGGCCCAAGTGGAATCCTGCCTCAACTCGCGCCCCCTCCAGCTACTGAAGGATGACCCGACCGACCTGACGGCGCTCACACCCGGACACTCTCTTATTGGAGGCCCGACGTCGACCATCCCGGAGCCTTACACACTTCAACCCCCCATATCTCGGTTGTCGCGATCAAAGTTACTGCGGAACATGTACGTTTATTTCTGGTCGCGATGGTCCGCAGAATACCTCCAGGAACTACAATACAGGCCAAAGTGGCAGAGCCGAAACCCAACGTCGCAGTGGGGCAACTGTGCGTGATCAGGACTGAGCTGGCACCCCCCCTGCAAGTGGCACCTAGCGCGAATCCTTAAGGTGCACCCTGGCCGAGACGGACTCGTGAGGGTGGCAAAGCTGCGGACTGCTGCGGGCACCCTAACGAGACCCGTGTCCAAACTACTTATCTTCCCATTTGAGGGGGAGACAACATCGGACCAGCACCAATCAGCGGTAGAACATCACCAACGCCAGCCGCATTGCCCCCACCCCCCCCCCCCCCCGGACATGATGATTCGCCAATGATTGGCGAAGGCGGGCGGGATGTTGCGGATCGGCAATTAAATGTGCTGAAATGTACTGGAGAAATCTAGTACATTCGCAGTGTATACCAGTCGCGCAGCAGCTGGCACCAACTGGCCGATTGTCACCACGATGATGTCATAGCGTCGCTTTTTGAATTGGCAGTTGTGCCCAATGAGTCAGTCTGCACTCAACCACCAACGCGTGTACAACCGCCACCAGAAGGAGACAAAGGGATTTATAAATTTTACAACACTTATTTTCTATAACTAGTTAAACGATCAATACTAATTTAGGAGTCTTTGAAATAAAAGGGTGAATTTCTCGAATCGTCTTGTTCGTTTATTTGCCTTGTTGGTACCAATACCAAGTAATTGAAATACGCGGTCGCTGGCGTAATCGAACTGAATCAAACCAAGCACAGTTGTTCGCATTACCATCTCGGTGGACGCAGCCTTTTGTATTCCAAACATTCCCGTCACAATTACAATAAGCATATTTTCTCTTTATATGCTGTGTTTCCTTAGAGGTAATTTACGAAGAATTATTGTCGACTAAAATGCTGATTCTGCATTTGCACATTTAGATCTAATATATTCCGAGAGATGATATAGAAAGCCAATAAAACCGGATTAATAAAGAAATTATAACGTAAGAAAAAATTGCAATTATTATACAATTCTATACGAAATTATCAACTTGAGATTAAAATAATTAAGATCATTTAAATAACAATATTAAAAACCAAATTAAGAAAAAGGGAACCGAAACCGAAACACGAATTCAGCATCTACCCGAACTGTAACGCATAAGAATAAAATATATTTCCTACGTCGTCACCTCTCATATTTACTACATCCAAAAGGCAGTTGTATACCCTTATGTAGTACAAAATAAAAAACAAGAAACTATTTAGTGTGCTAGCTATCCAATAATTTTATGTCGTCGAAACAAAACACCTTTTAAAGTATTTGCCAATCTAGTATAACTAAAAACAATGAAGTCACATTTATGTTATACATCCCTATATTTGTTTTAGGATTAGGATCAACCATATTATAAATTTACTAAAATAAAAATGTTTAAACCAAAATAGTAACAATTGTAAACCCATTCAGAGTATAGACCTTCATGCACCTTCTTTACGGTGACATTATCAGCTCATATCACGACTCCACTCGACCACCTTCGACTCCCTTTGGCTCCATTTTACTCTGTCCAACCTCTCGCATTCTCCTGCGACCCATTGCTACTTCCTACGTAGCAACCAGAGACTTACTTATTTCTCTCTTAATTTTTCCTAGTTTTTTGTTAAAAAATTCAGACAAACGTAACATTTAAACTGCGGCAATATTCACGACTACAGCAAAACTACAGCGACTCCACTTGCCTTTACGCGACCTTTCTGTGATACCGCTGACGCATTCTCAACTTTCTTCAACCACCCCAACCACGGCTCCCTTTAGACTTCGGCACCACAATGTCCACAGGCCCAAGCGCCACCTGGGTCCCTCGAGTTCCACGATGCTTTCAGCGCCGAAAACCGAACTCACTCATCCGACATTAAGCTTCCCCCTTTCGACGAGGAGGATGCGGGGCTATGGTTCGCCATAGCAGAGCGTAATTTCAGGGCCGTCGATATGCACGACGAGGAACTCCGTGCACTTGAGTTGACGCGAGTACTCGACCGCACTCAACGGACGCATGCTGCGCATATTGTTAGGTCAGCCGAACCCAATCCCTACAGCAACATGTAGGAGACACTACTCAACGCCCTGAGCGAGCCCAAGAGCATCAGGCAACAACGCTTGGCATGTGAGACAAATTTTTCGGGGTTGAGACCGTCACTTTTCCTGACCCATTTACACTCAATAGCGGGGACAAGGCTCTTGGACGATTTAATCAGGCCTCATTTCTTGAGATGTCTCCCTCAACATGCCCGCGTTGCATTAATATCCCAACCCAACCAGAGTTTGGGCTATTTATCCAAAATCGCTGACGCAATTATGGAAAACTCAGACCAGCAGTCTGAGCCCCCTTCGTACCAAGTCGCGGCGATCAATCAATACGTCGTCCCGCGTACACGACACTCACCATTGCCACTAGCAGCCCCCCGGACTGCCCTAATTACGCCACGTAACTCAGAAAACCCAAGACTGCAGGCCCAGCGAGTCTCCCTCAGACCACTCCCCAGCAAACGGCAATATATCTGACCTCCTAGCGCTCCAGGCCTCACTCCACCGGGAACTAAACCAAATTCGCGCGGAGATAAGAAGTGCTCATCGGAACGCACATATCCAATGGGTAAGTCGACCTTCGTACTCTCAAAATACCACACCAGCGTATCAAACCACGAGGGACCAAGGCGATCGTCGTGTGTACTCGGTGACTGCATACTGCACGTGCAGCTTTTGCCATAAAAAAGGCCACCTGTACGACGAGTGCCTAAAAAGGCGAAACACGCATTTCTGCTGGGAGTGCTGGCAGTATGGCCACGACATTGTAGAATGCCGTGTGCACCATATTTCACCCCCACAGAATAGGTCACCGCTCCAGCAGAGGGAGTCCCGGAGGAAAGCACATCCGGGACCACACCAACCCTCTGCCTCCCAAAACCCAACCATTTCCAAACTCCGGTTGTCTAGCATCCAAATTGACTACGGGTCGTGTGGCCGCACGGATCACACGCGGGACAAGCGCAAAAAGGGGTAAGGGGGATAAAAACAAGAAACCCCTCAGTAACACCCACCCCAACACGAACCCGCCTGGCTAAGTCTAAACGTCAACGCCAGCGCCCACAGACCCATATGTCTGACCAAGGCGGCAAACAATTCTCCATACCGACGTATGGACGAGAATTCCCGAGCCTGAACGCGGATCTCCTCCACCCCGCACACGGCACCCCGTCACTGGGGAGGCGGATTCATTCTGGGCTCCATCCCGCATAGGTCTACTCGTCACTGCGGATGCCAACGAGCTCCCGATAGGTACCGACCTAATCGGACGTTACACCTGGTGGTCCATCCGACCCACAACAGGCCAGTGGACTACGCCGCACCCCCCCCCCCCTTGCCACTGCCGGCATCAGCGCGGTAACAACCAGGTCCTGGGTGGAGGATTGGGGGTTCTTTAAGGCTCGCCGAAGAACCACCCATATTCCTAACCCAACTCCCCATTCTCGACAGCGATAAAATACACCCCAACCTACATACGAGCAGTACAAAGCTCTCTTTTAACCATTTCCCACCTGAAATATAAACCCACGGCAAGATCAACATCTTGCCACGGCATCAAGCAATATTACATTCTTCGCAAAGCATTTCGCAACCATGTTCATCAAATACACAGTAATTTCCTTGTGTATACATATTCCTAACCAACCGTTGGTCTTATTACCCATGCCTTGGCAAGTTGCTGCTTGCACAGCCTAATCGATAAACGAACATCGAATTGGACACGACCCATAATTTGTTTATCCAAACAATCATAGCAACGGTCACGTCCTATGTTTCCTTTGCTAAACCAAACATGCTCTCATTGCCCTTGCGCTCGCCTTCGAAGTCGTATTTCTGTATATATAGCATAGAAACAGAAAAACCCATTTCGATCGCCAGGCAATATTCTCTATTGTATTGGCATTTGTTTGTACATCCGCCTGGGCTACATGCTCTTCTTCGCACCCAACTCGGATGCAATTTCGTTGTCCTTCCTCCCAGGGTATGGACATACATCAGATCTGCACGATCACGATGGAAATCCTTCCAATGAGACTCAAATCGATTTTTCATTGGCCGCCACCAGAAAGAAAGATCTGATTTGCTTCTCACCACATCGGTGGAAATCCACCCCAGTCGCGACAGACTGTATGATCCGTGCAACAGCCAAGAGTCAGAATTCTACACTTGAGGAGGGTTGTGGAGAACCTTAAGCGCCAAGTGCTACGTGATATATTGTCTTATACAGCTTGTAACTAGAGGAGCATTTTGTCAACTTTTGGTAGTCTCCCAATATTTCTTCTGCGTACGGTGTGATTCTCGCCAGTATGACATTTGTTAGTATTTTGTATGTGGCTGGGAGCAATGATATTCCTCTGTAGTTTTCGCAGTCAGATCTGTGGCCTTTTTTGAAAATGGAGAGGACTATTGAGGTTTTCCATTCTTCCGGAATGACTTCCTTATTCCATATTGTTTTATTCAGTTGGTGGATCTTTCGAGCGGTTGCCTCCCCTCCATGCTTCAGAACCTTTGCCAGCATGCAGTCGACTCCGGGGGGCTTGTTGTTTTTCAATCGATTTAATGCATCTTCAACTTCGTCGGAAGAGGGCGCTGGGATCTGAGGCTCGGCTGTATGTACGTCTGGTGCGTTTATTTTTGGTTGATGGGTGCGCATATTGAGCAGGTTTTCGAAGTACCGCTTCCATCTTGTCACGATATTGTTTGTTTCTGTGACCATACATCCGCTGGCGTCTTAAATTTCCTTGGCTCTCCCTCGGTGGCCATTTCTAATTGAATTTCTGCCGGCATAAATATAGGGCCACCCATGTCAGGCGGGCTACCGAGGAGAAACACACAAAGTTCTACCATCCCTAATCCAGGGTGTTACGCGTCACCGTGCCCATTGGATGGTTTGCAGCCAGGGGTATACCGGCTGTATTATAACGGCATCTCCCCGACACCGGGTCGAATCAGAGCAGTAAGCAGACCTTACCATATCAAAGAGGAGTGTGGGGTTCGAAGTAGTTGCGCCAGACACGGGCGCGCAGTTCACTTTAATCCCCGACACTTGATCCGAAAATTGTCACCGTGAATCCAAGAGAAAATAAAAAAAATTCACTCTGGTTGTTTTTTTTTTTTTTGGTTTATGAGTTCTTTATTTTAATTTAATTTGGTTACGTTATCACTATTGCTAACACGTCTGTTAGTTGTTGTGCGTTCACAACTTTACGAAAGTACTTTCAAAATTAAATATGAATCAAGAAGAATAAATCTAAGCTTTCTTCAAGAAAATAACTACTGTTTGTATAGTAAAAAAAAGAATTATTTAGTTAACACGCGAAACATCCACGTCAGAGCGATATTCACCAGCCAAGACACTATTTCCAACTTGTCCTACTCGAAAGTGTTGAGCTATATAGCGGCGTGCCCGAGCGCTTTGATGGTTGAGATGTGACTACTTGAATTAGGGGTGAAATTCTGTATTTCATTTTACACACAGGACAACCAAAGGAGACCACGCCTCTGCTCTCTCATTGTCAAGCTCGCCGAGGTGTGGTAACTTCTGTTAATTGATAATCGATGAACGTGGTAGAATGAGAGAACAGAAACTCGATGTACTGTGATCTCAAGGTAGCTTTGGTTGTGTGTGTTGGTATCAACTGCTGTTACTGACATGACCTACTGAACCAGTGTTACGGCTATGGTGTAGTCAGAGAGCATTGAATCATGGAAAGACAGAACTGCGAAGGAGAGGAAAACCTAGCTGGTGGAATTCACCTCCAAAAAGAGAGCATTGATCCCAAGCGAATGGATGGCCTGATGAAAAGCCGACGTGACGCCAAATTGGCCTGGGGTAATTTATCATGAAACTAATTAGATATTTTGATAAATTCCCCAGCGGTTTCGCTATGATGCGACGGCGTCGTTTGCTTCGACTTGTTGTTGCTACCCGACATGGTATGATTTCCGATGGAAATCTCATGGGCTAGCAAAATGGGGTTGTCAACTCTGCATTATTTGCATAGAATAATGAATTTAGCTATGCTCTTTTACAGATAAAATAGCCAAACGGTGGGATAAGGGACAATGTGACGCGCTGTTAGCGGTCGAAATAAGGTGGAAATTGTGGTTGGAACTACAACAAGGGAACAAATTATCAAGAAAGCACCATAGATAGAAATCATAATATTATTAAAATAGACCAAAACCAAATATAGAAAAATTGTTAGAGATATTTATACCGGTATGGTGTTTAAAATTCAGTTCGAAAAAGCATATACCTGTGAAACCGAATTTTTATTTCAAAAATTGGTAGGAGGTTTAATGTATCTTGTTATACCTACTAGATCTAACATTGGATATTCGTTCGGCTCTTTGAGTAAATTTATAACTGTTACAAGCACTTTCATTGGAAATATGCAAAGAGAATTTTTAAATACTTAAAAAAAAAAAAGAAGAGATATTGTATAAAACACCCAAAAAAGAAGGAACATAACTTCAGTGCTATGTGGACGGGCAATAGTTTATTGTATATTGTTTTAAGATTTTTGGTTCCCGTGTTTCATTGAATCAAAATATAGTAACATTATCGAGCACTGACACTAAGTATGGGGTATCTACGAAATTTACAGTTATTAAAACCGTCAATGTATATACTCTTGAGATATTTATTGATAGCAAAAGTCCTAAAAAATGATTGTCTAATGAAATATTACATAAGGGATCTAAGCATCATTTTGTCATACATTTATTATCTAATAATGTAGTTAAAATTACACACTTACCTTCAAAAGATATGCCAGCAGATATTCTAACAAAAAACCTACCTGTTGTAAAACATCATTATTTGTTGGAACAGTTAGGTATTACAAATACATAGGGATGATCCAGGAATAAAATTCAGCCTGGCTTCAACCTCCAACCGTGTTTCACTATAATGATGATGCTGCCCAGGGCTTCATATTATCGCTTACTCTACTTCCTTTAACAATCCTTTGAGCCATCTTTTCCTGATGCCAACAGTTTAAGCTTCCCCTGGGTTTGCTAAAAAAAAAATGCTGATGTGGGCTATCTAATCGACTGGAATCGATTTTACCCAAACCCAGTGCAGCCTTCTTAACCATTTTAGAAAATCTCACGTTGTGATCGTATATCATAAATAATGCATGTGGTCCTTCATATTTTTATTTGCACAAACTTGTTAATGTATACTGTCGCCCTAAAAGACATAAAATGAATTGAGGCACTGTGGGGGTTTCTCTATTCTATATGAGAAACAACCCACAATTCCAACCACAATTCCTACTTAATTTCGACCGCCTTACAGCGCGTCAAATCAACCCCATTTCCCCCTACTTACCTGTTCACCTGCAAAGCATGTTTCCACCAAGGACACACAGCTAAACTCATTGTACCACGCAGACAATGCATAAATGAGTTTAGCTTACCTTTTTTGCCATACGGCAACTCGGGTCCATGTCGATTAGCGACAACCAAATCCAGCCGGACGAAGTTGTCGCATGATTGCAGATCCGCTTGGGAAATTTATCAAAACATTCGATTGAATCACGTGATAATATTTCCCTAGCGTTACTTCGGCTTTTCTCCAGACACTTCATTCGCTGGGGATCAATGTTCTCTTTTTGCATGTGAATATCATTAGCTCAATTCCCCTCTCTTTCTCAGTTCTGCCTTCGTATGGATCAATGTACACTGAACTCACCATACTACCGAATCAGGTCAACCGGTTCCGCTCAGAACTACATTGATTCATGCACATACAACCAAATCCACCCCAAGATAATCGTACAGCGTGTTTCTGTTCTCTCATTGTCCCGCTCTCTTCGATCATCAGTTTTCCGACGTGATCTACCACACATCGAAGAACGTGGCAATGAGAGAGCAGAAGTATGTTCTCTTTTGGTTGTATCCAATTTCTTCCCATTTGAAAGCAGTCGATTAACGTGTTTAGGTTAGAGAGGTGGTGTCGCTAATGGCCGTCGCGTGTGCATGCTTATGCACACGCTCGTCCGCGGACATCCTATTTTTATGTTAAATAAGTCGGTTCAATTTGTACGTTGTATGGTTGAAAGTGACCATTAATAATTATTAGAAATATTATCTGAGTTATGTGTTGTGTGACGGCATCGGAATGTTCCCACTAGTGAATATTTTCAATAAATTAAAATGCTTGCTGGCAGTACTATCTGTTATCTTTCTTATTGATTACTTTGGCGTCTTAACTCACTTATTTGAATTAGACTTCAATCGTTCATTTATCTATCCACTTGAAGGAGATGTCGTCCAATATACTCATCGGATTCGATACAATCAGAAAGTGGACGTGCGTCCCATAACTGTTTACAATTACACATTCCTCAATAAATGCGAAGATAAACGTGTGGAAGAAGGTACTTCGCCAGTAAAGCCGATAATAACGTTTATAATCAAATCAGCGATGCCGCGTTTTGAGAGGCGAATGGCTATACGACAAACCTGGGGTTTCGAGCAACGTTTTTCTGGCGTTATTATTCGAACAATATTCTTTCTAGGGATCGATGGGAGATATAAGGAATACGTGCCATACGCTGGCACATCGCAACTTATACCCCCACAGCACCATTAAACGTTTACAGACGGGCGGCCAATTTAAAAGGGTTAGGTGGATTTGAATATTTCATAAATTCGATTTTTTTTTGTTTTATTATATATTACCATATGTTTAGAAATAATTGATTGGAGTTGAATCCTAAGAGATAGATCCTTCGGAAATTTCGCCCAGCAGGGCACGTTAGCCTAGCGCGTCGCACTTCAATTGCGTTTTTCTCGGAACTCTATTTTTGAAGTCGGTTGTCATGATTTCTCAAGAAGATATAAACCTATTTTGTTCAAATTTTGTACACTTCTTCACAACAAATTTTACAAGGCAATACGTGCTGCAAATTTTAACAAAAAAATTGGATTTTTTACAGCTCCGCCAAAAATTGAAATTCAAACTTTTTACATGAGCTTTGCACGTATTCTAAGAGGAAATCTTTGGTTTTTTTAATTGCAGACACATCTGCCATGAGTAATCCTGACAACGACAAGAGCGCTTTTTTCTGTAGGGTTAAGGAAAATTAAGTCCCAAACGGCTGAATTTTTAAAAATTTTCGAATGAAACCTCGCGAAATATTTAATAAAAGTGTATCTTTGTTATCTTAAATTGTTTGAATAACCTATGTTCAAATAAGTTTCTGCCGTTTTCTATAAAAAATAACGAATTTATTGTGAAATAATCTTTTTGGCAGCATCCGGATACCACGCCGGAAGAACTCTTCACCTTTTGAGGATATACACGAATCGACCTATTTTTTGGTATCTTCATATGTTGTAAGGTGCTGCTCGGACAGACCATGTGCCATGGATCGAAATAAGTGATAATCAGGAGGAGAAAGGTCTGGGGAATACGGCGGGCGGGGTAGGACCCAATGAAGCGTTTCCAAATAGTTTATCACGGGCACCGCAGTATGTGGACGAGCATTATCATGGAGAAGAAAAATGTTGTATTGTCTGGAGTAGTAATGGGCGCGTTTTTCCTTGAGTGCTCGGCTCAATCTCATTAATCGTGTACGGTAGAGAGCTCCAGTGATGGTTTCACCCGGGTTTAGTGTGGGGGTTCTCTATACCACATGGAGAACCAACCCACAATTCCATACCTTTTTTCGACCGCTTATAAGCTATTCCCCCGTAAAACATGTTAAACGGACGCATAGCTAAACTCATTATCCTATGCAGATAATGCATAATTGAGTTTAGCTACCCTTTTGCCATACGGCAACCCCATTCCGCTAACCCATGAGATTTCCACAGCAAATCGCATCATGTCGGTTAGCAACGGCATAGTCTGATCAAACGACGCGGTTGCTTAATGTTGCGACCGCTAGGGAAATTATCAAAGCATTTAAGTTAGTTCCCATGATCAGATTTCCCTAGCCAAGTCGGCGTCCTTTTCACTTTCTCCACAGACTTCATTCGCTGGGGATCAATGCTCTCTTTTCGCAGGTGAATAGCACCAGCTTAATTTGCCTCTTCTTCACAGTTCTGTCTTCCTACAGATCCATGTACTCTCAGATCATCATATC
This sequence comes from Microdon myrmicae, assembly GCA_963931805.1. Taxonomy (NCBI): domain Eukaryota; kingdom Metazoa; phylum Arthropoda; class Insecta; order Diptera; family Syrphidae; genus Microdon; species Microdon myrmicae. Next base: position 169,274,054 of record OZ007496.1, on the reverse strand, counting down.
CACCGAATTAGGGCAATAGGTTACACTCAGAGCTACATTGATTCATGCACACACAACCAAACCCACCCCGAGATCATCATACATTGTGTTTCTGTTCTCTCATTCTCCCATGTTCGTCGATTATCAATTAACGACACTATTCCCACATTGGTGACCGGACAAAAAGAAAACACGCAGCCTTCAACAATAATAAAAAATCAAAGACTTTCAAAATTTCAAAACAAAATTTCTCAACAAAAAAACAAAGTGAAAATAAAATTGAAATCAATTAAACAAAATCTTCAACAATAATACAAACATTTTCAACAAAAAAACCAAAGTGAAAAAAAATTTAAATAAATTAAACAAAAACTACAAAATTAATCAAAATCAAAAGACAACATATCAGGAAAAACCAAAAATCATCATCATCAACGGCACTACAACCGAGAACCGGTCTTGGCCTTATTTAGCAAGTCCTGAAGCTTGTTCAATTTACCATAATGATTCGTTTTTTTTTTTCGGGCAAGGTCATTAGTCTTGCGCCGGAGGCTCCCCGACGGGGAATCGAACCCCGGTCACCCGTGTGACAGGGGGGGTATACCAAAATACTTTCTTTAAAAAAAGACAGTAAACAATAAAGTAAAAAAATTAAAAAAGAATTACCAACAAAAATTTCAACAAAAATCCAACAAAAACAGTTCAAAAATAGACAATAAATTCAACAAGAGCAGTGTATATATTTAAAAAACTTTCAACATAATTTTCAACAATAAACAAAGTTCTACATCAAAAATAAACAATATCAAAGGACAAAATATCAAGAATACAATTTTTCATAAAATCCATTTAAAGGGCGACTAGAGCGCCAACCGTCTTTAAACGCTTGGAAAACATCAACGTCTCAAAGGCACCACGTCGACGCCAAACGATACCGCCCACCTTTGGACAACAGCAGCAGCTTTAACATCGTCAGAAGAGAATACGATTCAAAATCATTCTGGAGTGGTGGTTAATGATAAACGAGGTAAAAACTAAAATAAAATATTACTTTTAAATCTAAATTTCTTACGTATAACTTAGGATTTAAGTAAACTACCTTTTAATATTAAAAATAAGGAAAAATCTAATGATAACATAAGATAAACGCAACAATTAATAACTAGTGATTTGTAGTTAACAAACAAAATACATTTTTTTCTTTAATTAAATATACTTTAGAGAAAAAACAGTAATATATATGCGAATATGTATTAATAATATTTGTAATAATAGCCTGTAGAATGCACAAAATCTAACAGCAAGAGATAAACGTACTAACTAATGTGAATTAGGCTCTTATAGTCTAAATATATATGACAATACAGTAGACTGTATACACACGTTGTTTTACCGTTGTAGTGAATTTTTGTTATTTAAGCACCACCATATTTCTTTTTTTGAACATTTAAAACTGAAAAGAAAATCAATAAACTATACTGAACTAATTTTTTTATTTAAAACATTTACATGATCTACATTAAGCGTATTTTACAAATGTACTTATAACTTATACATGAATATAACTAATCTTAATTTATTATTTTACTATTAACTAATGTAAATTAAAGCAATAAACTATTGACTTTATCCTATTCATTCATCATAACTATAAGTGAAAACTAAATATAGATATATTAAGATAGGAACCCTACTTAAAGTACATAAAATATAGTCCAACACAAAAAAAGAAGTAAAAACTAGTCGAAATCGCAAAGCACCAAACTGAATTTAAAAATAATTACAAATAGTTAAATTGAAAAATTACTAACTTATCCAAATTCAGATATAGTTAACGTAAAAACCGACAATATTCTTGACTCCACTACATTCCTACGTTCTCAATTCCGACTTCACGCGACACTCTTTCGACTTCCCTTTACCCTACACGGGTCAATTTAACTGCCTCAATACTGGGTTAGCCTTAAACGATGGAATACAATGCCCACCAACCATCCACGCGACTCCGCTCGCCTTCTTTCGACGCCTCGCGTCCTCCTTGCGACCTCTGTTCTACTTCCGTCAACGCAACCACGACCCCACTCCCTAAATTCCGGCTCCGCACTGAACTACAGTTACTACGCGTAGCCAACAATCAGTAGGACGCCCGGCACATCCTCCTTACTCAGACGTAAGGACCTTCTCTCTTCGGGACTCTTGACGTTCCCCAAGCTTCTCAACCTATGCAAACGGTAACACCTAGGTAAAACTTGCCCAACTACGCCGCCACATGCATCAGGTGCATCAATCTATCGCTTCTGAGCGTGCGCCATGGTCAATGAGCCCCCCTATAACTAAGTCGCCTACCATCACCCAAGCGCGACCCGCCGGTCTTCCCTCACTAAGCTGCCGTTCGGGCGAGGACACAGCGACCGTATATCGAGCTCCGTCGTCGACACCGGCGCCGATATACCGGTCCTCCCTCGATCGGTATGCCGCGCAACTGCGTGCCCGGCCACTCACAAGTCCCAGCGTCAAGCAATTCTCCACACTAACGTATGGACGAAAAACGCCGACTCAGGACTCGGGTCTCCTCCATCCCGCATACGGCACTCCTAGTGCACACGCTACGATTCGCACAACCAAAAGGAAAGACGTGTCTGTCGGCAATTTATCTACTAACAACCATTCCCATTAAAGAGTAAAACGAGTTCTCTTTTAAATTAGATCCAATCCAATTCCATTCGGTCAGCAAGTTTTTATTGTTCGATTCTTATAATGCACACAGTTTTAACTCGCGGAAATGCCACCGCGGCGTACTCTCTTAGTGGGTTGACGTGCCTTACATTCTGCTGTTTCATCTCAACCGTGTTCTTGGATTATCGCACGAGTTAACACCCAAAACCCTAATTATCTAATGAGTCAATCCACAATATACATTACAATCTACATTACGGATGACTCAAATCTACATTACGGATGACTCAACATACAATCTACATTACGGATACATTTATTATCTATAGAATACTCATTAGCATTTCTTTATCTTCACTAGCATCCTTATCAACTGAAAATGTATAAAAACGAAACATTCACAACTAGAATGGCAATTACTCTAAGCCACGAACATAGTTCGGACATTGTTTTTTGAAGTTTTTCTGTAAATAGTTACATAAGCAAAGGAAAAAATAAAATTATCGTCAAGGAAAAACTAAATCTCTTCTTGGCAAAGAAAAGATATTTTTTTCCTTTCTGTAGCAACAGTAAGAATAACTGGCAATCCTGCCCATCGTGTTTGGAGATCCAGCAAGAAGAGGAATTACAGCAAAAGGCTCCAAAATTGTCGCAGCAGTTTAAAAGAAGGACTGGAAACCAATAAGGATCTCTCACACAGACGGACCAAAAACAAAAACCAAGACGAACCTCAGGAGCAGCAAAAACAGCGATATATCTAGGTGAGTCAGAGTAGTGTCAGTGCAGAAAAAATCACATAGTGGTGACAGTGACTGAGCTATACAAGCAACGAGCTCCATAGGAACTCCATATCAACCAACGCATGAAAGACCGGAAGGACAGAAAACATCGTTGGAATCCAATAAAAACCAAAATCAGTGAAAGTGAAAGCGAAAACAACAAATATAGTGGAAATCAAACAACCAGGAACATGGCACAACTCACAGAAATACAAGCCCAGATGACGGTAATTTTGAACAATCAGAAAGCGCTAGACGAGCAGAACAAAATATTGGAAGCCCAAAACAAAGAACTAAAGGACGAAATGATGATGCTAAAAACAGGAATCCCAACACCGATCATAGCAAAAAACCTAGAACATCAAAGTATTCGAAGGACTACCGACATTCCCAGGAAAACACGAGGAATATAGAGCCTGGAGAAGTATAGCATGACGAGCTATGGAAAACATAAAACAATTCCAAACCACAACACAATACTACACATGCCTTTCGCTACTCAGAGGGAAAATTCAAGGAGCAGCCTCAAACCTCTTGGTCCCATACTACACAGTATTCAACGTCTATGCAATAGTATACCGATTAGACTACGCATATGCAAAAGACCATTATATGTCCTACAGGAACAGCTTAAGATAATCAGGCAAGGAAGACAAAATCTACCAGAATACAACAACGAAATCAACAAAGCCCTGAACTTAGTGTTAACAAAAATTGAGATGGACGGAGGACAAAACACAGAACCACTAGTAAAAAATGCTTTGGAAGAAGGAGTAAGAACTTTTATACAAGGACTACGGTGCGAATATACCCGAGGAACACTATATGCACACCGCCCCGAAGATCTAGAGAACGCCTACGCCATAGCAAGCACAATAATTCACGACAACGAAGGCTACCGAATTGGCCATCAACAACAATACAAATACAACGAACAGAGTACCCACCAAAGGAAACGGTCACAATTCCAAACAGAAAATTATAACTGAAACCTACAACAACAGAGGAACTACAACAACACCAGATCCCAGCCAAATGTCCGAGTACAACACTTGCAACAACAGAGTGGAAATTTCAAAACTAAACCCAGATACCAAACAAATGGTGATGTACAACAAATACAACAATATCCAAAAATGGAACCAGATCCAGAACCAATGGACATAGATGCCTCAACAAGCTCCAGACAAAGAATGAACCCCTTCAGAGAACCTTGTGGAAACCAGCACTTCAACAACCTAGCGGAAGAAGACAATGAATCCATGGAAAATAACGTAAGTGAAACCGAAAACCTTATCATAAAGGATTTTTTTCGCTCAGAGAGTAGGTTGCCTATAATTTCACTAAAAAACTTAAGAAATAATAAAGAACATAAAATTTTATTAGACACTGGGGCAACTCACAATTACTGTAAAAAAAAACATTGATTTAAGCACAAGAATACCTATAAAACAAAAAATAACAAATACCATTCACGGGTCTAGTGCTATACAATACAAACGCGAAATTTTCATATTTAATAAGGAACTCGAATTTTTTGAATTAGAAGAGGCTTAGAAAAATTAGGAGCAGTTATAGATATAAGCAGGAGGAAATTGACTATAGGAACACAAAAACAAAAATTAAACTACATAGTAAGTAATAGCAGATATCAGGAGGAAATTGAAGAATTAGTTAGGGAAAATAAAAAAACCAATAAAAATTTACCTTATACCACAAATATCCAAGCTACGATACGGACGAAAAACAATGACCCTGTATGGTCAAAACAGTATCCTTATCGTATCGCTGATCATGAGTTTGTAAACTCAGAAATTGGAAACCTGCTGGATAAAGGAATAATACGACCCTCGCAGTCGCCCTATTGCAGCCCAATTTGGATAGTAGCAAAGAAAGGTATAGACGAAAATGGGAAACCCAAATGACGATTAGTAATAGACTTTAGGAAATTAAACAATAATACGACCCCAGATAGATATCCAATGCCAAACATACAACATACGATACAGAATTTAGGAGAAGCGACATTTTTTTCGACGATAGATTTAGAATCCGGATTTCATCAAATTTTAATGAACGGAAAAGATAGGGAAAAAACAATATTCGCTGTTAACGGTGCTCTCTATGAATTTAATAGAATGTCATTCGGATTAAAAAATGCCCCCGCGATCTTTCAACGCTGTGTGAACGATATACTACGCCAACCAAATTTTCATACGTCTATATAGACGATGTAATCGTATTTTCCAAAACGGAAGAAGAGCATATCGAACATTTAAAGACTATAATGAAAGCACTAACAGACGCTAGACTAACAATCTCAGACGAAAAATCACATTTTTTTAAAACATATGTTAGATTCTTAGGATACATAATAAGTCATAAAACAATAAAAACAGACCCTGAGAAAGTAGAGATTATAAGAAAATACCCAGAACCAAGCAATTTAAAAGAATTACGCGCATTTTTAGGATTAGCAGCCTTTTATAGAAAATTTCTCAAGAGTTATGCAACTCTGGCTCGACCTCTCACAGAACTGAGAAATACAAAAGAGAGTTTTGAGATATTAAAAAGAAATTTAGAAGAATGCATGGAATTAACACAACCTGACTACAGTAAACCCTTTGAATTAACAACCGCCGCTTCAAACATAGCAATTGGCGCAGTCCTGTCACAGGAAAATAAGCCCATTACCTTCGTCTCATGAAGTTTAACAGCTACAGAACAAAACTACGCCACGAATGAAAGGGGATTACTCGCGATTATATTTGCACTACAGAAACTTAGACTGTATATCCAAGGAGTCTCTGAATTAACGATCTATACAGATCATCAGTCATTAATTTATGCACTATCAGAAAAAAACACAAATAGCAAAATTCAAAGATGGAAAAATATTATAGAAGAATATGGGGCAGAAATTAAATATACACTTGGCAAACAAAATATGGTCGCCGATGCTCTTAGTCGCCAAAAATTCAATACATCTACCTTAGAAAGTGCACACTCATTTAGTAGCTCCCCAGAAGACAAGATAAAAAGCGTAGCTAAAGCAGTCAATTGGTACAAAAATCAAATCTACATAGAATTTTCAACCGAAACAAGTTTAACTACAGAAATAATTTTTCCTAACTATAAAAAACACCACTTAAAAACAAATAATTTGGAAGACATTACCCCTATATTAAAAAAAATCATAAATCCAAAAACCTTAAATGCCATACATTGTGACGAGATCACCCTCTACAATATCAGACCCCAAATCGAACAAACATTCCAATGCGAAAAGATAATCCACACCCCAAACTCAGTAAAAGACATCCAAGATATAGAAAAACAATTAGAAATAATACTGAAAACCCATCAAAGAGCACATAGATTCTGGAAAAACAATTTTAAAGAAATAACAGAGAACTACTTTTGGCCAAAAATGGAAAAGGAAATAAAGAAAATAGCTCTGAAATGTCAAAACTGCCTTACGAACAAATATGAAGGTCACCCCAAAGAACAAATCATTAAGCCACATAATCTACCGAATCTACCCGGAAAAGAAATTCAAATGGATGCATTTTTCTGCGAAAAAAGAAAGTATATCACAGCAGTTGATACGTACAGTAAATATTTATATATACGAGAAATAACTAACGAAACCCAATGCTACAGAATCATAGACGAAATCTTATCACTAATATTCCCATTCGCAGAAACATTACTTACTGATAACGAAAGTATATTTACAAGTGTTGTGTTTCTGGTTTCAGGAAGCGTGTTTCTTGATCCATAAAAGGACTAAGAGATCTCTTACAAAAGTTCCCGAAAACCTGTCGCACAACAGGGTTCGTTGCCGTGCTTCCTCTGAGTCCAAAGGGAAGAGCAACGTCCTTAGATTTGGCCTTTTGTCCTTGATCTTCTTTTGGTCTTCCAGGCCAGGTGATATTTAGTAAAATGAAAATCCGGGTTGTCTTCGTTTTCAAATTAAAGAGTGTTATTTTTTCTTCCACTGGGGTATCTCCTCCAGGGACACAAGACGAATTTAAACTGCGGCCGGAGATCATTTTTTTTTTTTTAAAACTGTATTTATTAACCATAATTAAAATTTGTACATTTAAGTAATACAGTGACTTAAAATTAAATTCGTGACAATTGCTTACATGTAATTATTATTATAATACATTTTCCAAACAATGTTTTAAGAGTTACAGGCTAGATGTGTGTTTATACATTTAGTAGGGTTTTGTCTTCCTGGAAAAGGTCAGAAAACCAGGAATTTCTTATTTTTACTTTACTTAATCTAAACTTAACCCTAAATATAAATATAAATATATCTTAACCTAACTTAGTCTGATTATTATAAAATGAGCTATAAACAAAACAAAGTTTTATAATTAATGGGATTTATGAATTAAAGGACGTGGAATGAGGTCAGTTATGGGTTTGAGGAAGAGTATTTCTTTCCGGTTGTTCGTTGGAAAAACGTAGGATGTTGGAAAATGGTTGGACGTTAGAGTATTTGAACTGGTTAGGGGTAACTTCGGTGTTGTGGTATATGATCTCGTTTGAATCATTTACCAGTCTGCCTGAGGCGAAGATAGATCTGGTGTGGAGACAGTTGGGGTAGTTAGTTCTGATATCTAGAGGGTTCTCTAAGAGCGAGGTTATTATGGGATTGGGATTATTTTGTAGGTTTTCGATAAATTTGATAGATAGCTCGAGGAATCGTCTATCGAGGCGCTCAATACCAGCGGTATTGTAGAGTTCGACGTTACTATAGTACTTATAGGAGTTAGGACGACGATGTAACCCAGAGACATACCTAAAGCATTTTCTTGCGAATACTCGTAATTTCTCCATTTGGGAGGGAGTGATATGGTACCACAATGGGCACGCGTACGTGAGTGTGGGCCTGATAATCTGTTTGTAAATGAGCAGTTTGACTTTGTGAGAGAGACTATTAGGTTTCCACATTACTCTTCTACAGAGATTAAGCTGAATTGTGGCTTTTTGAAGGGAATTTTTAATGTGGGAGGAAAAAGACCAGTTATTAGAAAAAGTGATTCCCAGATATTTTAGGGTTTTGGAGGGTTTTATTAGAGTGTTGTTTAGGTTAAGTTTAATTTTGTTGTGGCAGCGTCTAGTGTTGTTTGTACAGTGCTCGTGTTTGTCCTTGAACACTATGAGCTGCGTTTTATTTGGGTTAAGGTGAATTTTCCACTTATTGAAGTATGATCATAGGTTAGGGAGAAAGTTGTTAATGCGATTTCTTGCAGCCTTAACAAATTTGCTGCTAGAGTAAATTAATGTATCATCAGCATAATTCAGCATCACAACATTAGGAGATACGGGTTGAGGAATATCCGCGGTATATAACAGATATAAAATTGGCCCTAAAATAGAGCCTTGGGGAACACCCGCGGTTATGTTGTGGGTTTCTGAGACGGAAGAATTTATTCTCACAACGAATTTTCTGTCAGAAAGATAAGAGGCTAAGAGCTTTGTTGTGTGAGAGTTTAGATTAAATATGGAGTGCAGTTTGTACAGAAGCCCTGAGATCCAGACGCAATCAAACGCCTTAGAAATATCGAGAGATATACACACAGTAGGGCTTTGGTTTTGGAGACCAGTTGTAACATCGTGTGTAAGTTTTAGTAGAGCATGACATGTGGATTGTCGCTTACGAAATCCGAACTGACAGTTAGGGATGAGGGCATTCTCATTGGCAAATGAGAGAAGATTTTGGTAGATCTTGCGTTCCAGTATCTTACTTAATGTACTTAATAGGGATATTGGACGATAATTGAAAGGGCTATTACTACTACCGGGCTTCTTAATAGGAATTACTACCGCAGTTTTCCAGTTCTCTGGGAAGTGCGATGCATTAATTATTTGATTAAGAAGAATGAGGATGGGAAGTAGATTCTGTGGGCGTAGCCTTTTAAATAGAAGGCATGGGATTCCATCTAATCCAGTTGACTTTTTGTTATTTCCTGATCTTACGATCTCGAATAATTCGTCTGCAGTTAGAAAATTTGTAGTGTCTAAGGGGTGTGAAGCTATGTTCGTGTTGCTAAATTCACCGATGAAAGGAGTAAAAGATGTGAATAATCTGTTTGAGATGTATTCGTTTACTGTGTTCTCGAAGCCGGGAGTTGATAGAGAATTATTTTGCTCATGAATCTTTGCAAAGTGTTCTGCGAGGCAATTTGCTATGTCCGTATCGGACTGGGCAATATTATTGCTGATTGGGTTGATGAGATGATCAATTCGGGGTTTATATTTACGACCAGTTAATTGGTTGATGTTTTTGAAAAGATCCCGATTTGGTTCGATATTTTTAAGTGTGGAGATGTAGTTTTCATCTGCGAACTTCTTCAACTGCTCATTTATCAGAGTGGATAGGAGTTGGATTTGGCTTTTAATAAAGGGGCAGTATCTTGTATGGAGTTTACGGCGGAGCTGCTTTTTAAGGCGCAATAATTTGGTTAGGATGCTGAGCAAAGGCTTTCCTAAATAGTTATGAGGAATGGTTGTCGGGGTGTTGTTGCTGAGAGCCTCCTTAAGAATTTGCTCTATTCTTAAAGATGCGTGATCGATTTCAATAGGGAGTAAGTTAGATGCTTCAGGGATATACAAGTCAGAGAAACTTATCGCTATGTCCCTATTGACTTTTCTCCAATTTGTTTTGGTGAAGTTTGGGACAGGGTTTGACGAGTAGAGTGGGTCGAAAGAGGGGATTTGGATCGTGGTATGAACGGAACCATGATCAGAAGGAAATATAAAGGAGACTGTAGGTGGACCCGCTGAGTGAACATCATCGGACTTGAGGAAGAAGTCGATTGTTGACTTGGCTGTGCTAGTGACACGAGTTGGCTGTAATGGGGGGTCAATGTATGTATATGGATAAGATGGGAGGAGTGCTAGCAACTGACGACCATATTTGTTGCATTTATTATCATTGAATGCTGTATGACGAGCATTCCAGTCTCCCCCGATTATAAATGGAGCGGGAACAGACTGTTGGATTATCTGCGAAATGTCAGCATCTGGGAAATCTGGTTGTCGTGAAGGGTGAATATAAATGGATGCTAAGACGAGCACTTTATTGTTCTCACAAAAAAGTTTAACTGCCGTGTATTCAATGCTGAATATATTAGTGAATCTAATTTCACTGAATTGAAATTTTTTGTGTATTAAGATGCCGGTACCTCCGTGGGATCCATTAGTTCTGGGGTTAGAAACAAAAGTATAATTGGGAATGGAAACTCGGGAATTTGGTTTGAGCCAGGTCTCTGAAAGGAAGAGGATATCTGGGGAAAATTTTTCAACAAACAACCGGAGGTGTTGCTTACGTATATTAGAGTAAATGGATTCTGTGTTGAGGGAGATAATGGTTAGTTTAGAGAGAGCTGGAAAGAATATGGGAAGTTATTAGTGAAAGAATCTGACCTTTTTTCTCTATTTCTGACATCTTCCTCAGCGAAGGTAGCATGGCTTGTAAGCTTTGGATGTATCCCATGATGTCTAGATTGAAGTTTTCAGTATTGTTGTTAGGGGGAGTGGTAGTGTTGAGGTTTCCTCTTGCTGCATCCGCGTACGATATTCCGGGTCGGGTTGACTTCGTTTCCTGCAATACTGTTGGTTTCGTTTTTGTTGTTGTTGTTGTTGATTTAATAGTTGATGCTAATTTCCGTCTTTCCAGAAGTTTTAGCTTCTGAGGGCATTGGGAAAAATTTGCCGGATGAGGGCCTCCACAGTTACAGCATTTAACTGTGATCTTTTTGTTGGTAATGGATCCATCAGCGTTGACGGTTTGTATTGTTTCAGGTTCCAGGCCTTGTGGATTTACCTTGCATTCCTCGAGCTCGTGTTCCTCTGCGCATCTGCCGCAACGTCTTTGCTGGTGGCATGAGACCGCCAAGTGTCTTGATTCTTGGCATCGCTTACAATGAAGAATTTCTTGTTTGTGGGGCTCTTCGATTGCGATTTTTTGGGTAAAGCCCGGAGATCACTAAACCATTCCTTTATAAAGGAAAAGGAATCGAAAATTGTATCTCAAAGATACACATTTTCGTGCAACAATCTCGATCTTTTGGATATTTCGAGCGAGATGTTGTGTTTACACAAGATAAGAAATCAATTTCTTGAATTCTTACGAAACCTTTACGCAGATGTGTGAATGTATCTGCTTTTGAGTTTTTGTTTGTTTAACTCAATGGAATTTTTAGTATAGAGATAACGATCTCTGAATTTTGGATTTGGGTGATGCTGTGGAGCAAATATAGAACAATAAACGAATATTGGATTCGTTTATTGTGAATTTTAATTTTAATTTTGATTTTGGATTTTATTATGCCGTGGGGGCAAATGTTATGCGATAAACGAATGTTTGATTCGTTTATTGCGAATTTTAGATAATGTTTGGGTTTTTTCAGGTTTTGATAGGATTTTGGGTTTTAGGGTAATATTGCTGGGATTTTGGATTAGGAATGGCGGAAAAAGATGGTAGGGCTTTTTGGAGCACTACATCCTCCCCTCCTTGAAAAAAAGAAAATTGATCTTTATGAGATTAATTTTCTGGAAAATGGTGTTATTGGGAATAAGGATGATGGTATCGTGATTCCGTTACATATGCCTGATATTTTCTAACATAGTAGCTTTATGTATACAATATTTATTATAAATGTGTAATTTTTGTTCTATGTTTCTTTTTTCTTAATATTTATGTATTCGTATTTATGGTCGTGTATTCAAGTTTCCACAATGGTTATATAATAAAATATTTTCTTTTTTTTTCTGAGTGTAAGGTTAATTGTAGAATGTTTTATAATTACATAAGTATTTGAATTCATTATATTAAATTTAACTTTAGGGTTTTTTTTTTGTCTTTATTTTTATATAGTACTTTTTGTAAAAGGATACATAGATAAGTAAGGTTTTTATGGTTTATTCTTACAATTTGTGTATTACATAGAATTTTCATTGTTTATATACTTGTATAAGTTTTCATTATTTACATATATTATTTTTCCATGTAGTTTGTAGGTAAAATTAAATTCTAAAAATTTTTAAATTTGTTTTGAGTTACACCAAAAGATTTTTTTTTCTTATTTTCTTAGGATCTAATTCATGCAAAATGTCTTGTACTTATATAGATATTTGAAGTTCTTACTTTAACGTTATTTTATATCGTAAGTTTCGTTTGTGTATATCTGGTTTTTTTTTTTTCATATGTAAATATAATGTGTTTTTTTTCTTATAACTTAAGATTATTAATTATTACAAAAAATTTTTTCATTTAAATCAGTGGTAGTTGATTAACATATAAATTTATTTTATTAAGTGAGTTAGTATTTGTCTTCATATATAAATTTTTGTTTTGTTTGTTTTCTGGTTATTAAAATGATGTATGATATTTACAAAATTATTTATTCGTGTAACAGTATTTAAAAAGAAAAATTTTGCAGGCAAATTTTAAATATATTATCGTAGTATTTTCGTACAGTGTTACTTTATGATTTTTTTTTTTTATACGTATATACATTTATTTATCTCTTTTTTTTGTGAGGTTATCTATACATATATACACTTTTTCTTCAACTTTTATTTTTCTTTGGAGTTTCTTATTCGTGATTGCCTAATCCACAAATAGTTTTATATTATTGTTGTGGACTATTCGAGTTCCTTTTCCTATTTTCAGGATTGAATTTTCTTCGGATAGGATCTTTACAATTTCGTAGGGGACTTTCCACAGGGAGGTTAGTTTGTTAGGTCTTGAGTGATTCTTTAATAGAACCTTGTCGCCAACATTAAATTTCTTACGGCCTACTTTTTGGTCGTAGTATGCCTTAGATTTTTGTTTTTTCTCTATCAGTATTCCCTTAGCTGTACGATAACCATGTTGTAATCGCATTTTTAATTCATTTGCGTAATGGTCGTAGTTATAAGTGCTTTTGGGGTTTTGTCTGAGAGAACTGGGTATTTCGGCTGGGAAACCATATAGTAATTCATGCGGCGTGTAGCCTGTATTACTGTGGGGTGTAGTATTGTACACAAACATTGCGTAAGGTATCCAGGTGTCCCAAGTGAGAGGATCCTGGTTTACATAGTGGCGGAGGTATTCCACCAGAGTTCTATGGCTCCGTTCTAGTGCTCCGTGTGTTTGTGGATGGTAGGGTGCTGTATTGAGTTTTCTCATTTTAAGTAAGGAACAAATGTCCTTAAAAAGTGCGCTGAGAAAATTTGCACCTAGGTCAGTTAATAGAGAAGATGGTATGCCGTGCTGGCAGACGATATTTTCAACGAAAATTCTGGCCACGTCCTTGGTTTCGGCGCTGGCCAATGCGTAAGCTCCTGAAAATTTAGTCAAATCGTCTTGAAACGTTAGTAGGCATTTATTTCCATTATAGCTGACTGGTAATGGTCCTACTATATCTAAAGCAATTCTTTCGAAAGGTTTTGAGCTTGTTGTGGTTATCTTCATAGGAATTCTAGGATTCCTTCCACTTTTGTTTATCTGGCAGGAAGCACATTTTCGAATATACGCCGCAACGTCAACGGTCATTGTGCGCCAGTAATATTTTTGCTTCAATCTATTGATTGTTCGGGTGGCTCCTTGGTGTCCTCCGAAAGGTGAGTTATGGTATTCCGCGAGTAACTTTTGTATTTCGTTAGGATCTGTTAAAAGCTTCTTTTTATTGGAGAAAACGTACATTGTCACGTTGAAGTGAGCAAAAGTTTCTTTTAGCAAGTTATTGAGTGTTACTTTTGATTCGTTTTCTATGAAGGGCACTAAAATTCCAATGGAATTGAAATTCCGGTCTTCGCAAATCTTCTTCAGATCAATAAGGGAACTCTTAGCGGTTTCCTGGTCGCTTAGGTTTCTGAAAGGCAATGGCAATGTGATGGCGCATAACCCATCTTGCTCATGAAACGTAATTTTACCTACGTCTGGCTTGGTGAAGTTTGGGATTCTTCCTGCCAGGTTTTCTTCCTCAGCAGAGTCTATCAATGGGAGGATTATAATACGTAGTCCAAGTTTCTTCTTGGTATAGATGGACCCTGTTTGTTCCTGCCATACAAGATTGGTAGTATCTTTGTATGATTGTGCAGCCACATCTTCTTCGAGTTTGGCTTTACTTCGTGTGGTGACGAGGATATTATTTTTGATGGAATCGACTGGGGTAGTCATTGTTATACGGCTGAGAGCATCAGCATTTGCATTTTGCTTTCCTTTTCTATGGACGATTGTGTACTCGTACTCTTCGAGTAGAATTCTCCATCGCATAAGTCTGGATGTAAGATCCTTTCGTCCTATAAGCCACTGTAGAGAGCTATGGTCAGTTACTATTGTGAACTTTCGTCCGTAGACATATGGTCGGAACTGTGCTAATGCAAAAACGATTGCTAGTAATTCCTTTTCAGACGTTGTATACCGTGTTTCGGCGTCGTTGAAGGTTCGGCTAGTGAAAGCAATAGGTTTATCTTGTCCTATTTTACCTTGAGATAGGACTGCTCCTAACGCAACATTGCTAGCATCCGTGGTTATTATAAACTCCCGGTTAAAGTCTGGATAAGCCAGTATTGGTGGGGTAATAACCTTTCTTTTTAGAGTTGTGAATGCCTCATCACAAAAGGCATCCCAATGAAATGGAACATTCTTCCTGAGTAATTTGCTTAAAGGTTTTGCCAGTTCGGCGAAATGGTGGAAACCATTTGCTAGATCTAAAGTGCTAAAATACTTAGCTTTTCCTAGCTGGTCCAAGATATCTGTAATATTGGGCAATGGATATGCATCTCCGACTGTTATTTTATTGAGTGCTCTAAAGTCGACAACTACTCTCCACCGTTTTGTCCCATCAGGTCCTGCCTTCTTGGGTACTAGTAAGAGAGGGGAATTCCAAGGGCTGAAACTTTGTTGTACTACTTCGTCCTGAAGCATTTCATTCACCTGTTTGTGAATTTCTTGCTTGGAGCTATCTGGTAGGCGATACGGTTTTATATGGAGAGGTGGCTTACCTTCCTCAGTGATGATCTGATGCTCTATGGCGTCAGTATATGTGAGGTAGTCACCCTCGAGAAGAAATAGGTTATTATAAGTGCGACAGATATTCAGGATAGATTTCCTTTCCTCCTGGTTACAATGACGCAACTCTAGGAGTGACTCTAGGCTATTTTTTAGAAGATTTTGGGTTTCGTCCGCCTTTAACACATTGTAGTCATCCAGATCTTCCCATCCGACTTCTATGTCGTTGGTGCTTACTTCTTGATCGGTGTCTAATGTGTTCATTAATAATACCTTTATTTTGTTGTCCTGTGGTGTTGTCAAACTATTACCCAGATATATCCCTGGCATGATCTCGGATTTTTTAATAATCAGTTCTTGACTGGATTTTTCTTTAAAGGGAATCTCCATTATTTGTTGAGATCGTGAATGCAATTTTATGTAGTCGACCGTGGTGTTTCGTTTTAAAGTTACTGAGGGTATTGGAGTTTCAGGTTCATGTTTTCCTGAACTCAGTTTTTCGGCAGTTTCCTTACCTTTTCTGTTACCACAAACTTTATTTAAATGGGGAGAGGAAGATTCAAGGGTGGTTGCTTTCGTTGTGTTTGTCACAGCATCAGATCCGGCCGTAGATAAACGGATTCGGATGTTGACTCACGAACGGTGTTATCCAATTTTTCAAGAATACCTGTATTATCCGTGGAAGACACCTCGTAAGGCGTGGCCTTCTGAATATTTTCCTTGACCTCATTTTTGTTCCCTAAAAACTGCTCGAGTTCTACCATAGTTCTCTTCTTTACAGCGAATTTAAGGAATCCCTTTTCGAAGTTAATGTGGCACTGGTGCTTCGTAAGGAAATCGCTTCCCAGTATGCCATCGTGTTGGAAGTCTACATTTTTACCTATCACAAAATGGTTATGTTTAAAGGGTATGGAGTGCCTGTTAGTTCTGAATTCGAACTCCCCCAATACCTTTCCGCATGTGCTGACCGTTTTCCCAGCAATGGTGGATATAGTCACTGGGTCTGAATTGTCTACAGATTGTTCAATATAAGGATTATCTAATTTGATCAGGCTGATGTCGGCGCCTGTATCGATGAGGAAAGTCGAGTATTGTTTATCCGATGGATTAAATTTTACACGTATTACTGGCTCCTTAAATTCAGGGCAGAAAAATACGCGCATTTCAAAATTTACATCGGGATGGGGTGTATATCGGCGATTGTCTGCACTCGAGAAGGATTGCCGTTGCTCGCTGCCCGAGTGAGTTCGTTTCCCTGTTGTGAATTGGATACCCTGTTAATGTTTTGATTTTGTCGGGTATTACGATTTTCAATGCGGGGCGAGTTTGTTATTGTCCTATTTTGAGATTGATTGGGCTGAGTTCTGAAAGGATTTCTACTCGTTGAAGGTTGGTCCTGGTTTCGCATATGAGCTAACCTGGTTCTGCACTCTGCCTGAGTGTGATTATACTTTCGACAGTATGTGCATTGGAGACGTTCAACCTCTGTCTTAATGCGTTGGGGGACGAAATTAGGAAAATTAGTGTTGCGATAGCAAGTCGCAGAAGTATGTCCCCTCTTGTTGCATGTTTGGCAAACAATTTGTTGGTTATTTCTAAAATTGTTAGTGGAAGTTAGCATTGAGTTATCGTTACCCAATCTTCGAGATTGTTCTAAAGCGTAGCTGATGGCTGCTTTTAAATTTGGGGCGTTGTGAGACTTCACCAAGATTCTGAGGCTGGAGTTTCGTATCCCATCCTCAAACGTATTTAACGCGAGTCTCTGATTCTCAGCCAGAAGATAAGTTCTGACTGCAGGATCAGGTGAACTAGCGTATGTGGCGCTGTCCAATTCATGCAGGTGGTGTGTGAGTCTAGTTGAAAATTCTTTCACACCCTCCTTGCTATCCTGTTTTGTTGCCACTAAGTTATTTTGGGCAGCAGACCTAGAGATGAGAGCTTTAAATTCTCCCTCTAATTCTGAAACAAGATCTTCCCAAGTAGAAATAATTTTATGTCTGATAGAATCACGCGCCGGTCCCTGCAATCTGGTTTTGACCACCCTTAGAATAAAGGACTTCTGATTGTCATCTTGTGCTTGTGAGAACAAAATGTCTCCACAAGAGACGAAACCCTCTAATTCGTCAGGATTACCGTTAAATATCGGCACGAGTCCCAGTATGTCTCTTAATCCTATTGGTAAGTTCATTCTAGAACTCTGTTCGCGTGTTTCCGATATTTCGTCCTCGCGATTTTGTATGAGCTCGGGCTCAGGTCTCTGCGAACGCGTTCCCGGTTTATTTTTGTCGCTCACGACGTATTTGTGAAACAGACCTTCCCAAATGATGGTGAAAAGGGGTAGAGAACCAAGAGATGAGATCTTCATTATTGTTGGGTAAGATGGCCAAGAGAAAAGACAAGACCAACGATAAGAGAAGTTACTTCAAACTCAGTTAGTTTTGATCCTATTAGAAAGCCTTTGTTCTACTTAAGGTGAGAGAATCCACCCTTTCGCCCTATGGGAAAAGTGTCTAAACCTAAAATGGATTTTCGAAGAGCCACAGATGAGTCAAAGGAAAAGATTCAACCCAAAGAAAATTTTCCAAAACAGACGCTAAGGACAAGGACCAAGAATTTTAATTTGTTCGTTATTGTTTTAGCTTGTCACGTAAGAAAAAATCTTCCCAAAAGAAAATGTATGTATATATGTTTATGTGTATATTAAATTAAAATATATATATATCAAAAATCAAAAAATAAAAATCTAATTTATAGTTTATTTTTGTATGGGGTTTTTATTTTGTCCCCTTTTGAAGAATAAAATGTTGAAATTTAAAAAAAATGTGTATATGTATGTGTGTAAAAATTTTTGAAAATTTGTTAAAAATATGTTTTTTTTTGTTTTTAAAAAATGCGTTTAAGAAGGATGTATTTAAAAATTTTCTACAAGCCTAAATAGTTGTAAAAATAAGTGGGTACTTGTCTTTTTTAAAAAATTTTGTAAAAAATTCTTTGATTTTCTTGTTTGTCACTTTGGGCACTTGTGCCTGTATATATATATTTTTCAGAAATTTAAATTAAAAAAATTTTCGGCTTGGGGGTTTATTCTTTATCCCCGTGTAAAAATAACAATTAAAATAAATATTCAATTTATTCTTGGCGTCCCCTTTTTGTTAACAATTTCAAAACTTTTTAAAAATTTATTTATTTGGGAGCCAAACACCAAGACAAAAATGACAAAACTGAATTTAATTTGAGTTCACTTTTTGTTTCTAAGAAGTTACATTTATCACTTTGGGGAGCTCTCTTAGCCTCATAAAATTTTCCACTATATATTTAAGAAATGTAATCTTTTACCTTATTTTCCTGGTGCGTGGTTCAGCTTTCTCCTGTTGGTGTTACCGCTGCTGACTTCGCTGCTGGATCTAGCTGCTTGGTCCTGGTGTTGTGCTCCTAGTGTTATGCGGGATAAATTTTCCTGCTTCTCCACGGGACTCGTGGCCGTCATACAATTAACACTTTGCTTTTTCTACCGCCGGTGTCTAAGCCCCAGGCAATGCTTGTAAAAGTTTTACTTACTTTCCGGTGTCAGCCCCGGAATACGTTTTTTTTAAAAAATTTAAAATATTTAAATCACTTTCCGGTGTTAGCCCCGGAATACGCTTTAAAAGAAATTCTGCTTTTACTTTTGTTGCAAAATTTTTTCCTTCTGCAGAATTATTTCATCAGTCTGCATGGGCCTGGAGTGCGTGTGGATTGTTAGGATCCGCACCAGTCTTTTCAGATTAGCAGAGGATTTTCAGATTCCGCTTAATCGGGATGTCCTTCGTGGATAATTTCACCAGTCTCTCTTTGGTAGGGGATTGTTGGATAATCCCCGAGTCTTCTGTGGTAGGGGATTTTGGGCATCCCACCGCTGCCACCAAAAATTTTTTGTTGTGTTTCTGGTTTCAGGAAGCGTGTTTCTTGATCCATAAAAGGACTAAGAGATCTCTTACAAAAGTTCCCGAAAACCTGTCGCACAACAGGGTTCGTTGCCGTGCTTCCTCTGAGTCCAAAGGGAAGAGCAACGTCCTTAGATTTGGCCTTTTGTCCTTGATCTTCTTTTGGTCTTCCAGGCCAGGTGATATTTAGTAAAATGAAAATCCGGGTTGTCTTCGTTTTCAAATTAAAGAGTTTTATTTTTTCTTCCACTGGGGTATCTCCTCCAGGGACACAAGACGAATTTAAACTGCGGCCCGGAGATCACTAAACCATTCCTTTATAAAGGAAAAGGAATCGAAAATTGTATCTCAAAGATACACATTTTCGTGCAACAATCTCGATCTTTTGGATATTTCGAGGGAGATGTTGTGTGTACACAAGATAAGAAATCAATTTCTTGAATTCTTACGAAACCTTTACGCAGATGTGTGAATGTATCTGCTTTTGAGTTTTTGTTTGTTTAACTCAATGGAATTTTTAGGATAGAGATAACGATCTCTGAATTTTGGATTTGGGTGATGCTGTGGAGCAAATATAGAACAATAAACGAATATTGGATTCGTTTATTGTGAATTTTAATTTTAATTTTGATTTTGGATTTTATTATGCCGTGGGGGCAAATGTTATGCGATAAACGAATGTTTGATTCGTTTATTGCGAATTTTGGATAATGTTTGGGTTTTTTCAGGTTTTGATAGGATTTTGCGTTTTAGGGTAATATTGCTGGGATTTTGGATTAGGAATGGCGGAAAAAGGTGGTAGGGCTTTTTGGAGCACTACACAAGTACCCACACAGAATACATATTAAGCTCTAGAAATATAAAACATATCTTAACACCAACCCAACACTCGACTACAAACGGAAATGTGGAACGAACACATTTGACATTATTAGAAATTAGTCGAACTTTAGCAAGTGACCATGCAAGTAGTTTAACAGACGAAGTATTTAAAGCCGCGAAAGAATACAATAAGACAATCCAGTCAAGCATTAACGAAAAACCAGTAGAAATATTTTTCGGAATAAAAAATACAAATATAAAAAAACGGTTAGAAGAAACACAAAGTAAACAAAACAAATTCCAAAACATATCTCGAGTGGACAAACGGTTTAAAAAAGGTGACATCATATTTATAAAAAACGACAGAAGAGGAAAAGAAACTCCAAGATATATCAAACATATCGTAAAAGAAGATAACGGGACCACTGTAACAACAAATAAAAATGCCAGAATTCACAAAGGTAAAATACGTAACATTCCTAATTTTAACAACAGTGATAACAATAATTGTAAACTCGATTTACTAATTTCGAAATTTTTATTTAAATATAAAACAATCTGTTGATCTCTTTATAAATCCATGTGCAGCGTTTGACTGCTTGACTTGTACTCGCTCTCAACTCCAAAAAAATGGGTGGCGAGAAGGCCGAATTTAGCGAGACAAGGACAGATGTGTCCTTCATATTGTCTCTGACTTCTGGTCATCTTGCGATAACCAGAATCACCCACATCCGTGAGGATGTTGGGCTCGGACTCGCGATATCTGAAAAAAAGGGGGGGTATCCAAGGATAGTGTGGACAGTGTTAGTCCAGGTGTTCTCTAACTACTTGTATAGCGGGATGGTGGGAAAGAAATCGTACAAGACCGGTAGGTCTTGGGTGCGGTAGTGAACGCAGATCACGTCTTTGGCGTCTGATAATCTGCGCTTTGGTCGGTGTGTATGTTTGTGTTTGTGCCGTCTTGTACTGTGCGTTCGTGTGTGTGGTTTGTTAATAGTAGACCCTATGGGATGGGTCCAGGAATCCTCTATTATAGAGGGGAATGTTGTTGGGAAGGGTGCTTTCTTCAGTTTTGTACTGAAGAAGAAATTGTGGGGGTTTGATCCGAAGAGATCGAGAGAGAGAAGGGTCAAGAACGGAGGAGTCCCGTACAAGTAGGTTCTCGCTATTCTGAATGTTTTCGAGGTACTTATATGCTAATTGAAGCAAGTACTCGTCGATAGGGGTAATGGAGGCGCCGTCTTATAGGTGGGAGTTGGGGTAATGACGATCGTCAGGCCTTCTAGAATGATTGGTGCATCTTCTGAGGAGTTTCCTTTCGAAAACCCGAAGTCTTTCCATTTGAGCCGAAGATATGCAGGACCATATCGGAAAAGCGTACTATATTCCTGATCGGATTAGCTGCTTATAGCAGAGAAGCTTAACTTTGGTGTCAACTTTGTTCCTCCACTTCAAGATGTTGTGCAGTTGCTTAGACCGACCGAGGCCCCTTTGGAGAATGTGGGTCACATGTTTGATGCAATTCATTTTTGGGGTATAAGTGACCCCAAGATATTTCATCTTGTCCTGTGGTCTAATCGTAGTATCTCCCATTTTTATTCCAATATGCTGTGAATATCGAGAAGCAGGTTGGGATTGTTTACTATTCAGAATTATGGCTACTGCTTTGGATGGATTAAGTCGGATTTTCCATCGACTGTAATACTGATACAGTTCATCCAAGTGACGGTTGAGCCGATATGTTGCGAGGTTAGGGCCTTTGGTTGACGTGTACACCAGGACGTCATCCGCGTAGTATATCTGTTTTACTCTTCCGTCCACAGGGCGAGGAATATCGGAGGTGTAAATATTGAATAAGATGGGGGCTAGAATGGAGCCCTGTAGTACGCCTGCAGCGGGGTGAAAAGTTCGGGAAAGCTTTCCATTCACTCTAACCTCGCTCTCAACTCCATAACGGCCGCTGCTTATATTCGCTTTTTTGTCTCCTTTCCCTCGTTCGCATGTTGTCACAGGAACAAGGAGAGCCAGAGTATAAAATGTGCGATGCTCAGTCTGCCAGTCGGCAGTCGTGTGCTGCTAGTTGGCCGTCGTGTGCTGCACCGTCTGCAACATTCTGCCCACCTTGAACTGTCGGTTCAACCGTCTTATCTTCCGCAACCGGGAGTAGGATCAACTTCGTGACGGGTCGCTTAAGGGTTCCCCCTGGATCTTTACACTTGCCACCCGCACCTTGCCATCTCTGCCGGGATGAAGCTCGATAACCCTTCCCATGGGCCAATAGGTCGGAGATAGTTGCTCGTCCTTCAGAAGCACCACGACCGGATTTCCTATGTTTGGTTCCGGATGATACCATTTGTTGCGAGTCTGCAACATGTGGAGGTATTCGTGCTTCCACCGGTACCAAAATGCTCGATGCAACGCCTGCAAGTACTTCCATCTGGACCGCCAAGTGATTGTTGTCTCTCCCGGGTATAGATTGCTGCCCCATAGGTTGTGGGGGCAAAGACTGTTGCGGAACAGATTGCTACTGCATACTTTGCTGTGTCATATGCTGTTGTGGCACCGATTGCTGAGTCATAGGCTGTGGCAAGGTTTGATGAGAGACATGCCGCTGTGCCATAGATTGTTGTGGCATGGATTGCTGCGGTACAGACTGCTGTGCCATTGATTGCTGTGGTACAGACTGCCGTGGCACAGACTGCCGTGGTACACACTGTTGTGGCACCGACTGTTGTGGAACAGACTGTTGTTGAATAATTTGTGGTTGCAACGATTGTGGCTGTTGCAAAGTTTGATGCTATTGCAGTGGTGGTGGTTGTTGTTGAATTTGCATTTGGCGATTCGGCGGAGTCCCTGAATTTGAATAAGGTTGTGAAGATACCTGATAAGAACTCTGTGGTTCATTTGTTACTTGAGAGGTTATGTACGTAGTGCCCGTCATTGTGTTTGTGGCACCAGAGGAATAGGGTTGCTGAGTTATATTAGAAGCAGGTGGTGAATAATAATTTAGAATTTTTGTTGCTGCGGTTGTGTGGAAGATGATGGAGAAACACCGAGTTCATTTCCACCTTGATACACCGATGTCGGAACATAAGAGGCTTGCTGACAATTCGTATTCGCAGCTTTACCGTTGCCGACATCGTTATATGTAGGAATATTTATTGGCAGTGTACCCTCCAATGGGTCGACTTGTTGAGTGACAGTGCAGCAATGTTGTTCCTGATCGAGCAGAGCTAGTCCACTCCCTGCGATTACCCAGCCGAATATGGTGTTCTGCGCCATCATTTTACTATCGGGATCCATCAGTCGTCCATCGCGCAGGATCTGGAAGATAGTGTCCGAACCCAGCAACAAGTCAATGGGTCTTGATTTGTGCAATAGCGGGTCGGCCAACGCCAGCGATGAAAAGCTTCTCCAGACATGTTCCAGTGACCTTGACGGCAGATCCGACGTCAATTGTCACATCACCAATGCCGTTATCCGAATACTTGATTCCCCTGTTCGGCCTTTCAGCAGCATCTCGACCTTTCCTCGGCTGAGTTGTGGATTCGCTTCCCCTATGCCACTTATCTTCACCTTCGCCTGGTGCGTCGCAGGCCCAACTGCTGAATGAATGATTCTCGGACTAAGGATGTGGTCGAGCCTGAGTCCAGCAGCACCCGGCAAGGAACCAACTGGTTTCTGTAGTCCATCACCGTTACTATTGCTGTAGGTAGTAGTGAATCCTGGGTTTGACTGTCGCGCAAGATCCCTCTGATGGTCCAACCTTTGGTGATAACGTCGGAACGTCTACGGGTTGATGCAGCAGAGAGTTGTGCCGTCCGTTACACTCTCCACAGTTACCTCTCTCACATTTGTCAATGCTGTGGTCGGGGCTGAGGCAATTTCTGCATAGCTTGTGGCGGCGGACAAACTGATCTCGCTGTAGCGCTGAGAGATTCCTGAATGCACTGCATCGGAACAATGGATGTGGCTGCGCGCATCTGGGACACTTAGCCGTCCCTGGTGATGTGATTGCCGTGTACGGCTTCTTGGATGGACCGGCTGCTATACCTCTGTCCCGAGCAAAGTGACCCTTTGAATTGCTCTTCGCTGTCGGAATGCTATCTAGTTCGGTGAGTCGAGCTTCCAGGAATTCGGTCAGCTCCTCGAATGTCGGCATCTCGTTTCTGCTGGTTTCTCGAGCCCATAACTGCCTAGTCTCACTATCGAGCTTCTTGACTGTGGTGAAAACTAGCCAACAACTCCAGTGTTCCACTGGTAGCTCCAAGGCTCGCAAAGCTCGAACCTGCTCGAAGAGGCCGTTGATGAATCTGCGGAACTCCGTAGCACCTGGTAATTTCATAGCTGGAATCGTCATTAGTGCTCGTAGATGTGCCTCCACGATGAGCTTCTTCTTGTCATAGCGCGAGACCAGTGCAGCCCAGGCCTCCAGATAGTTTGCCGCCGTGACCGGAACATTGCGTGCCACTGATAGTGTGTCCGCTCTTAAAGAAGTCCGGAGAAATTGGAATTTCTCGACTGCTGATAACTGGGGGTTGTCGTGGATGAGTGGTTGGTACAGGTCTCGGAAGTTACCCACTGCTGGTAATCCCTATCGAAGGTAGGCACGTCGATATGCCTCAATTTGATCGTTCCTGTGGCCGCTCCACTCGTAGAATCCGTTGCTGTCGGTTCCGTGGACCGCGTACCCAATTGTTCTACCAAGCTCTTTATGAGCCTCTGGCTGGCATTCACGGTGTCAAGCATCCTCTCCATTCCTGGTTGCTCCACTGTTAACGTTGTAGTAGTTGCCGTTCCCAGGGTGTCTCCTGACGTCTCCAATGCGGTCGAACCTGTGCCTGTTGCCATGGTCAACCGCTGGTTGAGCTTGCCTTGCAGCGAAAAGTATCGCTCTTCGAACTCTGCTCGCTCTTCGTTCTCCCTGTCGATGTTTAAGTCCGGGTCGTTCTCCTCGATGCTTTCCCGGAGGCACTCAAAGGATTTAAACGCGTCTTCCAGCTTGCGTAGTCTGCGTGCGACTTCCTCTCTGGTCACCTCATTCGCCTTGGTCGCGAACTCCTCCAGCCGCGTGAGGAATCCCTTGAGAACTCCTCGTCTTCGTTTGCTTGCCGGAATAGTCTGATCCGCCATTGACTTATTTGGCGAATCACTGGTAGCCATTGTGAATTAGCTGCCTTCCTCTCGATGCTTGTGGATCGAAATTGCCACTAGCTACTTGACTCCGATGCTTGTGGATCGGCTCTAGCTTACGCAACTGTTTGCTGCTGGCTGGTTAGGCTGTACGACCGTCTGTCCTTACGCAACTGGTAGGTCGCAGGAGGTGTGCTTCAATGCGTTGCAGTTGAAACGCTTGAATCCCACGTTGCACAGCTTGTGTTGTCCAGTCGGCAGCTGCTGTGTTTCCTCGATGCCTTGATCCGGCTCGAAGGACCAATTTGTAAACTCGATTTACTAATTTCGAAATTTTTATTTAAATATAAAACAATCTGTTGATCTCTTTATAAATCCATGTGCAGCGTTTGACTGTTTGACTTGTACTCGCTCTCAACTCCACAACTGCCGCTGCTTATATTCGCTTTTTTGTCTCCTTTCCCTCGTTCGCATGTTGTCACAGGAACAAGGAGAGCCAGAGTATAAAATGTACGATGCTCAGTCTGCCAGTTGGCAGTCGTGTGCTGCTAGTCGGCCGTCGTCTGCTGCTCCGTCTCCAACAATAATAAAGAGCACTCATGTGATAACACCACTTAATAATAAAAGAATAATAACAATCCGGACATCCGACAGCTACGCATTCAATTCTACAGATATACTGATACACGAATTCAACATAACAAGGATTATGGAACCCTACAGGAAAATTATGGAGATATCAGAGGTAAATATGGCGACAAAACAAACTATACTTCGACATAAAACTGAAAACTTATATTCACAATTAGAAGACAGGCATTATAGAAATAAAAGAGGAATAAAATTCTTAGGGAAAATTATTAAATTCATTACTGAAATGCCAGATAATGACGACTTTGTACAAATTTAAGAAAAATTAAATCAATTAACAGACAATAACAATAAACAAAAGGTTATAAACGAAAACATATGTTAGAAATTATTATAGACACTATTGCAGCAAGTAAATTAGGAACCTTTCACACAGGAGCTTCAAACTTAAACGAAGTCCGAGAAATTATATTACATGAGAAAATAGACATACCTATCATAAATATTTTAACTAAGTCAAAAATCCATATTTGTAGGAATAAAGAAAGCATTTTTATAGTTTATCAATACCCCATAATCATTCATAAATGTGAAACCTACGAAAATATAGCACTGAACACCGAAAATGGACTAGTACAAATAGAAAGAAAGATTTTAAAATATAATAAAACAAATTATAATATTCTGAAACACTAAATATAAATATCTGTAAAATAACACATATTGATAATTGTACAAAAAAAAAAACCTAATCGAAAACAAAAAAGCATTTTGTAACATAATAAAAGAAAAAAACCCAGACATTATGAGGATATCCGATTATACAATTATACTATCCGGAGAACATAGACTAAATAATGAAAAGATAAAAAGAATAAATTTAATAAATATAATGTAAACATGGGAAAATTAATATTAGAATATGTAATTCATAACAAAGAAGAAGAAATGGAAATAAACAAAATAATATATAAAGATAACGACTTTAAGAACACAGATTTAGTTAATAAATATGTACCCCCAATAAAATACCAAACAATTAAATATAGTACTATAATTGGAGCTAGTCAATCCACAATATACATTACAATCTACATTACGGATGACTCAACATACAATCTACATTACGGATACATTTATTATCTATAGAATACTCATTAGCATTTCTTTATCTTCACTAGCATCCTTATCAACTGAAAATGTATAAAAACGAAACATTCACAACTAGAATGGCAATTACTCTAAGTCACGACCATAGGTTCGGACATTGTTTTCAGAAGTCTTTTTGTAAATATAGTCATATAAGTGAAGGAAAAAATAAAGTTACCGTCACGCAAGAATTAAACCTCTTCTTGACAAAATAATAAAACATATTTTTTTCCTTTCCGTGGCGACAAAAAGAATAACTCACGCACGTACGGATTACCACAAGTTAAAAGTGTATAATTAGCAATAAACATAGAATCAACGAAATAAATAAAAGAAACTTTATTATCAAAATTACACCAGTGCATTTCATGTATTTTCCTTTCCGTGCACCATTATTCATGGCCTCCTCTAGATATTTTTGTGAAGTGGATATTAAACGAAACATTAATGATGCTTTAAATCTTTTGGTGACAATTTTTCATCGAAACATTGATGGAGATTCGAGTGAACCGCGTGCCCTTTTTAGGCACACCTACTTCGAACCGCACATTAGCTATGCATAACACATGACACCAATCTGATCCCACCAAAGACACAGCATGATATTTTCCCACGAATATTCGGATGTGCTGGCGATGTTGAAACATGGCCAAGTGGTCCCCATGATTTTATCTTCTTTAGATTATCGTTGTGGATCCATTTCCAGTCCGCATATAGTCCAATTTCCTTGTTTTTGAATCATCCCTAACGTGTTTAAACGATGTGAAATTGTGCGTTGATTTACATATAATATACGTGCAAGTTCTTTTTGCGTTTGGGATGGATCTTACTCCAATATTGCTTCCAATTCCTTGTCTTCGTACACATTCGGCCTTCCTCTTCGTTCTTTGTCTTCTACGTCAAACTCACTGTTTTTAAACTTTTGAAATCACTTACGACAATTTCGCTCATTCAAAGCAGGCTCCCCACATGCTTCTACAAGCAATCGATGCACATCAGCCGCAGAATACTTCAAATTAAAAAAAAGTAAATCAAAAGTTCCCCCAGATGACGCTTATTTGACACAAACCTAGACATTTTTGCACGAAAAACTATTATGTAAAGCTGATACAAATTCACTTATATTTTGAGGTTATGTTGTTATTACGTGTTGAAGCTCACAATATTATGCTTGACATCTGACAATTTCCACATCATTTTAAAAATTAGTAAAATATGCTTTTTTGAGCCTTCGAATTCCACATAACTCCTTAGCGAATTTAAAACGGGCGGATAAATACGAAGTCGTCGAAGTGTACCCGGGTGATGTCAACCATACCTACCCTCCAAGTGTCTGCTAATTGAGGCCCACAATAAGATCATCAAAAGCCTAACCGAAAAACAATCAGGAAATAAAAATACAAATAATTTCCTGCCAAGCTATTTATCTTAACTCCCAAGATATGGAAACATTATCTGAAATCTTATTTACCTTGCATTCACACATTGTAAGCAATATTTCAATTCTATTCCTTTTCTTATGTTATCTCAAATATGTAAACAATACTCAAATTTAATTCCTTCATCCTATGTTATCTTGAATATGAAAACACAACTTAAACTCAATTCCTTTCATCCTACCTTATTCCGAAAATGTAAACAATACCCAAATTCAATTCGCTTTATCAATTGCTATCTCGAATATGTAAACACTAGTTGTTGTTTCGAGTTGAAATAGTTTTTAAGTGAAAATGAAGATGCAGTCGTCCAGTAACTTCCGGTCGGAAACAATTTAAAATATTATAAAATTAGTTTTAAGTATATAAATTTATTTAAAATAATGTAAAATTAAGAACAAAAATAAAAGTTGTGTTTTTGTGGAATAATTTATAAAACTCACATTTATCTTTCGCGGTGAATGCTCCCCCGCAGTTTCACTATTCAGCCATTAGAAACCGATTGGCACTATAACGTACTTCCTCAATCCTTTCTAATTTCTTCTGCCCGCGCTGTATTTTGACATTCAAGGGTGTCAAAAAAAAATCGTTTCTTACAAAAAAAAAACAAAAAGGCTTTTTTTATTTAGGCTTGCAAGATACCCCTACTCTCGTTGATGTCTAATTTTCAGCGTCCGCGCAATTTTTATCACTTCTAGCTATTCTAATTTCCTAAAGGTGGTAAGGCATTTTACATTTGCAATTATTTTGAAAGTAAATGTCTGTAGAAATTAGTCCTCATATCTACCAATATTATTAACATTCGATTTAACTTTCCCATAGGACTTAATCACAGTTCCAGGTTTATCTTCAGTCAAAAAACTCGGTTTTTTCTCACAAATATCTTCTTTGCCTCTTTCAATAAACTTGCTCTCCGCTTCGAAATCATATCCATTCTCGATAAGAATACCCAAAGTCTGTGTATTGGTAGTAAGCCAAATTGCTGTGTCAACTAGTCCCGCCATCTGATCCTGAGTCAGTGCCAAATCCTCACACCACAGATGACGGTGCGACTTTCCTATTAGCTAGTTACCATTGAAATATACTACAGACCCACCCGGCTCACGACTTAAAAAGGAGCAATCGCATCATGACATTGGTAGATTTATATATGTGAATACGTGCCAACGTCGGAGATGCATTATTGACATCTTAAAGCCAGATGAACCATCTATGCTCTTTTTACAGTTATATTTGTAAAAGGTAAATCGACGTTTTTGCATGAGGATGAACACACCACAGATTCAACAGTTTCTTTTGGAGTCGGTGACGTGATAATTCGACAGACAACTCACAATTTTCCGGTCTTTACATCCGACTGTGTCTTTCTTTCAGCAAACCAAATAATCCGCGTGCTTTGTTTGCTACAGTCAAACCAGAATAATATAAGAGTCAGAGTGGACTATTGTGTGGAAATTTGTCAAAGGAATTACTAATTAATTATATCATTTCATAAAAAAGGAATCAGCAGAAGGATTATGTTATTAACTGACTGTTTGCCAAGAATCCGATACGATTTAATCAATTTCGCCGGTTAATGCTTCCGGAAGAGAACGCAAAGTATCTTGTAGAAAAGTAGTGAGAACAAACGAATACGTTATCTCAGAGATGGAAATTATCCGCTGTATCGTGTAATTAAAATTAATTTGAAGCACTTCTCAGAATGAGGACGATTATCCCCATTGTAATATAGCCAAGTTTACAGTGTAATTAAGATATTATTCATGAACGGAGATCGTAATTTTCCAAGTTGCAAAAAAAGTTGAGAGTCGTAATTTACCCATTACTGAAGGGCCATTTTTTAAAGATGAACATTTACCTACAATCGAAATACAATTTAAACTAACATCTGTGAAGAAAACGAGTTTTAAGAATAACGAAAGAAAAGTTCGAATTATAAGACCAAAGTGTGTAGTATACCAAATAACTGTGTGGGAGAGTGTTGACTATCGTAATAACTGTCTCGACGCTATGTCAGTGTAAGCACAAGTAAAGATCAGTTGAAAGTGTCCTATGAGCCTTCAAATTAGTCACCAAAGTTGAATGAAACTATACAAACGTGAATAAAACCTTTAATGAAATAAATGAAAAACTAAAAATTAAGACTATTTTTTCTTGACCGAGTGTCCATCAGGCAATTTCTAAAATATTCTAAAGATTTCTCCTTGCTATATCAATGGTGATATTTCACCAGACAGCTGGGCATTGAGACTCAACCTACCGCTTAGTAATAGTGTCCAGCTGTCACCAAATCAAGATGTGTCAAATAAATCTTCGTGTGCACAATCAAACACATGACATAACCTCCATACTAACTCGGTGGTGCGTGCGTTACACAATAAGGAACACACTTGATGCGAAGACATACTTTCAGTTAAAAAAAAAAAACACTTGCTTTATTTAATTTAAGTTTTTTTTTTATCTAATAAAAACAAAAAACTACCGAATAAGCATTCACTTTGTTAGACTATATGTAACACGGACACACCTTGTGTTAAATATTGACATTACCCTCCATATGAATTGAATTACAAATCTGTTAAACATAACATTGCACTTTGCTGCACGCAAACTGCCAATACCCTCCATATAAATATCCAATACATTCTATATAGCTAATAGGCTGACGAATGTTATAAATATGTATAAGTATTGCATACATTAATTAATGTTAGAACCGAGAGCATTCTCTCAGTGTAGCATCAAATAATTCTTGGCACAACCCATGGAATCCTTTCGGTGAAACCTTATCACATGTCTACCTATTGCTAAACGCATTCCCAATTCCCCCATTCTACTTATCTTGAAATGCATGTTTGTCCATAGCCATATCTAAATTGCAATTCTGCAATTTCCACACCTAACAGTCTCATCACCTAGATGAAAAATAAACCCAACACCCCATCATCGTGCCGGTAATTCTACCTGCACACACGGTCGCTATGAGAAAACCAGATTCACGTCACCGTGAATCGAAATATTCTCATGGTCTTGGGTTGAAGAATTTTCAAAAATGCAACATTGCGATTCTCATCGTCGTTGGCTTGGCCTTCGACTGCGACTGGCGTCAGGTGGCTGTCTGGAGGACATTAGAGATGCTTCTGTGGCATCTCTAATAGATACACACAATTCACAAGCAAAAATAGTGAAGAACACCGAACGAAAAATCGAATAAGAAAATACACCAGAACGGTATACCTTAGCGATAACATCACATCAGTGGAGTATAGTCGAGTTTAAAAATCAAATTGAAAACACGGTCAGTAGCCTGATGGGTAACGCTTAGGTTCAATTTTTTTCTTGATTCAAACTGTCATAGCGTCGGTTCGAATCACACGATCTTCTTCACTATTATTTCAAACGCTATAGACTAATTGTTGTCATCGTGTAATTTTTAAGAACTAGTTCCAATAAGACTAATTGTTGTCATCGTGTAATTTTCATTTTCATTTCATTTTTCCAATAAAATGCAACAATAGAATCTCTTCAGTGCGCACAATTGAGCTGTGGAAGTTTAGTGAACCTGCACCGTACGTCGGCGGCCAACTAAACCCTACCCCTGTGCCAACAATTTGAGCAAAATGTTCCTACCAGGAAATAAAGCGTAAAAATGAATTGATAAGATTTTCTTTTTAATTACTGCGTCGTTCCAAATAAAAGTCGAAAAAGGATTGGTGACACTAGGAGATATAATTTAAGAAAGAAAATTTACAAAACCCGTGTTCTATCCAAACTCAAAGTTAAACTATTAAAAAAGTCAATAAAATCAAAAGTCGAACGAGTCATCGCCACCAGAAGAGAAACAACAAAAATCAACAGTTGAAAGAGTCATAGCCACAGGGGTAAGTTCTGTGATACAAAAGATATCAATTATTATAAAAATAATATAACAAGTCGGGATAGCAAACGTCTTGAATCCCAATACAATTTCCCCCCTTACTATTACTGCCTTCTCTGTCGCCAGGATATAGTCGACTAACCACCCCACTGTCTGCCTATCGAACACGGGTCATTCAAAAACCAGAATCATGTCCGTTGATTTCGGTAAAATCGCTAAGTTCACCTCCCAGCTTGTGCCGATATTTTTAGGGGGGCAAGACCCCCTGGTAGGCAGTGAGCTGCAAGCATTTTTCGCATGCTGCAGGAGGGTAATCGAATGTACCTGCAGAGGAACATTCAGCGTTCTTAAAGATATTTCCCACGCGACTGCGAAGTGAGGCATATCTACTCCTTGCCTTAAACCCACCAAACACCTTTGAGGAAGCTGAAAGACTCCTCCAACAAACTTATCTGCCCAGGGAGACTTACCAGGCGATGGTAAGCAAATTAATAACTATCAGGCAACATCCCTTGGAGGCTCTCATCGCTTTTATCGCGCGGATAAAGCAGATGTTGATGCTATGCCAGGAGGCTGCTGATAACAAGTATGGCATAAAGGCAGCCTCAGCGGTGAATGCACAACTAGAGGGCTTTGCCAAATCCTCACTTAAAGGTGGTGTCAGCAACCCTCACCTTTGCCAATACTTGCTAACCCTGGGGGATGGAAACTTGGACGATCTCACACAGAAAACATTGGATATGGAGAAGCTGCAACAGGCAGCTTTCTACACGCAACCATATAGCCATATCCCAATGTAAACTTACCTCCCTAACGATTTACCTAACACCCCTAGTTTTCTCACTCCTGGGTCGATATCCGACAATAAAAATCTTACGTTGCTTATTCCAAATTTACAAATTTCTAGTTTTCAGAACGAAAATCTCCCACACCCGCAAAAGGAGTCTTCTGATCTTCACTCAATTCCTAATAGCGTAGTTTGTAGATTCTGCCGTAAAAAGCGGTATACCTACAGTGAATGCCACACAAGGAAAAGTACCCCATTCTGCACATCGTGCAAAATCTGTAACCATGACATTGGGGACTGTCGGAATTTGGAAAACCACACCAATGTCAATAACAGAAACCATTTCAGGGAACGAAATCCCAAAAGGGGTTAGAACCATTAATTCCCCTAACAGCACCAATAAAACGCCTAGGGTTGTCAGTATAAGAAGAACAAAATTCAGAAGAATTTAGCATTCCCCTGAAATTTAAAACCGAAAGCCCACATGGGCAGTAGAAGTGAGACAAGTCACAGCGGGACCCGAAGAGGTCAAAAATGTCGAATGTGACGTTTCCAAAAGTTCTCTTACTCGAGAAGCTGGCTGCAAAACCTCAGCGATGGGGGTACACCACCCACCACTGGAGGTAGTTTTAGGAGAGACTGTTTTCGT
The DNA here is from genome assembly GCA_963931805.1 of Microdon myrmicae. Taxonomy (NCBI): domain Eukaryota; kingdom Metazoa; phylum Arthropoda; class Insecta; order Diptera; family Syrphidae; genus Microdon; species Microdon myrmicae. Next base: position 169,240,234 of record OZ007496.1, on the reverse strand, counting down.
GCCAACACGACACCAACGGACAATAGCAGTTCCAGTGGAACCGAAGGAAGAAACGCTCTGTCTAAATCAGAAATCAGCCGATGGAGCCTTCCTATCGGACACATCACTACCACTGGGTACAAAAAGGATTCTGCACATAGGGCAGGTTTGCGACTCTTCTGGCCGACAGGGGCACAACCTAGGACCCTGTCAGCGGTCGCAAAGTCAATGCCAATCTACAAAAAATCCCCCCCTTCAATACCAAGAAAAGGGTCAAAACACTCGGTAGTAGAAAAAAAGTCTTCTTATTATACGAACACCATCGGCTCATAGGGGTCCCATCTAGAAGTTCCGAAGGAAGAAACGAGGTTCCATAGGAGAAGTCCCAAAGGAGAAGTGTGGGTTATACGGGGTAGGTAGGCTTAGGGATTATGAGGTGTCTCTTTTCTGCCTCGTCTCGATAGGGTGTCCGTCCAACACTGGTTCACCGAGACGTCCCAACTGCTTGCTCGATCGTCGAGCTTCGATGTTCAATATAAACAACGGCTGTTTCCTTAAGTCTATTTTATTTATTCCTTCGGTGAAACTTAATCTAGCTTAACATAAGTCTTTAGAATATTAACAATTACAATCCTTATGTTGTACTAACTGTATTAATATTTGTGTGACTTATCTTAGATAGAAAAACAATATTAATATTTGTGTAACTTATTTTAGTTAGAAAGGTAATACAATCTTAATAATCACAAATAAACTTATGTTTCACAGGTGCACTGTATTTATATTAATAAGCTTATGTTGTACAAAAATGTAGTAAAATTTATGTAACTCATTTTAGGTAGAAAACATACAATTTTAATTATCACAAATAAACTTATATTTCACTGTGGTGCACTGTATTTATATTAATAAGCTTATGTTGTACAAAAATGTAGTAAAATTTATGCAACTTATTTTAGGTAGAAAACATACAATCTTAATAATCTCTAATAAACTTATGTTTCACTGTGGTACACTGTATTTATATTAATAAGCTTATGCTGTACAAAGTGTAGTAAAATTTATGCAACTTATTTTAGGTACAAAACATACAATCTTAATAATCTCTAATAAACTTATGTTTCACTGTGGTACACTGTATTTATATTAATAAGCTTATGCTGTACAAAGTGTAGTAAAATTTATGCAACTTATTTTAGGTAGAATACATACAATCTTAATAATCACAAATAAACTTATGTTTCACTGTGGTGCACTGTATTTATATTAATAAGGTAAACTTCCTTTTGGTTGGCACAGGTATGTGGGTGGAACTTGGGAGGAATTCGTTGTAACGTTATTTCAATTAGCCATTGCAAAAACTTCGGAAATGTGGCACGGTGGTAAGTACTCGGGACAGAATGAGCTACTTTCGGTGTGCACGGTCGTAACTTTTCTTAGAACGGTTTACAACAAGATAGTTCACCGCACAAGGTGTCTGTATCCGCGTTCACGGACGTAGCTTTGCTCCGGACGATTAACACGCCGCGCTAAATGATGTTATCCCGTGGTATTTACTATTCGATTTTGATGTTACAAGCGGACCGCTTATCTCTTGGGACATCCCATTAGAGATTTTTAGTTAATTAATGTAAGACACTACTTGCTCTCACTGTGTCCAAAACGCTATTTTTCACCCTGTGTCCGAAACGCTAATTGTTCACCCTGTGTCCGAAACGCTACTGGCATTGCTCTCGAGGCGACAGGATACCAAAAATCTATCTATCGCCTCGATGACCATATTTGGTCATTTTTCTTTTTAAGTTTTCCCTATCATCGAAGGGTTGAACACACATCATGATCCCTTGTTGATGTTCATGTTGTGTCGCCCAGCATGCGAACGATGGTCATCGCGTATACATGAAAATAACACATTCGCAGCTGGGGACGAGTTGTTCTGAACCGATCATTGTATTTGCACGATCAGCGCCTATATTGTAGCATGATTGCCGATCGTGCGCATGTTGGCTGTTGGTATTGACAAAGTCGTACCGGCGTACGTGTATTTACACTGGTGAGTTCTATATTGCCTGTTTGCTGTCAGATGCGAGCTTCCCTGTGTGTGGCTCGAGTTAGCGGCCGATGTAGGCATTTCGTGTACGAATCAAGAGAAATATAAACATCTCTTGTTGCATTGTCGCCGCTTCTTATGACCAATTTCTTGGTAGGAAATAATGCAATGTTGGTTGCTAGATGTGCGACCAATTTGCACTTCCTATGGCTATGCTTGGGTTTGGTAATGTTTAAATAGCGCAGTTAAATATTGCAGCTGGTGGTTGGTCGTATGGGCAGGTAGGTCATACTTTTCAGGTTTTAAAATGCCCATGTTATACTCTTGTATATTTTAAGCGTTTCTATTTTGGGGAATGCCTGTTATTGCTGATACACTTTTCGTATCAGCAGACATTGCGGTTATTCGAAATGCTAATGCAGGTAAGTACACGATTTATTGGCGCCGAAGGCTTATAAAAGAGGGGTTACCTGGTGGTAGGTAAGCAGGTGAGTAGTGGCGTTCGCAAGAGCCGCCACAGAAGCGTTCAAACTACGGACAGAAAGGCCGGAACCCGCAATTTACGGTGTCCACGAGTCGGAAGCCGCTGGACAAACTTCCAGCGAAGAGGATGGACTCTACAAAGTCGGAAGTTAATATACTCGGATTTAACCAAGGCGGAAGCCACAAGAGGGACAACCCAAGCAATCTACGGGCTAACAAGCCGGAAGCCGAAGAACACGGGCTAGCCAGGCGGAAGCCGGTAAGTTGTGTTGAATGTCTTATACAGCAAATGCTTTACACCATACTTGGAAAACATCTTTTGCCACCCGACCGTCTTTGTTGGCGGTTTTTCGCGATTCTTGTACTAATTATATATTAAAACATGCGGGTTGAATTCCCATTTGAAAGCGTCTCTGTTACTTCTAACAAATGATCACCTGGAAATTTAGTATCGTATACATCAACGGTTAAATCTTGATTCCAGACGCCCATATTTTTCAACTGACCCCACGACTCTTGAGATACGTGTTCTTCAACGAGTTTGTATGCTTTTTAAAGCATATGGCCATTGAGGATAATGGTTTAAAAATGATTATACTTCAGACGACCCGTTTTTAAATTATTATTAAAATAGTTGTCCGCTTAAAATGACGTTTTTGTGACTTTTATTTTAGTTTTTCATGACATGGCTATCTTTATTGATAGTTAGGAACTCGGAGAAAAATATTTCAAAAAAATAAAATAAATGTTGAACGCGAAATAATTTAAGAAAGTTGGTTACAACGTCCAATATCCATGTTAAAACCTTTAATTAATTAAATATAAGTCAAATATACTCTAAACAGCTCTAATCAACAGTACGAAACTAGACATAATATGACATTTTATGTTTTTGGATGTCCATAGAATGTATTTTAGATTTTAACGTTGGCCAAAAATATCGATGTTTCTCAAATATGATATTTCGACCCATAACACTTAAACTACAGAATTGATTGGAAAACAATACTTCTTGAATACCTTCAATTAAATATCATGTGCAACTCAATCGGATGTTTCTAACTCAAGATATGGCGTAACATGTGAAGCTATCTCCGAAGAAAAAAAAATGCATATCACGAAAATCAATCCTTAAACATTTTTGTCAATGTGATTTTCGCGCTTAATGGGCCGAAATACATAAGAAAAATAGAGTGGTTTTGAATTTATTTTGGTCGTACACCAGTATTTAAGATTACGCCTTTCGATCCGTTGGAATTGAGATTAGATGTATAGGGATGATTCCATGTAAAATATGTCATTTTCAACAAGTACCGTCACTTTAAAAAACTATTATTCCTAATATGTTGAGAACTGTTAGGTATCTCAATGATTTGAAGTGATAGCTTAAGCAGCTTTTTGAGGTAACACAAAAAAAAATCTATCTTCAATTTCCTCGGTATCTTTTTAACCGATTCAATAAAATGATTGCTTTCTCACTTTACCGCTATGTCGGATATTGTTTTTCAATTTTCCACCGGAAACCACTTAGAAAACTTTCGACAATCCCCATCGGCAATCATATCAATAACTGTTCATCTTCAGACCTATGTTCTCTAGATAGCCTACCTCACCGACACTCTTCTTATATTTCAAACTTCGTGCGGAATTCCATCTTTAATCGATTTTTGTTTAACGTCAGATGTGTCCCTCTTCTTGATGTCCTTTCAAATTATTTGGTTGATTACTTCATGATGTTATTCTCATTATACTCAAAGCTACGAAACCGCCTCAGACAACGCCTTATGGGACCGAAGAGGTTTTAATGGGTCCTTAAATCCTTGGTTTCACATTCAATATTTCATGCGAAAGTTCCTTGTGTGAGAATAAAAATAAAAAATAAATAAAAAAAAAATGAAAAAAAGAAGAAAAAACAGATATAAAACAATAACGGAAAGTTGAAGGGTGGAGAATTGTTATCTGGAGTCGGTAACGTGCACAGTCTGGGAAAAGGCATCTCGCATCAGCATCTTCTGATATCGGATGTAGGCTTAAGGGTTCATATTGTTGGTGTTCTTATCATAGCGCCGTGGGAGTGAAAATAACACACCGTCGTGGTAATCGTCATGATTTTTCGATAATCGAAGCATTTACAGAGTGTCTGGGTGTTGGTGAAGTTCAGGTGTTGAACTTTACCAAGTCAGACAGCGATGCGGTGAAGAGGCATTATTATCCTGTGACTGCTGGGCAAATAGAATTGATTTCAAGGAAATTGATAAAGACAAGAAGGGTGGGAAATTCTTTTCGTAATCTTATTGAGGAGTAAACATCTGCGGAATAAAGAGGGCAGATTGCCTGGACAGTTGCGATAAGTTTCGTTTGATTGAACTGTTGTGAGATAAATAAGTCTTCCTTGTGGTTATGGTTAAAAGCGGAACTTAGATATATGAGTTTGTCAATCATAATAAATAATAGAACCAAAGTTTATACATGGAGTACAACAAAATGTTCAGATAATAGACCCTGTTTTATTTCGGCAGGGGTTACATATATTTTTGGCAGTCTAAAATTAACTTGTCTCTTTGGAAATGGAAAGTGGTGTATTGTACCAACATAATGTAGTGATTCCGAGTTAAAGAATCAAACGTATATATAACAGTTAAGGGTTTATTAAGATCTGATTGGATCGTTCAGGGTGAAATTTGTAGTAAAAAAGCAAATTTAGTTGATAACTTACAGATATATAATTCAAATTATTTTATTCATGAAATAATTATTATTATTTTTAATGCTCAGAGCTTAATGATTTCTTCAAAGGGGTAATATACGTAACTTTATAAAAAACAACAACAACTAAAAAGGCAAACTAGTAACCAATGCTACCAATGTCAAATATTGTTAACTACCGATGATGTCGATATCATCTGCGTAGGCAAGTATCTGGCTGGACTTGGTGACAATAGTCCCTCTTGTTGAAAAGCCAGAGTCACGTATTGCTTTTTGCAAAGCCAGGTTGAAGAGGAGGCAGGCCAGACCGTCCCATTGTCGGAGTCCATTAAAGATGTTTATTGGTTTGGACAGCAATCCCCCTATTTTTACTTGACTAGTTACATTGGTCATGGTAACCTACAAAGTCGTATCAATTTGTTTGGAATGCCGAATTCTCTCATGGCATTATATAGTTCTGTAGCGGTTCTTTAATACATTCCCAAAGAACCGCCCATCCTCTTAAATGAACCACCTTCCAAACCCACCATACCTACCTGCAATTTTGGGCAGCGTAAGCTACCCTTCATTCTCTTTCACCTGAAAGTTAAACCTCATTAAGGCATGCATCACATTGAATTTTTCCGTTTATGAACCGTACCATATCTCCATCGGCTCGGCTTGTCAGCAATTATAATAGATAAATACTAGCTGGCCAGCGTAATTATTGTTGACATAGCCGTAGCCGATGGTTTCTTGCTACGGTTCATATCAATTTATTGCCCCAGTCCCAAGGTTCGCAACACTTGCGACCAATTTCCTTTGTCGGTTATCTACCGATAATGGGATTTGAGCACTAATATGATTGACGTTAGACAATCATAACCCAAATCATGCTAACGATGCTCCGGCCTGTAAAACAAACAAAAGCTACCATAGCCTAGGTCATAGGCGAGCGAACCATCGGTTTGCTTATCGTCACGAAAAAATCTATAGCCTACAATGGCATTAGCATGATCGCCTAAGTAAACACGATGTGCATATCATCGTGACCCTTGAAATAGCGTTTTTGTGTATCTTGAAGCAAAAAAAAACCTATTTCGTTCTCAGGCGCAGCTCATCAAAGATTTATGGCCTCGAAATAGCGTTTCTGTTTATTTAAGACACAGAAACCTATTTCTCCCTTCGGCGATTTTTCGCCATCGCATATCTCTTTAATACCAATTCATTGCACCAGCCCATGTTTATTTAGGTGCATTTTCGTCGTTGTCGATATACAGGCTGAAGGGCAACGAACATGTCCCATACGGACACATATAGAATCCTCCCACACCAATGTAATCCACACCGTGAATCTGGCAGATATGGATGGTTTCTGGGAGTCAGATTGTAGCTGCCAGGAGTATCGGAGGTGTTAAGACGTCGGAGCGTTAAACATTGATAATTAATAATTTGTGCCGGAAAAGTCTTCGTATGACTATTTGTATTTGCGCGAATACCGCGGTGTAAGAAATTATCTAACGTCTATACAATAAAATTCGTGTGAAACGGTTCATTAAAGGCCGTCTTTAAAAACCATTAATTGTAACTTAATTAAATCTTATTTTTTATTAATAAAACAAACATTAAATCAGCACCGCAACTCTAGTGTTTCTGTTATTACATTCTTAGTTGGCGGACAGTTCCAGTGTTTTCTTTATTGTTCCTTTGTTTCCCGCGGTGGTGGTTTTTTTTATGGAACTCGCATCCTTGCTGATGCCAACATAAATAAACCCACAGTTCTACCCTGGTTATGCTGTCGTAGGCGGCCTTAAAGTCTATAAACAGATGATAAAATGGAATTTTAAATTCCTGACATTTTTCCATCGCCTGCCTAAGGGTGAATATCTGATCAAATGCTGATTTGCCTGGGATGAAGCCACACTGATATTGACCAATGATGGCTTTAGCGTATGGGGCTATCCGATCTTGTAGGATAGAGGAGAGTATCTTATAGGCATTACTCAGCAATGTTATACCCCTATAGTTGCTGCACAATGTGATATCTCCTTTCTTATGTATGGGGCAAATTATACCGCGACGCCAATTTTCCGGCATCTCCTCTTGCTCCCATACGTGCACCACGGTCTCGTGATAATTTACGTTTGGTCGGCATGTGAGCCAGTAATAATCCACATCGGATAAGTCCAACAATCCTCTATTATAGAGAAGCGTGTTCTTTGGAAGGGTGCTTCCTTCAGTTTTGTACTTAATTAGTTGTTACGGTGGTTAGATTCGAAGAGATTGAAGATATGATAAAAAGCGCATGACTCCTATACAAGTACGTTTTCACTATTCTGAAGGATTTCAAGATACCTGCATGCTAACTGTATTAAGTATTCGTTGATAGAAGAGATGTAAGCACTTTGGTACAAATGAGAGTTGGCGTAAAGGTAACCATCTCAATACGTCTTAGGAGTTTTCTGCCATTAACTCGAAGCCTTTCCATTTGGGATAACGATATACAAGTCCGTATTGGAAAAGCGTTTGATATTACAAACCGACTTAGCTGCTCATAGCACAGAAGCTTAGCTTTGTGTCAACTCTATTACACTACTTCAGGGTGTTATACAGTTGCTTAGATCGGGTATGGATCACATATTGAATAAAATTCGTTTTTGGGGTGTAAATGGCCCCGAGATATTTCCTTCTGTGTTGCAGTCTAATCTGGTACCTCCTATTCGTATTCGAATATTCTGTGAATATCGAGAACAGGGTAGGGAGTGTGGCAGTTAAGAGACAACTAATGAGGTTCCACAAAATGTTCCACGTTATATCCATTTTATGTCCGACGTGTTCCTGAACTTGCGCCCCATGTTCCGCAACATGACTAATTTACAACTTGAGTATGTCGTATGTCGTATTTCGTATATCTTTAAACGATATACGATAGTAGGGGTTCGCCACAATTACTGCACTTTGGAAGCAATAGTTTCATGGTTGCGTGTTAGGATACCTATAGAGCCGCTACTATAATCCCCTTTCGGAAATCCAAAATCGCGGGCCCGGTTAGCTACACCAAAGCGTGGGCAAGCAACGCTGTTGCTACATAGAGAAACGGCTTGGGTTATCGCGAATTCCCACGCGGATATTGCCCAAGTCCATCGGCTTTTTTTGATATCGCTAGACACGAGTATTCGTTAGGGAACTTGAATCCAGCGTCAGGTGAAGAGTATAAGCAATATACTTTTCAACCCACCCCGTTTCCCCTTCTCAAAGTGCATTTTTGGTTCTGCACTCTGAGAGCAATTCCAACGAAACGAGGTCAGGCAGTCACCCTCTTGGTTTCGTTTTCAATACAAGCGGAACAAAATCTACCCAGAAATCGTCGTGCTCTCTGTTGCAAATTTCCCATTCTCCCTGAGTTCATTGGCTGTTGGATGGATTCGAACGAGTTTATTCACCTCAATCGGCAGAGAAATGGGAGGATAGAGATGAAATGCGATCGAAAATGGGTGACCGTGACTAAGGAGAGCGCACCTGTTAATGGGTAGGGGTCGGTAAAAATAGTGTGGTTTGGATTGTCAACGGCGGCGGTTGTGCGTCGGTATTGTTTGTAGTTCGTAATAAAACAATTAGTAACTTTAAACTAATTGTAAAAATAATAAAAGGATTAGTAACTTTAAACTAAGTGAAAAAGTAATAAAACAATTAGTAAATTTAAACTAAGTGTAAAAATATTAAAACTATTAAACAAATTCAAACTAAGTGTTGAGGAAATAAAAACAATAAAAAGAAGAAGCCAGGAGTTTTAGTTTCACCAACCGCAGCCGGAAACTTTCCCGTTGAGACAAACTCGGGGAGACAGTAACCACATGAGTACCCTTACTTATATCTATATAATTATACAAAGTGTGTCCATCTGGAAAGCTAGATCAGACTGAGTGAATATTAAGAGTCCATAGCAACGGCGATATGTACAGTCGGTTTATAGACATTCTGTGATTAGAATATCAAGCTTCGCTGTTTGTATAAAATGTATAGTCCTATTAGTGAATGTGAATGTTATAGCACATAATGTCATTAGCAGCTAGACGTTGCCCGTGGACACAGTTGCACGGGGAGAAGTTATTCAAATGTTGGTCTCTTATTAAATTTCTTGCATGTTGTTCACCACGAAAGACAAGTTTACCTTCAAAATTCTTTATCTCAGAAGGTACCAACATCACATTTTCCCGACTTTAGTCCGACCTATCCTCCAAAATCTGAAACAACAAAAATGTTCACCTGATCATGTCGCGGAATGTATATTATGATGAGATGGCATTTCACTGCGAAACAGAGTAATAACCGACCTACCACCAGTGACACCTTTTTCTACCGTTTAATCAACGAAGCTCCGTAAGACGGTACTGCAGCTGCAAATAGAGGTGACAAGAACATATTTATTACATAATATATACTTGTGGCGGTTCCACCAAACCCCACGGTTCGCTTTCCTAAAAAACCCCCATAACTTTCACCCAGTCTGCTTCACGCATTAAAGAGAACAAATTTGTAATCAAATAAAGCCGCTGGAAAAGAGAATTCTTACCTGCATGCATAACTTCGCATTTAAAATCCCCTATACGAGTTCTCTCCAAACTTATCATAAATTCCCTGAAAGAAAATTCATCGGTTCATATATAATATAACCGCATAATCAGGAAATCTTACCCTCGATTTGGCTTATTCCAGCTGCATCATGTGTATCATAAATCACCAGACAAACACATTGGCTGGCGAACTACACCCAAGGGACCAAAACAAATATACGCATCTCTTAGCACCAATTAAATCCTACAGCATAAGCAAATGCAAATAGGAATTCAATACTTACCCTTACCAGTGATGCCATAAACACCGTTTCCCGGTAATCTAGCTAAAACCCATTAACACCATTTCTTCGATGCTTCGCGTCTATTTATTTAGCCGCGATGCACATCTCAAACAAAGATCCAATTAGCATCCGACGGGTTTCGGTTATGTTTGCTTTACCGGACTCGCATCCCATGAATGCACATCTTCCCTTTCTTTGTTTAGATTCTTTCCCATGGCTTTGATCCATAAAAGAACCAATGTACACACATGCATGTGTAATGTGTCCATCTTCTGTATGAGATCTGTTTTGTTACCCCAAAGAGAGACTTTACGCCTCTCTTGGAACAGGAAATGCATCCTTAATTTAAGAGAGCCACTGGCTGAATTTCTTTCGACAACAATTGAATATCGTTGGGTCGTTTTCCATCCGTTGATGCCGCTCCCGCTGGCCGTAGCGCTGCGGACACGCGATAATACCCGGAGTCGTGAGAGGTATTTCGAACTTGCCGGTATCCAATTGTTTGGCGAGTTTGTGCCGCAGTTCGTTTGAGATAGTGAAAAAGAATTTATAAGTGAAAAAAGTAACTTTATTTTAAAACAATGAACTCTAAATTGCTGTTCATCGGTGCACTCTTTGCACTGGTCGCCATCGTCGTTGCTGATGTCCCCACAAAATGTAATCCAATTAAAGAACCTTATTACAATAAAAAACATTAATTAATTAATCAATAAACCAGTTTTTTAATTTGCCGTGCTGCTGTTCCTGAGAGTGTTTTCCTCATTTTACTCATTGTTCTTGATGATCGTGCTTTCGAACAGTTTTGCTTCTCTCCGCGTGGTGTCGAACGAACCGATAATTATGCCTGGCACAATACTTCTTCCCCACATACTCTTTTATAGCTAAACAAATGTTGAACTATCAAATCACCAAGTCACAAAACTACTACTAATAACAATATAGTTCTATTACGTTTTGTTGTGACACAAGAGAACTGATCTTGAACGGAGATAGGGAGAACAAAGAAAAACAGTAACAACAAATGAAAGAAGACGAAAATTAATATCAATTGATAACAGAAGTGAAGAGAAAAAAATAGACGTGGTTCGGAGGCTGGTGTACGCCCGAACTATATTACGTGTGTAGTATTATATGTTTATTTTAAACTCGACGATAAATTTTTGAGTTGTTACGTAATAACTCCCCCACCACCTTTGTCCCAACGAGACAACATTAAAACATAAACCAAAATGATTACATATAAAACATGTATACAATTTAAAAATTAAACACGTACAATACAAACAATTTACACCTCTCAATTAAAACAATTACATCTTCGAGTAAACCTTTACATTAATAAACATTAATTAAATACATACGTTACAAACAATTAACACCGTTTCAATTTAAACTAAAATACAAAACACAACGTACATTTTCGTTTACACATAATACATAAAATATAAAAGTTCAGTACATTTATTTACAATTTCACATAATTAAATTCATATAACATAGAACCTAAATTGAAAACAAAAATATGTAGCTGGTACTTAAACCCAGTTCTTCGAATAGTTTCGACATTGATCATAGCCGAGATTCTTCGTTGGACAACGGAGAAGAGGTACAAGAAAAGAAACGGAGAAAAACAAGAACCGTGGTGACAGTTTTTGATAACGGTTGGTCAATGGGGGAACAAGAAATTATATATTTAATGGTAATAAAATAAAGATTTTCGTGGTTATGGTGTAACAAAAGTTCGTAAGACTGTAAGCGCAAATTCGAGAAGGAAAGAAAGAGAAAAAAGTTGAAACTACGTAGGAATCAGAAAAATATAAAGAACAAGTTTTTAATATTTAAAATTCTGAAACTATCTAAGAATCAGAAAAATATTAGGTATACAAATAAGTTTCGGGCGTTTGGCAAAAGGTGGCCCCACCAGAAAATTATTTAGAAAGTGTCAGATGTCAAAGGTAATATTGTGAGTTTTGACCATGTGATAACAACAAAACTTTATAAAAAATGTCTAGTTTTGTGTCAAATAAGCGTCATTTGCGGGAACTTTTGATTTACTTTTTTAATTTGAAGAAATCTGCCGCTGAGGAGCATCGATTGCTTGAAGAAGCATATGGTGAGGCCGCTTTGGACGAGAGAGGTTGTCGTGAAAGGTTTCAAAAGTTTAAAAACGGTGAATTTGACGTGGAAGACAAAGAACGAAGTTCAACAACTTTCGATTATACAAATCGCATCCAACACCGCAAGCATTTCCCCCACCAAGGACATTCACGCATTCAATGCGTAGTATCGTTTTTCCTGGAAAAAATCGGTACGCCAGTGCCGCATACATCAATGCATCTCAGCATTGTTCTAAAAAGAAAACATCTCGGTTGCCATGCTAGATAACCGAAGTGGTTTATAGAAACAATCAGCAGAACCCCCGTCTGCCTGCGTTTGATGTCCATCCCGTGCGCGACAGATTTTTATAGTGTACCCGTACTCAGGGCAGCTTTTATTCAATCTTCAAAGCACCAGCGTAACTCGCGCCTAGCTGCCAAGAGCCGAATTCATTGTCAGTGTAAATACTCACACTGGAATTCGACCCGTGACTCCCTATGAATGCAATACGCAATTAACATGGATGTAAACACAACCATCATTGTATAATCATCCCAAACGCTTCCTAATCCCCAGCACAATATTTAGACAGCTGCAAACACTTCTTCCAAAGATGCTCTTTCACGAATTTTCATTCCCACGCTTCGCATCACGAGCAAACAAAGTGATCCGCGCGCAAATGGACACGCCCTCGTTAGGATCTATGTACTGGAGATCCACTCCTATTGGTCGAGCCAGCAGGAAAATTTCGTTGTCTTTCTCACCACAGCGCCCAATTCACCCCAACCGAAGAGAAAGTAGTTTAGTCGAGTTTGATACACGGTGGAGTTCGCTGCGCAAGTGAAAGAGATTCGTGTTCATTGTAAAGGTTAAAGAGAGAGTCAACGTTAATTTTAAACGAACGAAAAATTATAGTCACGAATTGTTTCCGAATGTTATCGAGTGCGCAAAATCGATCAGGTTTGCCGCTCATCATTGCCGGTTAAACGTGAAGTTCCTATAGGAAAAATCAATGTGAATTAAACAGAATTAGGACCTTCTCACATTTATAAACACCAATAAATAGTTGTGTCAATAAAATGTACGAACTTAATGCCGGACCTGATATTGTGAAGATCCGCCACAGTCCAAACAATTAAATAAAAAGACAGCTATAACCAACTATTGCCTGGCGTTGCATTTTCTTCCTGGTACAGCGGCATGCAGCAGTGAACATTTGGTCGTATCAGTGAGTATTGTTAGTGTCAAAAAGTGAAGGAATCCTAATTGCGTCAACCTACCAAGCAACAAATAAAGACAATTCGAATTCGCAAACCAACACTGTACTCGCCGTGGAAACGCTATCCTGGTATCCACGCCGTGCTTGAGCGCTCGTTGCAAAATTTACCCGGAGTTACAGTTAAATCCCCAAACCTGAAACCATCACTGAAGTTCTCTACCGAACACAATTAATGACATTGAGCACTCAAGGAAAAACGCCCCCATTACTACTCTAGACATCACCAAATTCTTCTTCTCCATGATAATGCTCGTACGCATGTTGCGATGCCCGTGAAAAACTATTTGGAAACTATCTATTTGGAAGTCCTACCCCACCCGCCGTATTCCCCAGACCTTTCCCCTTCTGGTTATCACTTATTTCGATCCATGGCACATGGTCTGTCCGAGCAGCACTTCACAACAAATGAAGGTACCAAAAAAATGGGTTGATTCGTGGATATCCTTAAATGATGAAGAGTTCTTCTGACATGATATCCGGATGCTGCCAGAAAGACGGGAAAAGGTAATGTCTAGTAATGGACAATACTTTGAATAAAACGGAATGTACCGTTCTTTCACAATAAGTTCCTAATTTTTTATAGAAAACAGAAATTTATTTATTTAAAAGGCGGGAACTAAGTAAGAATCGGAAGTTTTTAATATTTAAAAAGCTGAAATTGAAAATTTAAATAAAAAGGTCATGTAGAACTACTTTGTGTGCGGAAAGCTTTTGAACGTGTTTCTTGGGGTAGATGTTTGGTTTTGCTAAAGGCCATCCAAAACCCCAGCAGTTCCTATACCACAGCCACTGGAGCCACGGACATCTTGCTGACGCAACCTCCAGCACCATCCAACCAGCCAACCTTACGAAAACGAAAGCATCAAGCCAACCGGCAAACACGGACAAACAGTGGGTAAATTACACCTAACAGAGGGGATTAGTGAAATGGTTTTTCTGTCTATATACTATTGTTCCGTGAAATAAAGTAAACCAATAACGTGCATCTAAATTTTGATCGAGAAAATAATGATGTGAAAAGATGTCAGGCCATTTTTGACATGTACCGCAATTTTGAATTTTTCTTTTGACCCCAAAACCTGTCGTGTTTTGGGTCTTTCTTAAATAAGAAAGTTTCCTTGTCAAAGCAGTTTAACAATTTCGAAATTGCTTTACGTAAATCTGTTCAATGGGAATGAAGTAAATATACTAAGACGTTTCAGAAATAATTTCTATAATAATGAATTATAAATAGAACTGTGGGGAGGAAGTATTGTGCCTAACACGGACACTCCATTCACTTCCTCCTCCATCATAAATTGTTCGCCGCGTAAAACACTGAAGGAAAAGCACAAACACGATCACACAAGCAAAAATAAAACACTCGATTGTTGGCTGTTGATGTTTCTTTATTTAACCATAAAAGGATCTTATATTTCACTTAGGACTTGTGGGGATTATTCTTTTAGTTTTGAATGTATATAACAATCGAACAACACAATGACAGATTTTAATCAATATTTTCACCAACTTTAACTAAAGTTACTTGTACAATGCGAACACGACTCCGGTATATATTTGCGCGTCTCCGCAGTGACGGAGGGCGGGAGCGGCATTACCATTGTGGTCAGCGGATGGAAAACGACTCAACGATATTCAATCGTTTTGGGGTGAGTTTTCTCGAGAGAGAAAGTGTTTCTCTCGTGGTAAAACCAAGGAAGAAACACTTGGCAATGTATGTATATGTGTGAGTGAAGATCACGTTGGTCTTTTCATACACGAGGCCATGGGAATGAACCTGAAACAAAGAAAGGAAAAATGGATGGTGGAGTTCTTTGTTTATGTGAGAGGTTACTGGGAAACGAATCCAGAACTATGTAGGATAAAAGGAATTTATGGACTGAGAGTTCAACTGAGTAAACATTAGATGGTAGGTGCATTTGGGATACTAGATTATTGAATTGTTGGCGTATCGCCAGAATGCCTGCTGAAGTACAGCGGTCTTTTGTTTACTCATGGTGTGAGTTAGGGAAATAGTCTCAACGTGGATGGTGCTAATTACACGCAGCTGGTGTTTGACTATTTATTGCTGGCTAAAAGGGTCGACAGCCGATGTGTGGATAGATAGTTTTTATGTACACATATTGAGGCTAGGATTAGCCAACTCAAGGGTAAGATTCCCTGACATGCGGTCGTATGATATGCGAAACGATGAATTTTATTACAGGGAATTAATGATAAGGTAAGAAAGAACTCTTACAGGAATTTGTATGCGAAGGGGATGCAAGAAAAGGTAAGAATTCTTTTACTGAAGATTTTTAGATTATACCTTAGATAATCCTAGATGCGTAAAGCATTTAAGGTGCTAATGCGATTGCATTAGCGAAATTATGTGATTGGATGGCAGTTATGGGGTTTTTTTTTAGGTAAGTGAACCGTGGGGTTTGGCGGCCGCACAAATATTTTCTTATATGAAGGTTAATAGTGTTTGGATTGTAGACGCGGTGCGAGATTTTTCAGCGCAGCTGGATTATTGGACATCTGCTGTTTTACCAACTGGAAAACTATGATACAACACAAATACAGATTCAACAAAAAGCAGTAGAAAATACAGTCTCCTTCCCAATACAACACAAGCTAAACAAGCAAGACGGTAACTTCATGGAGGCTATAGCTTAATGGACTCAATCTATCCTTTATAAAAATACCACAATTTTTCCTAATTTGTGCTGATATCAATAGAGCTCGCATTGCAGTATATCGAGCAATAATCTGTCCACTGGACTTTCAAGGCAAGGTTCACGATTTTTTATTTGCTTGAGTGTCACAATTTGCAGAAGAGACACATCGCATCTAGAATGTGCACATAATTCTAGTAAACCTCTGGTTTTCACGGTTTTGCCACACACAAGTACGTGATCCCTCATTGCATTGCCGTTTCTAAAGGAGTTTATATCACACCGGCTGTTGAGTTCATGCTACGCCAGGCACAAATGTTCAATGTATCTCAAAAAACTTGCTTATGAAAGCTGGATCTGACACTGTGTATCCCCGCATTATTTTTCCTCACTACGGTTTGGTTCAGGATTTGTTCATCTATAGACTCTCGCCTCGATACCGACTGAACAACAAGCCACATGTGTGAGAATTGTCTTTAAAGATACCGCAAAATCCAGAAAAATTGTCAGTCACTGTCACCGTCAACTGGAATTGTGGTGCATTGGCTTTGCTATTTCTCGCGCGACAACTTTCTTAAACGATTCCTTTCAAATGTGTTCCATTGAGCATGAAATTAGTCTATTCTACGAAGAACACGTTCGCCCTCCTTCCTGAATCCGATTGGAGTTCCTTTTGCGAACAGACTACCACCGGCTTGATGTTATTGGTTAACGTCACTTGACACATTCCGCGGAGCAGTACGGTATATGTTACAATCTATTGGAAAGCATTTTTATAGTATTTGTTGGTTTTGCACCTGAATAGAAAGTGAAGAGAACGTAATGGCCTTACGTTATAAAATATTATACATTTAACGATTTGTGCAGCGCACCTCTTAGTAAGTGACCTATGAAAATCTTTAAAACTAGTACTATTAGAACCATTAAAGAATCACGGGTCTAGTTTGTTGGTACATTACCGTGCTGTGGTGCAGACAGCTTGTCAGAGCTCGGCATACTCGGGCATTTTAGGGAGAATCCTGCTTACGGCACAGTAGATATTTTTTATATCCAATGTGAAATGATGTCAGTATTAGCCCTTCAAAGCCACAATAATATTGATTGATCATTGGTTATATTTATCGTAATTAATTCCACTAAAATTGTCAATAATATATAGAATCCATAAACAGGCTGCAGCGAGTTTACTAGATATTTAGCAAAGATGCAGATGACAACTTATGATATATAAAAATATTTACGTACTACCACTAATAGAATTATGATTATATAGTGGTAATCAGAAACCGTTGATAAGTTTCAGAACACAAAAATAAGTATTGGCCAGTATGATCGCACACACCCGACGTCCTTTTCAGTAGGTTTCGACATCGTCGTCGATCCGATTATTGAAAGACTATACACTCTTCTCGTATGATGTAATTTAAAAAAATCAGCATCTTCTCAAAATTTCCGGTGGACGATAAGGAACAATGGGAAAGTTATACATTTTTAAATTTGTTGCAGCACTAGGCAGCAACAGCCAACAATAACGTCCAGATGAATCAGTTCATCAAACGAGAAAATTCAAAAATCAAGTCATTTGCCATCAGCACATTCCAAACTCACCTCGTGGCAGTCATTACCACCAGAAGGTATGCAACAGAGATCGGTCGCACAGGTTGTCGTTTGTGCTAAAGTGTTCCCCTGGTATTCAAATGCACTCAAAATATGGTGACATCCTAAGCAGCGGCAATTGACAAAGCACTGGTTCTATAGAACAGTTCATTCGCCTAAAAAAAAAAAAAAAAAATGGGGGTCGAGAGGGCCGACTTTGGCGAGACAAGGACAGACGTGTCCTTTATCTTGGCTCTGGCTTTTGGTCATCTTGCGATAACCAGAATCACCCACATCCGTGAGGATGTTGAGCGCGGTCTCGAGATATCTGGAAAAGAAAAAGGGGGCAGGTATCTAAGGATAGTGTGGACATGGTTAGTTCAGATGTTCTCTAACTACTTGGATGGAGGGATTGTGGGAAAGAAATCGTACAAGACCGGTAGGTCTTGAGTGCGGTAGTAAACGCAAATCACGTCTTTGGCATCTGATAATCTGCGCTTTGGTCGGTGTGTGTGTGTGTGTGTGCTTGTGCTGTCTTGTATTGTGCGTGCGTGTTTGTAGTGTGTCAGCAGTAGACCCTATGGGATGGGTCCAGGAATCCTCTATTATAGAGGAGAATGTTGTTGGGAAGGGTGCTTTCTTCAGTTTTGTACTGAAGAAGAAATTGTGGTGGTCTGATCCGAAGAGATTGAGAGAGGGAAGGGTCAAGAACGCAAGATTGCCGTACAAGTGGGTTCTCGCTGTTCTGAATGCTTTCGAGGTACTTATATGCTAGTTCTAGCAAGTACTCGTCGATAGGGACAATCGAGGCACCTTCATATAGGTGAGAGTTCGGGTAGTGGCGGCCGACAGGCCTTCTAAAGTGGTTGATGCATCTTCTGAGGAGCTTTCTTTCGAAAACTCGAAGTCTTTCCATTTGGGCCGAAGATATGCCGGACCATATCGGAAAGGCGTACGATATTCCAGATCGGATTAGCTGCTTATAGCAGAGAAGCTTAACTTTGGTGTCAACTTTGTTGCTCCACTTCAAGATGTTGTGCAGTTGCTTAGACCGACCGAGGCCCCTTTGGAGAATGTGGGTCACATGTTTGATGAAATTCATTTTTGGGGTATAAATGACCCCAAGATATTTCATCCTGTCTTGTAGTCTAATCGTAGTATCTCCCATTTTTATTCGAATATTCTGTGAATATCGAGAAGTAGGTTGGGAGTGTTTACTACTCAGAATTATGGCTGCTGCTTTAGATGGGTTAAGTCGAATTTTCCATCGACTGTAATACTGATACAGTTCATCCAGATGACGGTTGAGTCGGTTTGTTGCGAGTTTTGGGCTTTTAGATGACGTGTACACTAGGACGTCATCCGCATAGCAAATCTGGTTTACTCTACCATCCACAGGGCGGTGTGGTACGCCTGCAGCGGTGTGTTCATTTGCCTATGAAAAGTTCCTGTTGAAATACGGTGCTTTTTTGGTCGGTAAAATCTGCTGTTCCAAAAAAAGAACGGAAAAATAAACGGTTCGAGACTGCCTATATAAAGGGGCATTACAATATAATTTTGCTTTTTGCTTTGTGGGTTTTAATGAAATTAGTTTGCTGAATTTAAATTTTTTAACCTTTGTTTTAATTGTGAAACGAGTAATAAACTGCAAGAAATGTCGTACTGAATTCATACTAATTGTGAAACGAATAATAAACTGCGAGAAATGTCGTACTGAATTCATACTAATTGTGAAACGAATAATAAACTGCAAGAAATGTACTGAATTCATACTAATTGTGAAACGAATAATAAACTGCGAGAAATGTCGTACTGAATTCATACTAATTGGAAAACGAATAATAAACTTCAAGAAGTGTAGTTACAATCTTGCCAACTTCTTTTATTCAACTTTATCAGTGGTATTGAATGAGTTAAGATGAATACGAATTCCGGTACGCCGAGTGTGACCTTTGCTGTTCCGGTCCCTGATATTTTGTTGGCTGTTCCCCGTGTATCGGGCGAACAAAATTCAATAAAATTAAACAAAGGGTTTATTTGAGGGAAGTATTTCGCTTTATTGACTGCTGAATAAAATCTGGACACAATTTCCACTTAAGGTAACTTATTTGTTTGTAGAATCTTGGTCGTTGATTCGCCATTGAACTACAGCAGGAATGTTCCATTAGGAGTTCTGGTCTTTTCGTGATGTTTTGCGATTCCATGAAGGCTGGTGAGGAATGTAGTGTTTTCGATGATGAGTTCGACAACTTCTCGTTTATAAAACTAATAATCACATTCTGCACTAATCCCTTTAAGCAGCTACTTGAATTTCTTTGACTTTTTCATTGATTTCTTCTTTAATTATCGTTAGTTTATTGCTCAACTTATCAAGATTTGTATGATTAATTTTCTGAATTGTTCTATTGTAGTTGATAGAGAATTTGAAACCAGAATATACTGCCTCTGTCTATTTGTTGAAATGTGGGTGTATAAGCGCGGACTACTATGTTATGCGATGTGAGATTTCCATGATTTATTATTCCTCTGCCATGTCTTGTAGTTATTAGTGATGTATTATACTCACATGTGTTAAGGATTGCTGAACCCAATCCTATTGACCTAGAATCGAAAGGAAAGAGGATATTTGTGGTTTATGTTTTTAATTTGTGTTTTATTAATTAATTCGTTTCCCAATTTCTGTTGTTATTGTAACCCGGTTATCTTGCTGACCATCATTCGCGGCCTCGTCTGGCCATCATTCGCCGCCATAATCATGGAACTAGCATTGAGTGGGTTCGCCAACTCCAAGTGCACAGCTCTTGCGGCCAAGTATGTGAATAGAACACCCCAGCGTTTTTCGGTTCTTCTTCCAACGGCGACTTTCATTGGACCGAAATAGTCCACTGTCGTGCTAGTGAAACGGAACTTGTGGTGCAGCCGTTCGCTGGGTAGATCGCCGACAGGCGGTACCTGGGGCTTGCCCTTGTTGACTTTGCACCACTAACATTGATGCATCACCTTCTTTGTCGTCGTCCTTAGGCCCAAGATCCAATATTTCTGCCTAATTTCGTTCATCACCGTGGCTGTGTTGCCGTGAAAATATTTCTCATGGCAGTGTCTTATAATGAGGTGACTTATTATGTGTTTTCCGTCCAATATAGCAGGATTTACTTCCCAATTGGGTATGCACACCTTCCCAATTCAAATTCTCAACTTCAGGACGCCATTTCCATCAAGGTAAACGTCCAGTTTTTTGCAGCCGGGTTGAGGTTCGTAGTGGCTTTGCTTTCCGCAAAAGAGACATGTCCTCACCGAAACTCTCTCGTTGGCTTAACTTGAGCAATTCTTCTTCAGCTCTTATTCAACATTCCTTTTCTATGTGCGTAATGATTCCCTTATTTTCCTTTGACGAAGACATGCGCAGTTTCTTCTCAAGCTGGTCTCTCTGTGACTTCCGGCCACCCCTTTTATCTGGAGTGGTTGGTATCTTTTCTTCGATCACGATTGCGGCCTTTTAGCATATATATGAATTGGAACGTGCGTGGCATAGTTATTAACTGCCGTATCCAACTAGAGAAGTGTTTTGGATCTGGCGTGTACCGCTCGGCGGCACTTACCGTAGTTATTACTGCCCTATTCTTCTCCTCCCCAGTGTTGGTGTTCATTTTTGCTTTGAAACACTGGTCGGGGCACTTGCTTTCATTTTCGTACAAAAAAGTGGGCCCCTTAAACCGTCTTGCGCCACTGCTGAATTTCCCTCTTGTAGCCTCGTTGGCTGGGTTTTCTTTTGTCCGCACCCATCTTCAGTCCCGCGGTTCGGTAAGTCTTTCGATCTCTGCAAGGCGGTGCACCACGAAAGCTTTGAATTGGCGGGGACTTGACTGTATCCACTGCAAAACTGTAATGGAGTCCGTCCAATACCATTTGCCTGATATATTCCCCCTGAGCTCTCTTTTGATTGCTGCTGATAGCCTGCTGCCTAGCAATGCTGCTTGTAGTTCCAGTCGCGGCATTGAGACGGGTTTAGTTTTTACCACTCGTGCTTTACCAGCTATCGGACTAACACTCACTCTTCCATCGTTGTCCACAGTTCTCCAATAGACTACTACTGCATACGCCTCTTCGCTGGCATCGCTGAACGTGTGGAGTTCACCCTCCTTCCGGCCCCACGACAAGCACCGAGGAATCTTTAATTCTCTCGCAAATACTTCGTCCAAGCCACCTCCTGTTCTTCTGGGATCTTGTCATCCCATCCAATGCCAGTGCGCCACATGTCTTGTATCATCTTCTTTCCTTGTATAAGGACTGGTGCTGCGAGTCCCAAATGGTCGAAAGTGGACATTACAGCACTAGTAAGTTCCCTCTTGGTAGGAGTCCCTATTCCACTGAGTATGTTCGGAGGACTGTTCCGAAACCCCACACTGAATGCCAATGTGTCTTCCTTTGTTAACCACCAGGGTCCAAGGGTTTTCTCCTCTTTTGTTAGATCTAGGATTTCCTTTCTATCCTCGTGTTGAAGCCCCTGGAGTATCTCTGGTCTGTTACCAGCCCATCCTTTTAGGTGAAATCCTGCCCTTTCGTGGATTTTATGTACGGTCTTCGTCACTTCCATAGCATCCTCTACTGTCTCGAAACTCTGTAAATAATCATCCATGTAATGGCTCTCGTGCACAGCCCGCACTGCGGCTGGATGATGTTCCCTGAATTCCTCAGAGTTTTTGTTCATCACGTAAATAGCTGTTGATGGTGATGACGTAACTCCAAATACCTCTGAAGTCATACCACAGGAACCTTAGATTGTCACGATCTGCCTCTCGTATTTGAATTCGAAGAAACATTTCTTTAATATCTGCCACCACCGCAACCGGGTTTTCTCTGAATCTGACCAAGACCCCAACGAGCGATTGAAGGAAATCCAGTCCCGGTAATAGGGTGCCATTCAAACTTTTCTCATTGAATCTTGCAGCTGCGTCAAAAACTATCCGCAACTGCTTCTTAGTGGGGTGTATCACGGCGAAGTGGGGAAGATAAAAGGTTCTTCCCGGAACGGTATTTGAAGGAGCCAAATCTGCGTATTCGTTATCCAAAAAGTTCTTCATTTGTCCCGTGTATATCCTTCTCAGTTCTTCACCCTTGTCAAGTTTCTTTTCCGTATTCACAAGTCATCGGTAAGCTTCATCATAATTGTTAGGCAGAACTTCGTCTTCAGCCTTCCACAGCAGCCCAGTTTCGAACCTACCACATTGTGATCGTCTTGTAGTTTCTTCCAGTATCTCCAACGCCCTTCTCTCTGCGTCGTTGTGGGACGGCTTGGACTAATGCTTCTGTCTCGTCATCTACCACCAACCCTAAACTGGTGAGCGAGACGACTGGTTCGACGATTCTGTCCTTCCTTAGCTTCCTGGCGACTATAAGTCCCCAATTATCTTGGCCAATGAGTAAAAGCGGTTCTTCTTTTCTGTAGATCAGCTGTTGTTCAATTCCTTGCAAGGGTTTGCATTTTCTTATCGTGTCTCTTGTCACTTTCTGCTTGGCCAGCTTCAAGTCGTCGATAGTTCTCGCTTCAATCGATATCTTTTCCCTTCTGTGGGCTCCCTTGATCTTCAACTGGATCCTGTGCGACTCGCCTTTCCTGATACCTTGTCCGCCGACGGTCTCTAAAACCAGGGGCTTGGGCTTGTTTTTTACCCCGATCTTCTCGGCGACGGATGCATCTAGCAATGAAACGGTCGATCCTTCATCAAGGAGAGCTAACACTTTGGCTGATCCCTTTGGCCCGTACAAACACACTTGCACCATCTTTAAATAAACCCTTCCGCTACCCAAGATATGGACGGAACTAACTATTTCTTCTTTTGCCCCAGTTTTCGGTTCGCCGTTTGGTCGGGCTTGATTTCTTCTCGCATCGTTGTTGTTAAAGCACTGTGAAGAATCGTGTGATGCCACTTGGCACATATTTGGCAATGCGGCATTTTGCAAGTTGACCTATGATGTTGGTGTCGAAGGCACTTGGAGCAGAGTCGTGCGTCTTTTGTCATTTTCCACCTTTCGCCTACGTCGACTTCTTTAAACATTCAAGAATCCCTTGTCCTTCCTCACACCCGGGACACATCAGTCTGCCATCGTCCGGAACCGATTCATCTTCTTGAACAACGTGGACAGCTCCTCTCGACGAACCGCGTCTCACCTCAGGCAATGGATGCATCTGGGAGTTGTTCTTTGGTTCCCAAGACACTTCCGGTACCGCAAAATCACCACACGTTTTCCCTTCCATCTCCAAGAAACCGCTGAAGAGCGAGAGCTCCGGTTGTTCTTCCCTCTATGGCTATGCTGGTATGAGAACCACCTGTACCTCATTGATGACGTCATCTTGACTATCAATTCCTTTATCGTTTCCGGGGAACACAGGTACCGTACTCTTCCCAATGCACAAATAGTGGCCACGGAATTCTTCACCAGACTGGAAAATGCACTCACGCCTATCGGGTCCTCAGTCATCCGGGGCAGGCTCTTTAGCTTTGTTAATTCAGCCAAAGCCAATGCTCCGGGCCTTCCAAAACGTGCATCCAAGGCTCTCATTACATCCATAGGATCCTCGGCGGCGAACAAGAGACTCCTGGTAACCTCTTTCACCCTTCCTTGTAGCGCTCTCTGTAAACGCGCGGATGCCGTGTCATTAAATGTTCTTTTGAACGACAACCATTCCTCGCTGGCTCCACCGAAGTGTGGAAGCTCGACCATCTGCCTTGCCGTAGCTGTCCTAGATGATGTGTGCGATCGCATGGCTATTGCTTGGGCCAATTCTTGGATGTCGTTCCTTGTTTTGTCTTTGGGAAGCGACATCATCTGCTCTTCTGCATTCATATTCAATTGGTTGATCCATGGTTCAACGCACTCTTCCTGTTTTGTTTCCTCGATCGCCTCATCCTCTGTTTTGGAGTCCAGTTGCAAAATCTTAAGCTCCGACCGAGCCATCCTTGCTTTAGCTTCAGCGATTTCTAAATCTCGCCGGGCGACCAACATTTGGACTTCGGCCAATGCCCGTCTTCTGCTTGATTTCACGGACCCTGATTCACTTCATTCGGCGGATCCATCACTATTCTCTGCGCCGTGGATTTCTGCTATACCGCTTGTCCGTACCGCAGCAGAGGGTACGGACACGTTTTCCTTTAACCCATTGGGAGCTGCGATTCGCTGTCCTGACTACCCCGGAATTGGTGCCGTGTCATCTCCCTTAACGCTTATGGGGGATATCCTTCCTGCGGCATCTTCTTTTTTGGTGTGACTACTCACCACGGCGGCGGATGAAGATCCTCCAGCGTGATGTGGCGGCCTACCCCTCTTTGCTCCTGATCGGATGATCGGCATTCTCTCGCTTATTGGATTCGGCTCGAAGGTTCGATTGTTACTGCAAGGCGGCGTCTCGATTACGAGGGTTTCCTCTTATGTTTCGGGATTTGGCAACCCTAGTGTCGCAATTCGGCAATTGACAGCTCTGTCGTAAAGTTGGACATTTTTGAGGTTATACGCACTCAGAACGTTTTGGCATACGAGCGCTATTTGTGTTGTTTACAGTAACTTAAAGGATTCATCTCGGCCCAAAAATGGAATTAAATCGTCAACATTTTCGTGCGATTATTTTTTACAACTTTCGGCGTGGATTAACTCAGCAACAGTGCATGGGTGAACTTAATTCAATTTTTGGCGATGTAGCTCCATCAAGGACCAGTGTTTATCGATGGTATGGTGAATTCAATCGTGGTCGTAGTTCACTCCAAGATGAATTTCGTGAAGGTCGTCCAAAATCAGTTGTTGTTCCGAAAACCATTGATGCTGTGCGCGAACTGATATTGGAAGATCGTCATGTGACCTATCGTGAGATTGAGACAACCTTAGGCGTTAGTGGGACCAGCATACATTCAATATTGCATAAACATTTGACTGTCAAAAAAAATTGTTCGCGTTGGATCCCACACAATTTGTCAATCGCCCAAAAAAAGGCTCGTGTCAATTGGTCGAAAGAAATGCTCAAAAAATACGGTCGCGGTGCTTCGAAACACGTCTATGACATCGTGACAGGTGATGAATCGTGGATTTACGCGTATGAGCCCGAAAGTAAACAGCAGTCGACTGTCTGGGTGTTTCAAGATGAGCCAAATCCAACAAAAGTTGTTCGCGCACGAAGCACTTCCAAGCAAATGGTCGCCTGTTTTTTCGGAAAAACTGGACATGTCGCAACTGTACCACTAGAACAACACAGAACAGCCAATTCTGAGTGGTACACAACCATTTGTTTGCCAGTTGTCTTCCAAGAAATCAGGAAAACCAACCGCCGAAGACGGATCACTCTTCACCACGACAATGCGAGCTCTCACACATCGGCTGCGACAACTGCATTTTTGAGCACCCAAAACATCGATTTGATGGGTCATCCGCCGTATAGTCCTGACTTGGCACCGAATGATTTCTTTTTATTCCCGTACGTAAAAAACAAACTGAGAGGTCAATGTTTTTCGACACCTGAAGAAGCGGTTGCTGCATTCAGAATGCATGTGTTGGAGATACCTCAATCAGAGTGGCAAAAGTGCTTCGACAATTGGTTCAAACGCATGCAAAAGTGTATAGATCTTCATGGGGAATATCTTGAAAAACAATAAAGTTATTTTCGATGATCAATATTTGTTTTTGTTCTCTAATCCCGAAATATAAAAAGGCAACCCTCGTATATCGCGAGTACGGTTCGCCTTATTTAATAAGTGGACTGTATTTTATTTTACTTTACAACCGTACTATCTTTATTTATAATACTTTTTAATCTGTTACATCCTTTGCTTAATTATTTCACCTCCAGGCCGGACTCTGCTCTGGATTACGGGCGTTGTTGTCTTGCCGGGGGCTTGAGTTGTACTGATTGTACTCTCCAACTGCCGGTGCTTTTATTTTCTTTTTTGTCCTATTTCCCTTGTTTGCATGTTGTCACAAGATTCAAAGAGCGACTGGTATAAACTGCCGATCGTCAGTCTGCCAGTCAGCAGTAGTGTGCTGCTCCGACCTCGGCTTCGTATGTTACGTCGCCAACAGGGGTCATCTGGTACGCTGTCATAGTGTGGTACGAAAAATATATTACTTTTATCAAAATGTATTGTTTCAAAATATTATTAATTTATGCTTTGAAATGTATGATATTGCGTGGAGGGTTTGATGTCATAACTCTGAATCAGCTTCACAATGATATTTGGAGCTATTAGGTTTCATAACGATAGGTTGAGCAATTTAACCAAATATCTTGTCTTCCCATCATATGCAAAAATTGAATTCTCATTTTACTCAAAACGTATTCGATATATATCAGGAGTCTAATTCCGACAATTTACGACATCCGCTTTTGAGACAAGAGTTACGACATTTCTTTTAGTGGTAATATCACGGAATTGGATGTGAGTCTGTGGGACTTTTCAGGGCCTGAAGAGCCATGCATCGCTCGATCCCCACCATTTCCAGCAACGCGACTTATCTTGAGGTCGAATCTTCAGCAAGATTATACAACCTTGCTACGGCCTTAACAGCCAACCAATTTGCTGGAATTAATTCGGTTATCCCAAAGGATAACCGACATGAATACCTTATAGGCAGCTTACCTTTCTTTGGGGTTTTTCCAAACCCCTTTCTCCACGATCATTCCTGAAAACATTAAGTTCACGGGAAGGGTTATCACCTAGCCGTGGCATCAACAATTTCACCCTCGGGCATGCATCACATTGAATCTTTCCGTTTATGATCCGTACCATATCTCCATCGGCTCGGCGTGTCAGGAATTATAATAGATAAATACTAGCTGGCCAGCGTAATTGTTGACATAGCTGAAGCCGATGGTTTCTTGCTACGGTTCATATCCATTTATTGCCCCAGTCCCAAGGTTCGCAACACTTGCAACCAATTTCCTTTGTCGGTTATCTACCGATCATGGGATTTGGGCACTAATATGATTGACGTTAGACAATCATAACCCAAATCATGCTAACGATGCTCCGGCCTGTAAAACAAACAAAAGCTACCATAGCCTAGGTCATAGGCGAGCAAACCATCGGTTTGCTTATCGCCACGAAAACTTTATAGCCTACAATGGCATTTGCATGAACGCCTAAGTAAACACGATGTGCATATCATCGTGACCCTTGAAATAGCGTTTTTGTGTATCTTGAAGCAAAAACCTATGTCGTTCTCAGGCGCAGGTCATCAAAGATTTATGGCCCTCGAAATAGCGTTTCTGTTTATTTAAGACACAGAAACCTATTTCTCCCTTCGGCGATTTTTCGCCATCGCATATCTCTATAATACCAAGTCATTACACCAGCCCATGTTTATTTAGGTGCATTTTCGTCGTTGCCAATATGCAGGCACAAGGGCAACGTACGTGTCCTATACGGACACATATAGAATCCTCCCACACCAATGTAATCCACAGAGTTAAATCTAGCAGATACAGATTGTAGGTTAGAGTCAGATAGCAACCTTGAAACCGCGCACACGTACCGGGGACGTGACGTGAGTTAAATTTCTACGCGTAAAGAGGTCGGTCGAGAACCTTAAATCTTAAGTGTCGCCTAGTGTAACGTTTTTTTCTTCCGATAAAGTGTGTTAGTCGAGGCGTAATGTTTGTGCAACTCGTAAACTAAATGTCACTGTTGTAATCCGTCGCCACACGCACAGGCAAATATTATTACGTTTTAAAGCCTGAATTAAAACTCTGAACAATTTAAAGACTAATCTATAACGCAGTGTTAGACTTAAGAAATGTATCCAATAAAGTGTGACTATTAAATGCAATTAAATAACCAGTGTTTCTTCATTTTTGAATACCTCAGTGTTTGCTTTTCGGTTTTACTGGAGGACCAAATTAGTGTGCCCAAATCAGAGTGTTTATTCTCCCCCCGGCAGATAATTTAGTGAAAACATTGGGGTCAGGTGAAAACTCAGTGTCCATGTCAGGCACATTAACACCTATTTCCCATAGTGACTTCAATTTTTGGTGAGTTAATCCACCATCAATTCCTTCTCTCCTAAATCAACGTGGACATCGGAGTTTGTAAACAATTTCCAGTGTAATGTAAAGGATATTTTTATCACTCACTTTAAACACCACACACACGTTGGATACCCCTTGAAATTAAACACATATTTTTCTTTCGTGACTTTATTTTTTCGATCTCAATTAATTGTCACATATACTTTAATTTATGCAAACGTATATTCCTTAACTCAGTTTTAGTTAATCTTATTTACTGTTCGCATATACTTTAGTTTATTGCAATTTATATTTCTTAACTTTGTTTCAGTTAGTCTTAATTCATTGTCACACACACTTTAGTTGATTCAAGCTTATATTCTTTAACTTTGTTTTAGTTAATCTTATTTACTTTTCGCATATCATTTAGTTTATTCAAACTTATATTCTTTGTTTCGGTTAGTCTTAATTCACTGTCACACACACTTTAGTTTATTAAAACTTATATAGCTTAACTTTGTTTTAGTTAAACTTATTTACTTTTCGCATATACTTTAGTTTATTGCAATTTATATTTCTTAACTTTGTTTCAGTTAGTCTTAATTCATTGTCACACACACTTTAGTTTATTAAAACTTATATAGCTTAACTTTGTTTTAGTTAAACTTATTTACTTTTCGCATATACTTTAGTTTATTCAATCTCTTATTAGATATATCCACTTCTTTTCTCACACCAATCCCAGAACTCTTTTACTCACCGTCCCGGTTGAAATTCAAAAACCAACTCGTTGTTATCTCACCGTCTCGGTCGAGATTCAAAATTCAACCCGCCAACGAAGACCTGTTTTTTCTTCATCCTGAAGGTCGAAGGATATGGCATTTCTTTCTTTATCTTTCCCGGCTTGGATTCAAACGCGGAAACACAAAGGGAAAAATCAACAGAGGATCGTGCACATTTATAATCCTCTATTTTGATATGCGCTAAACGAATGTGTAATTCGTTTTATGATGCCTGTTGTTTTTTCTAGCCGACTCGGTAAGGATCCCTTTTGTAAGGATACGTTAGGGAATACAAATAGAGAATTGTGCTAATGAGCATTTCTGATTCTCTATGTTGTTTACTTTAGCCGAATGGGCAAGGATCTTTTAAGTGGGGAATCGATACAAAGGCGAATATTTTCCTTTTGTTTGTTTTAACTTAATTTTGTTAAAACGAAAACTGGCGTTGGTTGTTTTAATTGTTTTAGATAACCATTTTTCTGAGGTCTCGTAAAATTGCTGGCGCGCAATTTTTTATGATACTCAATGGTTTTGTTTGAAGGACGGCATCTGGCGTGCACATTTGGCTCTTAGGGGTTTTTGTGGTGAACCTTTGGTTCAATGATTATATTTCCCAGTTTTTTATGTGAGCAAATTGAACGTTTAGTTCAATTTGCTTGGAGTTTAATTGATTAGCGCAAATCGAACGTTTAGTTCGATTTGTTTGCTATCAATTTATGCGGGACAAGGCGTATGGGGTAATGCTTTGATTTAGCATTATGTCACATCCTTTAAGTGGATGTTTTTTGGCGTGTATCGCCGTTAGTGGTGGAGACTAGCTCCAAAAGGGTAATTTTTATGGGATGGGTGGTTGTGGTCGTAACAATCCTCCCCCCTTTATGAAATGAGTATTATTCTTAGAAGAGGAAATAATACTCCGTGGGTGCCTCTAGAAACGTGAGTGGTGGGGTGTGTGTGTTTACAATTTTTGTTATTTAATATTTTTCCCTTTCATGTATTTCATTTGTTGGGACTGTAGGTTATAGGATATTATAATACTTATTGTATTTGTACATCATTGTTTTGTTTATTATTTTTGTTTTAGGCATACATGGATTTAATCAACTTAAGTTCATTCGTAGGTTTTTATTGTTATATTATAAGGTTCAGCACATTTTGTTTAGGTATTCTTATGTATATATTGTGTACGTATAATTATGTATATATGTGTAGGTATTACTATATCTTTATATATATGTATATATTTATTACTTTTTTTTTTTGAATAGTTTATTTATTTTCCTAATTTGTTTTATAGGAATAGTTTTGCTTATTCATTTAAATAGTTTTTATAATAATAGAAATTATTTGTATCTTATTTTGTATCATAATTGAATGTGCAATAATTTTCACTCCTTACAGTATTTAGTTTTAACATTAGTGGCAATAGTAGTTTGGTAATAACAGACATTATTTGCTTATTAGCTCTAACAGTAATATTATTATATGTGCAACTATTTATCTACTGGTTTTATTTTTCTAATTAGTTTAATTGTAATAGACCTTATATGCGTATTAATATTTTTGCTTATATTCTATTTAATTGTAACAGCAGCAGTGACAATAGTCAAAGAAGTTATTTACCTAATCTGTACATTTTAAGTTTTGTTAAATGTTTGTATAATAGTTTTGTTTATTTATTTTCTACTTAGTTTATTTATTTATTAAATGACTTAATACTAGTGGTTACAGTAATGGTAGTCACATAGGAGTGACTTTTATCTATAGTAGTAATTTTGTTTATATATTCTGTAATATATTAATATTTACTAAAAATTTATTTTGTTTATTTTTGTGCAAGCTATGTTAACTTGTGGGTATATTTTCATTTGTGTGTTTATCTTTTTGTTGACAAATTACTATAGTTTTACTTCTATCTTTGTCCATATTGTTTTTCGTTTTAATTCTGGCTACGTACCGTTATTACTTTTATATTTAGTTAATCGACAAACGCATCTTCGATTTGCAGAACACCCTGGGAATAATAATTGTTTCGGATTGATAGAGGGCAGGAAGTTGGAGTTGTTAAGGATGGGGTTTTAAAAGTACGATTTTAACCTATTATTGTGAACTACCACTGATCTTCGGCCCATTTTAATGACCGTATTGACTGGGCCCTTTATTGCTATGACTGGGAAGGGTCCCTTCCAAATAGATGTCATTTTGCCCTTACGATTTTCGTTTTTCATCAACACCTTGTTTCCCACGTGAAACGATTGTGGTTTCGTTTCACTTCCGGAGCAGGTGCTCGCCTTTAATGAACGACATTCCTCACACTGCTTTTTATGTCTCCTAATATCGGATAGCATAGCTGGCCACCAGTACCTTTGTCGTATTTTATTATACGATTTGGTTATGCTCTGATGTCCACCGGAAGGGGAATTGTGATAAACCCTGAGTAAAGTTGCAATCTCATTGGGGTTCGTAATTTTTTCGGGTGTTTCGGGCTTCTGCAATAACTTTTTGGTTTGTTTATTTTTCGAGCGGGGAAGCGAGTTTGATGGATTTGCTGGTACAGTGTCTGTGATTCGATCAACATATGTATTATGACCAGTTGACTCTTTGGGGTTCCTCTTTTTGTAGTTACAATTTAACCTTAAAGATTTCCACTTATCTTGGGCTTGCTCTTGCTTTCCTTTATAGTATTTATTTTCAGGTACCCTTTTCTCAACCGTTGAGAATTTGATTGGCACACTAAATACTGTTGGATTCATTTCCGTTCGAGGAAATGTGATGCACTGTTTGGGGCCTTCCACATTGCAATTCTTCGACAGAAAGTCGTTTCCAAGTAGTCCGTCTTCCGGTAGATCGGGCATACTGCTCACTACTTGAAACTTGCATGGGAGTTTAGACCTACCATTCAGTTGGAAGTTCACCTTGCAGCTTCCCAAGGTTCGGAAACTTCCAAACGGCATCTGTAAGGTGCAAGCTTCTCGCCGATTAATCTTAACGTCTGATTCGTTGAGGCTACTTTTGGTGATCAGACTTATCTCAGCGCCAGTGTCCACTACTAGAGTTGTGTTTTTCTTAACACCTACATCTATTGGTAGCTGGACAGTTGGGACGCTGGTTATTTGCGAGCATGGAGTTCTAATGTGGTAACTCTTTTTTGCCACGGAGTGTTTTGGTCTACTTCTTTCTTGTTCTGAAGGGGGAGAATTTTTAGAAAATTGGCATTGAATTCGCGATTCCCATTTCAGCTTTTGCTGACAGGAACCTATGTTGTGGCCCTGCTGGCCACAGAAGTCGCAAATCTGCCTTATATGAAGAATCCTTTTTCCCTCCTTTAATCGCCAGCAATCACGGATATCGTGATTTATTCGCTGACATTGTGTACAAAAGGGTGTGTTTTTCCGTTTTACACACTCTTCATAGGTATGCCCCCGTTTCTGGCAGTAGCTACAAGTTATTTTAATGATAGGGGCATCCTGTGTAATGGGTTTTGTATAGGGAACTACTTTGGGTTCAGGGGAATTAGGTTTATGCTCTATAACTGGAGGATCCACCACTGTACCTGTAATTGGGTTAAATATCTGTGGAGAAGAATGGTATATCGGTGAAGATTCCGAAGACGAGAGTGAGTTCGACTGAGTTTTTTCGAGCTCTTCCAAATCTAACGTCCTTTGCATTAGAGTGTCAAGTGGTTCTCCGTCCATTAATAATAGAAATTGACGGTAGTATGGATTTAAGAGTCCACTTCTATACACACTCCTGGCAAAGTCGTCTAGCTGTATTTTTATACCCTCGGTGGACGCGGAGCCATATCTCTTCTCCGCTGCCAGTGAGCATCTTTCCAACGTTTGCTTCAAACGTATTTGGAACAAGATGACTGCTTCCGCTGGGTTCTGTTTGGTAGTCAGTAGTTTATTGACCAAATCTTGGTAGCTTTCTACTGGCTGGTAAACTTTCCTCAGTAGATCCTCTGCTTCTTCAAAAGATGAAAACGGAGTGGACGCGAATAAAGCAGATGCTTCCCCTCGTAACCTAGTTGGAAGGATTTGTAAAAACACATTGTGCTCCTCCTCCCGGAGACAATTCAATGCCCTCCTACTACAATCTAAAAATGTATGGAGTTCGGCACCTAAATGTGGATTACGTTCCCCTGAGAAGATGGGGATTAGTTGTGTTGACAACTTCACAACCTTGGTGTAGTCGACAGTCATTTTTGTTAACTTCGTTTGGAATAAAGAGAAAAGGGGAGAAAAACAGTCTGCAGATCCACAAATTCAGTTAATAAAGTGACTGAAAAACAAGGGGTGTTTCTAGAACAAGGATAACCACTAGTTCAATAGTGTATGCCATATTTATCAAGGTATTCTCAATATATTGTTTTAATTTAATTTTTTGGTGTGTTTCATATATGTCCAGTTAGAAATACTTCCCAATTATTGAAAAATTTTATTCAAACGACAGTGGAATATAGACAAATATAGAGATTATATTATAAAATTAATTTTGGTTTCATTTTGTTTGTTTTTTGGGATATTTTATTTCGGAGGTGTTTGCAAATTCAATATCTGAGTGAAGGCTTCATTTGTTAC
The DNA here is from genome assembly GCA_963931805.1 of Microdon myrmicae. Lineage (NCBI taxonomy): Eukaryota > Metazoa > Arthropoda > Insecta > Diptera > Syrphidae > Microdon > Microdon myrmicae. Next base: position 169,206,201 of record OZ007496.1, on the reverse strand, counting down.
TTCTTATTGATATTGGGATCATTGATTTATTTATTGTTTTAAAGTGAAAATACTTCCCAATTATTCAACACTTTCGTTAAAAGGACCCCGAAATATGGACAAATATAAGGACTGATGCAAAGATGGTGACAATTGGTTTAGTAAAATATATATAATATTATAGAAGTGGAAATACTTCCCAATGGTTGAAAAAATTACATTAAAATGACCATGAAATATGAGCAAATGTAGAAATAAGTTATAAAATTGATGTGGTTTGTTTTTCCGATTTTTATTTTTTTTTTATTTTCGGGGGTGTTTGCAAATTTAATATCTGTATCAAGACTTCATTTGTTAATTCTTATTGATATTTGAATCAGTGATTTATATATTTTATATGGTGTCACGTGTGTATAGTGGGTCAAAAAACAAATTTAACTAGTCAACGTCAGCTCACACAAATCGTGCATTTATAACATATATAAAAAATTAAACACCAAATGCGTTCAAACGAGTATTGTAGAATTCAATAAAATGTGTTTCTCTTTACTTAGCATATGATAAATAAATATGTTATGCACAGTAAGGGTACAAACTCAATTTTTAAAATCTGATTATTCAGATAAGTACTTGTAAAATTCGTTAACGATAAGTTTTTAACCAGTCACTCAATATAATTAAAGATATAATTAAAAAGAAAAACAAAGCAAAATATTACATAAACGATTAACAATTTTCATGTAGAACTAATATAGGAACAACTCGGTTTGTAAAATATATATTTTTTTTTAAGTAACATAAAAAAGATAAGAAAAAGAAAAGAAACAATATTTACTTAACTTGTAGTAAAGCTGCTTGAAATTGACTGCTGCTGTTGTTTTATCTGCTTCCTATTGTTGATTTTTGCTGATGATTGATCTGCTTTCTGTCCATTGGTATATGTGTTTTTTATTATGGTGCTTTAATTGTGTTTAATTTTACTTCACTTTTTCGTTAATTTGTGTGTTTTTATAGATAGTTTTGACTAGTTTATTGAGATTTGTTGTTACTTATTTTTGATCCACTTATGTCCTTTTTCATTTTAAAATTCCTTTTTTTTTTTTTGGAACTATATTTTATTATTATATTTTTGTTATTCGATTTTTGTTTGTTTTTTTTTTTTTTTTTTTTTTTTTGTATGTGGTTTTAGTTAACTTTTTCGGTGAACTTTTTGTTTTGTCACTTTTTGTGTCTGTTTGAAAATTTTATTAAGTGTCACTTTTTATTTATTTATGTTTATTTTTGTGGGAGCTTTTGTCGTTCTTGTCGACACAAGGCTTTTCAAGCTCTTATGAGACGGTAGTCTCGGGCTTCCTTGCGCTCACCGGCTGCGCCATTTGTAAAGGATATTTTTATCACTCACTTTAAACACCACACACACGTTGGATACCCCTTGAAATTAAACACATATTTTTCTTTCGTGACTTTATTTTTTCGATCTCAATTAATTGTCACATATACTTTAATTTATGCAAACGTATATTCCTTAACTCAGTTTTAGTTAATCTTATTTACTTTTCGCATATACTTTAGTTTATTGCAATTTATATTTCTTAACTTTGTTTCAGTTAGTCTTAATTCATTGTCACACACACTTTAGTTGATTCAAGCTTATATTCTTTAACTTTGTTTTAGTTAATCTTATTTACTTTTCGCATATCATTTAGTTTATTCAAACTTATATTCTTTGTTTCGGTTAGTCTTAATTCACTGTCACACACACTTTAGTTTCTTAAAACTTATATAGCTTAACTTTGTTTTAGTTAAACTTATTTACTTTTCGCATATACTTTAGTTTATTGCAATTTATATTTCTTAACTTTGTTTCAGTTAGTCTTAATTCATTGTCACACACACTTTAGTTTATTAAAACTTATATAGCTTAACTTTGTTTTAGTTAAACTTATTTACTTTTCGCATATACTTTAGTTTATTCAATCTCTTATTAGATATATCCACTTCTTTTCTCACACCAATCCCAGAACTCTTTTACTCACCGTCCCGGTTGAAATTCAAAAACCAACTCGTTGTTATCTCACCGTCTCGGTCGAGATTCAAAATTCAACCCGCCAACGAAGACCTGTTTTTTCTTCATCCTGAAGGTCGAAGGATATGGCATTTCTTTCTTTATCTTTCCCGGCTTGGATTCAAACGCGGAAACACAAAGGGAAAAATCAACAGAGGATCGTGCACATTTATAATCCTCTATTTTGATATGCGCTAAACGAATGTGTAATTCGTTTTATGATGCCTGTTGTTTTTTCTAGCCGACTCGGTAAGGATCCCTTTTGTAAGGATACGTTAGGGAATACAAATAGAGAATTGTGCTAATGAGCATTTCTGATTCTCTATGTTGTTTACTTTAGCCGAATGGGCAAGGATCTTTTAAGTGGGGAATCGATACAAAGGCGAATATTTTCCTTTTGTTTGTTTTAACTTAATTTTGTTAAAACGAAAACTGGCGTTGGTTGTTTTAATTGTTTTAGATAACCATTTTTCTGAGGTCTCGTAAAATTGCTGGCGCGCAATTTTTTATGATACTCAATGGTTTTGTTTGAAGGACGGCATCTGGCGTGCACATTTGGCTCTTAGGGGTTTTTGTGGTGAACCTTTGGTTCAATGATTATATTTCCCAGTTTTTTATGTGAGCAAATTGAACGTTTAGTTCAATTTGCTTGGAGTTTAATTGATTAGCGCAAATCGAACGTTTAGTTCGATTTGTTTGCTATCAATTTATGCGGGACAAGGCGTATGGGGTAATGCTTTGATTTAGCATTATGTCACATCCTTTAAGTGGATGTTTTTTGGCGTGTATCGCCGTTAGTGGTGGAGACTAGCTCCAAAAGGGTAATTTTTATGGGATGGGTGGTTGTGGTCGTAACAGTAACATCAGTGGGTGTTTTTATAGAACCCGCATCCTTGCCGATGCCTATGTAAAAAACTACCACAAGCCACTTACATTAGTCAAATTATATGTATATCATTACAAAGGAAAATAAAATTAAATTCAAACACATACAGAGCCTTGAATAGAATTCTCCCATAAGCTACATCAACATTATAATGTAAATACTAATAAAACTCAACCATCTTTAAAATCGAACTGAATCCTTTACTTGGCATTCTATGCCATCAAATCCAACCAATTGATACTAATTAGGGACTTCTGACCTGGAAACTTTTTCAAAGAAGAAATACCGGAAGTGTATTTAAAAAGGACGTGAAAACCTCCTTCACAGGATAGGCCTGTAGCATATACATTGGAGCAATTTCCTAAAGACGACAAAAATCTTATGTGTGATAAATAGGGTACCAATTACCAGTTCGTCTGAATAACACTTGGTTAACAGGATTCTTAAAGTTAATGAACATTTTCTTGGGATGGTAGGACTACTGTGACGATTTTAAAGTTCGTGACTGTTGGAACGATTCCGTTCAACATTTGGTCACAGGAAAAGTTGTACCATTGGGAATATGTAATGAACCTGGTGAATTACTTATACAATACGGTGGAAGGGTGCAGTTGGAAGATAGTATAACGATGTCAGTAAAATATCCCCAGTGTCTTTTGTATTCCTACTACTGAATATACATTTAAATCGCAACTATGGATTCCTTGTCGGATGTCAGTCTGTGCACAAGGCCCTCGTCTTCAACAAAGCCATTAACAAAGACGCAAATGAAATATGTAAATCTCAACACAAGTCGGTTTATACACGGCAACAGAGGCACAGGTACCGTATTCCGTTTTATTTTTTAACCCAGATGATACGGATTTGTGGCGATAGTAAATTGATGATATACAAAGGAAGAGGTATTGGTCCTCTGTGAAAGAGGTAAGCAATATAATGGCGCCAAGAATGGGCCAGAATTAAAGAAATGGATGTTCAGTTTTAAATAGAGTCAATTTATTCCTAGCATGTACGGCAGTTGTGATATCTGAAGTGACACGTAAGCTATTAAAAAACTTGGTCGGTGCGTTTGTAATATGATATGCTGTCCTGGATTCTAGAATATATTTAATGATGAAGTGCTTTAGGCAGAATATGAATTACTATCTAGAATTGTGAATAGTCATGTTTCTCGACAGTTTCAACGCCGAAAGCAAAGCGACAGTTTTGAATTTGTTCTTCTTATCGTTTTATTATATAAAATCATTTTCTCCGGGCGACAAAATAATTCTTGCACTTCGCCTGTAGATCATTTTGACATTTGTAAATCGCTGATGGGGACCCATCAAATATGAAAAGAATAAAATATCACATTCTGTATTAACTATTTTTGTATTATAAACGAAATGTACATAACTCACTTCCGAGCGTGTGAATAATATTTTCTTGTAATATATGATTAGGTGTTTGTCTTTGGAAGGATATCTCATAAATGGCCTCCCAAGTATCATTGACGTATGTTGCTACATTTGGATGGGCGTTGCTGTGCTCAAAGTTCACTTTGTCATGTCCGTTGATATATTGCGGGCGATTGAGCTTTAATGTTCGGCTCAATTGCATCAATTGTTGCTTGTAGCTTCCCTTAATGATGCTTTCGTTAGGCTGGAGTAGCTCTGGAGCAGCTCAAGATACATTACTCTCAGCTGATCCCACAAAATGCACATCACTAATTTCTTGCTATGAATATTCGGTCTGGTCGTTGAAGTTAATCGATGGCTGGGCTTACCTCACGATTTCCTGCGCTTTGACTTGTCGTAGTGATTCCACTTTTCGTGCCCCGTCACGATTCGATGCTGAAAACCCTTTCTCTTTTGCCTTGGAGCAACTGCTCTAACTGTTCGCAACTGTTCGCATGTGACAAAACAGAGCTCGACATTTCTTGGCCTGAGTTCATACCCAACTTCCTTGTTTTTGCACCATACCCATGGCCTTAAGAAATTACGAAATCGCTTGTTAAGTCATTCCCAAGGTTTCGACGAAAGTCCTTTGAGTTTGGCATGATTGGTCTTATTACGCTGCCAGCTCAGCGTCTTCAAACTTTGCAGGCCTGTGGCGGGTCCCTTGAACCATCTTCCCATTAACCAGGTAAAAACTCCCACCTAGGGTATACTAAAACCTGGAAACCAAGTACTTACCTTTAATAGTTGTACTATAAAGCCTTGAAACGCTGTAAATTACAATATTTGCTGATGTTAAATCCATTAGCACCAAACAGGCATGTTCCTTATGGGCAATTTGGTTTCATCACCACGCAACCAACATTGCCCGAACTATATCCATGAGATATACCCTTACGCGCCAGCCGCACACATGCAGGAAATGTTTTATCTTTTCCTTTTGCATACGTGCCCACATCGATTGGTCATCTGACCGACAAACACATGATGGCATACGGCTGACCGCCCAAGCCAGTCGAGTTCTCAAAATGGAAAATTACCATCGAGAATTCGACTACGTGGAGATGCCACCAACATGTGCACGATCGGCATAAATACTTTACGCAGTCACTGATCCTGCAAACACTTCAATCCCTATGTAGAGATATTTGCACCAGCTGCAACCAGGCCAGCTAATGTTCCCTTAGGAAATTATTGTATCCACTGTCCGCTTGCTCATGCACAGCATGAGGGTGCGAGGTAACCTCATCTGTGTGTGTGCACATCCCTTCGATGATCATCTTTTAAGATCATCCCTTATATGGTCATCGGGGCGATGAATGAAAATCTCTGTGTTCTGTCGCTTCGATCTGTATCTTTAATCGCGTTCTGGATTCCGTGGAGGCAAGTCGGGGCCTCCACGTTAAATAAACACAGAGTGGAGTTCTAGCCGCCACAGCTTACGGTCGCGTCATTGAATTTAGGATTTGTAAAAGCGTTTGTTTTATACCAGAAGTGTTGCAGAACAATAATTAACCGTTTATGTTAACTTGTGTATATAGTTTATACTCTAATTCAATTAATGATAAGCAGTGATGCAGAACAATAATTAACCGTTTATATTAACTTGTATATATAGTTTATATCCTAATTCAAATTAATGACAAGAAGTGTTGCAGAACAATAATTAACCGTTTATGTTAACTTGTGTATATACTTTATATCCTAATTCAAATTAATGACAAGAAGTGTTGCAGAACAATAATTAACCGTTTATGTTAACTTGTGTATATAGTCAATACTAGAATTCAAATCAATGTCAAGAGGTATAATTTAACCTCCCATGTTTGACTCAAGTGTTTATGACGTATCTGAATTCAACATAATACTCAGAAGTGTAGCAGATCAATGGATGGTGATTAATGTGAAACCCAAGGAAGTTAATGACAGTAAGGAGTATTCATTTAAGTTAGACCGTTTGTTGCAGCACAAGCAACAACCAAGGATGAATCGATTATCAGCAATACCACAAAAAGAGAATCGATTCATCACAATATTCAAATAGCCAATTCAACTATCATTGAAATAACAAAAACTCACCACATCGGATATTGCCACCTAAAGTGCACTTGACATGGCATGGTCAACCAAGCAACGGCAACTGGCAATAGCACTGGTTCATAGAACAGTTTTGACGGTTACTGTTCTGTGATATATGCTTTGGATCGCCTGACTCTAACGGAGTAGAAAAAGAGAAAATCATTCTAGACTACCTATAAAAAGACACATTAAGAAATGCAGTTTTGTTGGTTTTTATATTCAATCAGACCAGCATTAGAGTCAGTTTTGTGATGTTCAGTTTTTGTTTTATCAACTAAGTTATTTTAAGTAGTGAATAAATCTTGAAAATTGTGTATAATTAAACGCGTTTTTGTTGTTGTGCGATGTGCGCCCAATTTGGTATTCGTGAATTTGTTGTTCTGCTCGATGCAGAACACAATATTGGCTTTTCCCAGTTGGCGAACCATCTCCAACAATTGGAGTTGCGGTTCCCAACTGGCGAATCATTTGGTCCTTCGAGCCGGATGCTCGAAGTGTGATATTACATCCGTGCAAGAAGTCGGCGCCAACCTATGGACAACGTTAACAAAGGAAGACGAAACCAACAAGGAAATATCGCCGAAATCAGGTGGCAATCATTTTATAATAATATATACAAATTAATTAGCGATCCGAATGGATCCTAACTTAAAGAGTGTTGTGCTGTGTCGTGCTTTGTGATTAAATCTACGTTTTGACATCACACTATTTTCATCATCAAAGTTAAATCAATCAGTACTTAAATCAACAAAAGGACGGAAACTAAGGTTAAGCTAACCGCTTTCAATAAATGTTGCTGAATTTCCACTGAATGGAAATACGCAGAGAATAAACAAAGGCAAATGAATGCAATAATGATTTAAAAAAAAAAAAATCAGAATTAAAAACATTGGATTGTGAAACGGAAAACAATCACCTTCTTCTATCAAGAACAGGATCGTGCAGTGATTCGGTGCAATATTGTGAGTGCGATTGTGCATGCTTCCGATAAAACTAAGGCGCAGCGAGCGAAATGCACCCATCGCATTATTTAAAACGAATTTCCCCGCCTGATTGAGGGAGTGGATAAATTATATATTTGTCTCCAGGATAGGGACGTGAATGCATGGAATGGTGCATTGTTGACACTGTATCAACTGATTGGATCGTATGAGTGCAAAGGAATGAGGAAATGGCGCCATTAAAGGAAGCCATGAAGTTACTTTTACCAGTGTAAAAGTTACTTTATAATTTGATGGTACATCTACTGAACGATCCCATAGAGCAGTTGATTTTATTACAAATGCAAGTCTTAAAGATTTATCACGTCCTCACACAATATGTGCTGTCTCTCGACTTAATCAAAACAGATGGTTTCTCGCAGTTGGATGGAGGTATTTAGACAAGTCGCAGCACGACCAGTCCCCGACTGGTCACAATTGGAAGATATGGAAGTCCTAAACGTGGATGAGAGATATCGGAAATTTTCGGAATGGTACTTCTTGCATTCACGTCAAGTGTTCTGGATTTCACTCAAGGATTTCGACCAAACTCGTAAGCACGGAGCTTTGTCACAGCGAGTCAACACATTTTCAATGTACCTAAAAAAAATGCGGTGGTTCATGTCTATTCCTAAAGTTAAACGTCACATGGTTGTAATATTGAAGATGTTATATTTCTAATAACTTCCTTCACAGAACCTGACAAAGACCTCTGGGAAAGTGACCCACAGAAATGTATTCAGTCAATTTCAACATTTGACATTTTTGCAGATTTTAATTGTCCAGGTCCTGTAGCACAAATATCTCAACATCAAGTAGAACGCTTAAAGGAATTCTACCGAAAACAATGGGAAGCATGATGCAGGTTCGCACATCACCAAACGCGGATGAGTTTCAATTGGACTAGACATATTTGAGCCTACTGGTTGAGTAGTTCACTACTCTTGCAAATAGACCTAACTTCTATTTTTATTCAATAATTTTCTTTTGTAATCGGCGGAAAATAAAATAAAAAAAATATATACATTTCCTGTTGTTTCCCATATTCCAACCTCCAATACAAGCAACTTACATTTCAATATTAACGCAAAAGTCAAACAACAAATTAAATAATAATCAAGTAACAATCTAAATTACAGTCCACTTTTTAAGATCCATAGTTCTTTCATTTATTTATTTCTGCAGAATTCACCGCAGGTAAATAAAGAAGTTTTCTAATCGGTTCCAGTACCAGATTGAAACATCATTCGGATCCTCTTTTAACAATGTTGCAGGTACTTTTCACCATCCACGCTATAGAAGTTAGATACGCCCGCGTACACTGAACGAACCTCAAGAAGAGGTCGATGGCCCATCGGGCAGAATAGTCTAGAGGACAATTCAATGAAACCTAAGCGTGTGAAATCAAATACAACGATAGAGCTAGAAGCTCTCACCGAACAGCAAGCGTCACCTGCAACAACATCAGGGAAACAGGAAAAGTTTTGGAAACTCCCTTCCTGTATATGAAAACTATTATCTGACGGGTCAGCGTTTCAAGCGCAAGCGGTCAGTACTAAGAAAGTTTTGTCAACAAAGGCACTTCCGGCCCTATACCTGCAATAACAATCCAAACTTCGAATTGCAGATGAGTAAATCCAAGAACCCCGGGAATTGCGATCTTCACCGCTTCATTTACATCCGTTCCTGGGCACCGCATTTCGTCACTTGGACGCATCGCTGTCACGGGTCCAGGATTTGTCGGTTCTCTCCACCCAGGCACACCGCTGTCACGTGTCTGGGGTTCATCACTTCTCGCCGGCTGGACGCGTAGCTCTGGGGGCACCCTCTTATCACCGCCCAGGCACCGCGAATCACGTGTCTGGGGCACCACTGCAAAAAAGTCGGTGTCTAAGCTGGGCTTTCGGTAACAGGATTAGGGGATATAGAAGATGATGAACAGGAAAGATGCCGGCAACCATCGGGAGATCATATCATCGGAAGGCTGTCGCAGTTTGGAGTACACCGCTTCTCGTCATCTGGACTCATCGCTCACGCATCAGGATTTGTCGCTTCTCGCCACCTCGACACATCGCTGTCACGTGTCTGGGTTTCTTCACTTCTGGCGCCTGGATACAAAGCTCTGGGGGCACCCTCTTATCACCGCCCAGGCACCGCGAATCACGTGTCTGGGGGCACCACTTCAACAAAGTCGGTGTCTAAGCTGGGCTTTCGGTAACAGGATCAGGGGATATAGAAGATGAGGAACAAGGAAAGATGCCGGCACCCTTCGAGAAATTATATCAACGGAGAGCGAATAATGAACACATGGTCCAGCCACCAGACAAAAGGAAAGATAGCTTGGGGACTATTTCATCCTGCGGCACAATGGAACGAAGGCTGCTATTGATCAGCAGGGTATTCTTCCTAATAGCGACTTGGATGCACTACCTCTCTGAACCAGTGCCAGTTGTAATTCAATAAAATATGCCGCAAGGATTCGACTACAACATTACAAAAAGAAAAAGACACCATGTCCAGCACCATCATCCTATCAGTGGATCAAACACTCCACCAGGTAACGCTGCCGACAGAGAGTTCAGTTCCCATCAAGAAACTCGCCCAACGCCGAGCATTCGTTTAGCGGCGTAGATGGGACATATCCCCAACTGGAACAGCATCAGCCAGAGCAATCAACTTGGATTCAAGATGCAGGTGATCCTAGGCAGTTGGCGGTAACTCTAACATTTCTGGTAGTGGCACAGGCTGGACATACTGAGAAGATGGTGGACTTACAACCCATCACTTTCAACATATTGACGTCTAAGATACACTTACATTCTACTTATGGATTTACGATCCAACGGAGACTACGTCCAATATACTTCTATTCTACGTGCGGATTTACGATCCGACATGGGACTACGTCTAACCTATTTTTACGCTACGTACGGAGTTACGTTACAACCCATCCAGACACACCGCTGTCACGTATCTGGGTTTCATCACTTCTCGCCGCCTGGACGCAACGCTCTGGGGGCGCCCTCTTAACACCGCCCAGGCACCGCGAACGACGTGTCTGGAGGCACCACTTCAACAAAGTCGGTGTCTAAGTTGGACTTTCGGTAACAAGAGTAGAGGATATAGAAGATAATGAACAGGAAGGATGCCGACACCCTTCGGGAAATCAGACCAACAGAAAGCGAACTATGAACACCCGATCGAACCAATAGTTCAACATATTGACGACCACATCGCTCAATTACCATTCATGGATCCACGATCCAACAGGGGACTACGTAACGATGCTCTACGTACTGATTTACAATCCAACCAACATTTCAATTATCAACAAATATCAACAACAAACAACGACGGCCTTATCACACGTTACAACGTTAGCAATCAATGGCCAACTGGACCTTCGGTCACACACATACACATACACACACTAACACTGATAATTGACTAGAAATTGAAACAATAAGTAACTATATTTGATAACAAATTAACCCAATTAATAGTTAGATCTAGTCGATATAATTAATTATTGCCACCCTACCTCTGCACTATACCGGTACATGAGCAACACGAGCACCAAAGCCTCTGTTCCCAATCACAACTATCAACCGCGACTTCCCACGTCGCGGACATGTCTCAACGAGCACCAACTAGTGGAGTTGGTCTAGCTGTTCCCAGTGGGCGACTGTTTTATCAAACCAACTAGTGGAGTTGGTCTTGCTGTTGGCTGTCTCATCAAACCAATTAGTGGAGTTGGTCTTGCTGTTGCCTGTCCTATCAAACCAACTAGTGGAGTTGGTCTTGCTGTTGGCTGTTTTATCAAACCAACTAGTGGAGTAGGTCTTGCTGTCCTATCAAACCAACTAGTGGAGTTGGTCTTGCTGCTCCCAGTGGGTGCTGACATGCCCCTTCATTGACAGCACCAAAGGGAAGGACAACTACTGGTGCATCGTCGTCGGCCCGGCAAGATGTTGCAGCACAAGCAACAACCAAGGATGAATCGATTTATCAACAATACCACAAAAAGAGAATCGATTCATCACAATATTCAAATAGCCAATTCAACTATCATTGGAATAACAAAAACTCACCACGTCGGATATTGTCACCTAAAGTGCACTTGACATGGCATGGTCAACCAAGCAACGGCAAGTGGCAATAGCACTGGTTCATAGAACAGTTTTGACGGTTACTGTTCTGTTATATAATGTTTGGATCGCCTGACTCTAACGGAGTAGAAAAAGAGAAAATCATTCGAGACTACTTATAAAAAGACACATTAAGAAATACAGTTTTGTTGGTTTTTATATTCAATGAGACCAGCATTAGAGTCAGTTTTGTGATGTTCAGTTTTTGTTTTATGAACTAAGTTATTTTAAGTAGTGAATAAATCTTGAAAATTGTGTATAATTAAACCCATTTTTGTTGTTGTGCGATGTGTGCCCACCAATTTGGCATTCGTGAATTTGTTGTTCTGCTCGATGCAGAACACAATATTGGCTTTTCCCAGTTGGCGAACCATCTGCAACAATTGGAGTTGCGGTTCCCAACTGGCGAATCACCGTTGTGTTTTATTTCCTTTTTTTTATTGTTAACGAGGAGTTGCGGAGTTGTGCTAACAAGTGTACGGAGAACTTGTGCTAGAGGGCATTTTCGCGAACCTGTCCCATAGACGGCACACGACGAAAGACAAGGAATTAGCCACCGGCCTCCCTTCGCGTTCTTTGTCGCTGGTGTCAAAACCGTCCATTTTAAAACGCCGGAACCAGTTCTCTCATACTTTTATTGATCAAGCATTTTCTCCATATAATACACACAGCAGTCAAGCCCAGCAGCTGTACGTTTCTTCAAATTAAAAAGGAAAAGCAGCGCTTCCCGCAAATTGTGTTTTGTTGGCACAAAGTAAGACTGTAGCGAAATGGTGTAGTGCTCTAAAAAGCCCTACCACCTTTTTCCCCCATTCCTACATCCAAATCCAAATCGAGATTGTTTAAGATCACTCAGGATACCCAAAAATCGAGATTGATACCCAGTTTAAGGTCCGAATACACCAAGGATTTTCAGTATAAAACTGGTATTCATAGCAAGGAGAAGCTGACTAATAAAACTTACAAAAAAAGGAAAACCGATTTTTCATTTCTTTCAAAACCCCCTAATAGTTCAGGAAAATCCCAGCGGAGTCAACGGCTTGCGGAACTCAGAACAAAAAATCAGGGTAACATCAACCGACATCAGGACGTTGCTCTTCCCTAAGGCATATGAGGAAGCACGGCAACGACCCCTTGCTGGACTGCGTTTTCTCAGGAGCGGTCTATAAAAGATCACATATCCTTTTCAGGATAAGAAGACGCGCTTCCCGAAACAGAAACCTACAACAGCAAAACAATGGCACATACTGATTTTGAAAGGGAAATATTGACGTTGGACATTTAGCTCAAAGATGGTACCACATGATTTAATACCAGTTACGCCTTTTTTTGTAGAACCTCAACAGTTTTTTATCCAACCAATATATTCAGATAATGTCGCCTTCCAGTTCTTCCACTCTTCCGCAGAATACATCATTCTACTAATTTCTTTTAATTATTCTTACTATAGTTTTTATTAGTCCAATTCGATGTTATAAGAGGATAACTTTCATCTGCTTAAAAATATTATGCAACTGTGGCGTTTTCTTACAATTCCGTACATAAAAAGAACTCCTATATACCAACAACGAATAAATTTAATTTCCTACCATAAGGCTTGTTGCTTGTGTCCTTCTAACTCCTTGGTACGAAAATTTACTCCTTAACCGTCTTCAGTGAAATATTCCTCTAAGTACAAACTCCGCGGTTGCAATAAGTTTTCGATAATCCTTCCTGCATTACTAATGCAACCACAATACAATGAATAGGTATATAAATGACGCCGCTCCGAGAAATTAATGGTAAGTAACCCTCATGCATTTGTTGTCTTATCAGGACAACGGGGCGCATGTTCCTCTAAGTACTACGTAACTAAATAAAAACTAGTTGTACTGTAGCACCAGAGTCTGGTAACAAATTGGTTGGCTTTCGCCGACAAACGATAGAAATGGCATGCTTGAATATTCAGAATACACTACCGGTGCCTATTTGTAGCCGCTTAACTGAAGAGGGCAGGTACACGCGGCTAAAGCGATAAATTTCAGCTAAGAACTTGTTTAAATTGTAATCTTCACCATCAATTAAATGTCTGATAAAATGATTTGAATTAAAAATAGTTGCTTGCCATGAGAAACAGAAAGCACGTGTAACTGGGGGAAATTAACGCCTTTAGATATCGTGGCTCCTTGCGCTTTGTTAGGGCAATACACTTCTGCAACCGAATAGATCTTTTCTACCTGTCTAAAATTATTTTTTGTCATCTGGAATTGACCCAAGCAATTTACGATAATTAAGTTAGCTCACTCAAGACAACAAAAATTAAATGCCAGTCATTTGTCTTTCCTCACGGCGTTCCTACCGATCCTTATGACCTTTTTGTTTCAGTTTACGCCATTTAAATCTGTTGTAGTATTTGCATAAATTAATCTGTGTGTAGGTAGTCCTGCTGGTTCGTAGTGATGTATTCATCGTTTCCCTTCTCAATCGGTGGACCAAGTACATACATATCATGATCTTTAGTAAATTCTCTAAGCTAGATTGAATGTTACATGACCAAAGTAAATTAGTTATCACTTTTCAATTTCAGCTGGAAGAGATTGGAATTGTATTAAACGTACGTCTTTACCAAAACCGAGATGTAAAATGTTTATTTTCCAATTTTCTAAGACGGTATTTTATTTGTAATTTAGATTAAGAGGTAGATTTGTTCAATTCTATAAATACTTTGTTATTGCTCCAAAAGTACGAGATATTTAAATAAGTTTGATAATTTTTCTGTAAATGGTATTGTGGGTTGGTTCTCCATGTAGTATAGAGAACCCGCACACACGGCCACACAACTCGCAGCAACTCCGAATGCTATACACTCGGGGGTTTGATGTTGCTGGAGTGTTGGAGGCAGAGGATTGGTGTGGTCCCGGATGTGTCTTATTCTGGGACTCCCTCTGCTGGCGCGGTGACCTGTTCTGTGGTAGTGTGGTGTATCGCGCACGGCATTCTACAATGTCGTGGCCATACTCCCAGCACTCTCGGCAGAAAGGTGTGTTTCCAAAAACTGCACGTGATGCGTGCAGTCACCTGATACAAGCGACGAGCGCCGTGGTCCCTCGTGGTTTGATCCACAGCAGTGTTGTTTTGAGGGGCTAAGGGCGACCTACCCCTTGGGTATGCGCATTTCGATGGGCGCTTCGAACCTCCGCGCGGATTTGATTTAAATCCCGGCGGAGTGTGGCCTGCAACGCTAGAAGATCGGATTTAGTGACGTGTGCAGGGGAGCGGTCTGTGGGAGACTCGCTGGGCCTGCGGTCGTGGGTTCGCTTGTGGAAAACGGTCGTGCGAAAAGGAGTGTGCCTTCTGGAGGGTGTGGGTGTCTGTGACGATGGGGCAGTCCCTGGTGCTGCTAAAGGAGGTGATGTGTGCCGTGTAGGCGGTGCGACGTGTTGGCTAACCTGTGCGACTTCATATGCAGGGAGCTCAAACTGCGGGTCTGAATCTTCCATTATTGCGTCAGCAACCTTTGATAAATAGCCCAAACTCTGGTTAGGTTGGGCCATTAATGCCGAGCGGGCATGTTCAGGAAGACACCTCAGAAAGTGTGGCCTAATTAGACCATCCGAGATCCTGGTCCCCGCTATTGAGCGTAAATGGGTCAGGAAAAGGGATGGTCTAATACCCGAAAAGTTGGTTGTGGCCGCCAAGCGTTGTGGCCATGATGCTGGTGGGCTCATCCAGAGCGTTGAGGAGTGTCTCCTGTATGTTGTTGTAGGGATTAGGGTCTGACGACCTAATCACATGCGCAACATGCGCCCGCTGTGTGCGATCGAGCACCTCCTGAGATGTACCGGCTCCTGTGGTGGGGATCGTGGTGCCGAAAACTAAAGAGTAGCCGGGATCGAGGGAGTTAGGAAGAGGTCGCGTTGTGTCTGCGTGAGTATGCAAGAGACGTAAAGTGGACGCGTGAAGTCGCGAGAAGCCTAAATCGAGTCGAGGTTGCGTCGGCGAAAGGAGTGAGAGGTCCAGTGAAAGGAGTCGTAAGCGGACGCGAAAGTCAAGTGGAGTCACAAATGGGAGTCGCGTAAATTCTAGTGGTATCGAGAAAATTGTACGAAGGTTGCCTCTTATGTTTCGGGATTTGGCAACCCTAGTGTTGCAATCCGGCAATTGACAGCTCAGTTGGACATTTTTGAGGTTATACGCACTCAGAACATTTTGACATACGAGCGCTATTTGTGTTGTTTACAGTAACTTAAAAGATTCATCTCGGCCCAAAAATGGAATTAAATCGTCAACATTTTCGTGCGATTATTTTTTACAACTTTCGGCGTGGATTAACTCAGCAACAGTGCATGGGTGAACTTAATTCAATTTTTGGCGATGTAGCTCCATCAAGGACCAGTGTTTATCGATGGTATGGTGAATTCAATCGTGGTCGTAGTTCACTCCAAGATGAATTTCGTGAAGGTCGTCCAAAATCAGTTGTTGTTCCGAAAACCATTGATGCTGTGCGCGAACTGATATTGGAAGATCGTCATGTGACCCATCGTGAGATTGAGACAACCTTAGGCGTTAGTGGGATCAGCATACATTCAATATTGCATAAACATTTGACTGTCAAAAAAATTTGTTCGCGTTGGATCCCACACAATTTGTCAATCGCCCAAAAAAGGGCTCGTGTCAATTGGTCGAAAGAAATTCTCAAAAAATACGGTCGCGGTGCTTCGAAACACGTCTATGACATCGTGACAGGTGATGAATCGTGGATTTACGCGTATGAGCCCGAAAGTAAACAGCAGTCGACTGTCTGGGTGTTTCAAGATGAGCCAAATCCAACAAAAGTTGTTCTCGCACGAAGCACTTCCAAGCAAATGGTCGCCTGTTTTTTCGAAAAAACTGGACATGTCGCAACCGTACCACTAGAACAACGCAGAACAGTCAATTCTGAGTGGTACACAACCATTTGTTTGCCAGTTGTCTTCCAAGAAATCAGGAAAACCAACCGCCGAAGACGGATCACTCTTCACCACGACAATGCGAGCTCTCACACATCGGCTGCGACAACTGCATTTTTGAGCACCCAAAACATCGTTTTGATGGGTCATCCGCCGTATAGTCCTGACTTGGCACCGAATGACTTCTTTTTAATCCCGTACGTAAAAAACAAACTGAGAGGTCAACGTTTTTCGACACCTGAAGAAGCGGTTGCTGCATTCAGAATGCATGTGTTGGAGATACCTCAATCAGAGTGGCAAAAGTGCTTCGACAATTGGTTCAAACGCATGCAAAAGTGTATAGATCTTCATGGGGAATATTTTGAAAAACAGTAAAGTGATTTTCGATGATCAATATTTGTTTTTGTTTTCTAACCCCGAAATATAAAACCCTCGTAAATGCGCTGTTGTGCGCAAACTATACCCAGAAGGGGCTTACAATAGTTTATAATTTCTCTTGGTAAATTTCGAAATTAAATAAAGTGAAAAGTCTCTGGTTGTTAAGCAAATTCAAAAACACCTGAATTTTTGTTTTATCGCCTCAAGTAATCAGTCGGCAGTAAGGAATCAATTGTTATTTAATGCTATTTAATTACAATCAAATTTTACCATCCTGATGGTTATTATATGATTATATAAATTAGGTTGTGTTACTTTTAAATATCTAATGGACTTTGACACTCTCAACTGTTAATATACAATTTAATTCAAAGTAATTGCCCAATAGCAAAAAAGAAAGTGGAGTTTGTTCTAGAGTTTTTCTCTTGCTGTTTGATTTAGTGAATTTAACCGGCTATTAATGTTAAATATTCCTATAAGTATTACTGTACTATTTCTTAAATATGTTCAATTACACCGCTATCGTTTCACTGAAGTCAATATTTTACTTTTTCTCTTTTATTTGTATTATCTAAACAATTCGACTATTAAATGATTATTTACTAGAATTGTACTGGACCACCTAATACAATCTTTATTTATTTGTTTGTTTAATAAAAGTTTAACAGTATTATAGCTTTGTTTTTTTTTTTTTTTTTGTAGCAATAAATTGAATTTAATAATTTAGTTTTTTTGTTTGTGAAAATATAAATGCATTGCTCGGAAAATATTTGATACAAGCAGAGAGCCTAAGATTTTCAAACGTTCGTACACAACAGCCGGTGTTAAAAATTTGCCTGAAGGGACTTCTTGGTAGAGCTTATCGTTGGTTGTTAACCTGTATTAACTTTGGTTAAATTATTTTTAAAATATGAACTCAAAGGTTCACCATTTCAAAATTCTCTAAAGTTCACTACGAAATTTTATATTTGATGGCTCAGAAGGAGCTCACCATCAATGGAAATAACCACTTATGAATAAATAAAAAAGGAAAAGAAAAACCTGTTATCTGGAACTATTGCGTCCTGATGTCCAGAGCTGGGTTTTAAAGGTGGGCGGTATCGGTTAGCGTCGCCGTGGTGCTTACAGATGCGGTGAGTTGTCCGCTGATGTTAAAGTTGATGATAATTTTTACTTTAGTTATTTTCTTGAAAAATTCTAATTTTTTAATTTTTGGAACTGAATTTGTTTAATTTTATTTAATTTTCTTGTTATTTTTTGAAATCTATGTTTTGTTTTGGAATATTGTCTTTTGATTTTTATTAATTTTGTAGTTTTTGTTTAATTTTTTACTTTGTTATTTTCTTGAAATTTAGTTTTGTTTTTGAAATGGTGTCTTTTTTTGAAAAATTTTTAATTTAAGTCACTGTCTTTGATTTTGTTAACTGTTTTTTGATTAATTTTTTATTTTTTAGTTTGGGAGAAGGTGCGGTTGTTTTTATAGTCCGGGATACCAATGTGGGGTTGTGGTATGAATGCCGACGTACGACAATAGTTTCACTAATTCCCCAACGATGTTTCGCCTAACGAAATGTTCACCATTTAGGAAAAAAATATAAACGCAATGTGAAGTTTTGACATTAAAGTTTCTTTTATTTTTTTGGTGGTGAATGAGATTTATATTATTTGGATTTATTTTACTTGTTGCTACTGCAACTATTGTGCCTGGCTTGGTTGTTGTTGTATTCCTTACTGATTTGCACTTGATTCAAAATAATTAACGATACTGACGCAAATTTAGAATATTTGTGTTTCGATACAAAACGAGTTGGCGGCAACTAATTAATAGCTCAATTTAAACGGACAGACTTGTATTTGTATTTACACAGGAAGGGATCAGACACAATGTAACTGTTGTAAAAGTACGAATTGGCGAATAATACACAAGGAACTAAAAACATTTTGAAAGTACTGCGGCGAGTATGTTGGATGGCGTTTCAGATACTTGTGGCTGCGTGTATGCCCGCGATGGTGGTTGAGTAACGAGTCGTGCGTGAACGCTCGACGTAGCGTGTGTACGCGATGGTGGATGGAAAACGACTGACTCGAATTAGGGATGGAAATTGAGATTCCTGCTTTTGCACAGCTATTAGCCAATCATCATTACGCTCTTTTCATGACTCTTCTCATTTGCATGTCTCAGTGAGGTGAATAATACTCGCGCATCATTCGATAGTCGCTGGACATGCGAAGGATGAAAAGAACAAAAGAAAGAGCGCAATAACTTCGAGGTTGGCTTAATTTGTGCGCTGGTATCAAATGCAGTTTCTGAGAATGGCCTACTGCCCTAGTGTTACGGCTGTGGAATTATGGAGGAGAGGAAATGTGGCCGGTGCTATTCAACTACGAAAAGAGATCATTGATCCTAAGCGAATGGATGATCTGTGGAAAAGCCGAAGTGACGCCAAATTGGCTAGGGTAATTTATCGCGAAAACTAAATTAATATTTTGATAAATTCCCCAGCGTTTGCATGAATATGCAACTGTGTCGTCTACTTCGACTTGTTGTTGCTAACCGACATGATGTGATTTCCGATGGAAATCTCATGGGCTACCAAAAATGGAGCTGAATTCAATTATGCATTATCTGCATAGAAGAATGAATTCAGCTATGCGTCCATTTGAGAAATATGATATTTCAGGTGAATAGCATGAACGGTGGAATAGGGGATAATGTGACGCGCTGTTGAAGTTAAGTTGGAATTGTGGGTTGGTTCTCCATGTAGTATAAAAAACCCCCACAGATCTACCATATTGTCACCCCCGTGTAGTATTTTCTCGCTCCTTCCAAACATGCTCAGGATATTATACTGCTGGCAATGTTGCACACAACAGAAAGGGCTTTACTAACTGTTATCTTCTTTCTGAAATCATACTACCACTCAGAGTATCCGGGTGAGCCCTCGGTGTACGAATGACGCTGGAGTAGCATATGAGACGTATATTTATTCCCATAGAACAAATAAGGTCAAAAAAGTGTGGTCTGTAACAAATGGGATACATACTTTGCAATCTCCGTCCCGCTCTGTGATAGAATAAGCGAATAGAAAATATCGCAGACAATAACAGGAAGAATGTGCCGGCGAGATGTGGTTTTAGCTGGTAAAAAAAAAGAAAACGCCACACACCCAAACGACAAATTATAAAACATCAAAGAAGAAATTTCTCCCCCCCCCCCCCCAAAGCGAGGGGTCTTCAACGAACTATTTCATCATGTCTATCCCACCCAGTTTGATTACACCACGCATGCACTAACCTGTAAAAACTTTTAGTGAACGACACTTTTAGAGGTGGGTTTGGTTCTTCCTTTGTCAGTTGCCAATTGACACTGTGATGTCGGTTCAAGTCAATTCGATTCCTGGAGTTTAAGCCAACTTTAGTTCAATTCAGTTTCGCGTGAGAATTCATTCAAAAGAGATCTTTCAGGTTACTGAGTAACAAATGTATTTTTAAATACCTTGTTTTGATTTGGAAAGAAAATCATATGCCCACCCAGCGAAAGAGATGTAGTGAAAAGTCCATAAAAATAATGCAGACATTGGAATCATAAAAGGGTCAGTGCGTCCACACAACAACTGTACGGTGGGGTTAATACAATTTTTAATAGTTGGCTCTCAAGTCCGAAACAACAATGTTTTATTTCAGTTGTACTTGAGTTCATACCGAACGTTATTTAATTTATTTTCAATTGAAATGTTTTTTTTTTAATTATTTCTCCCTTATTTTCCATTATATTTTAAAATTATGTTTCATTGACCAAATGTAATTCCAATTCTACAGTAATGGTTTTTAATATGCAAATGAGTTTCAATTGCAATTTAAAAGTATTCCAGCCTCTCTTGGACAAAAAATAAAGAAGATTGTAAATAATCGCATTGTTACTAGCAGATTGTAGGATGAGATCTGAAATGTGAATTGCTCCTAAATAATTTAAACATATGTAAGCTGATATTCAAAATTAACTGAGTTGTTGGTATGGTATTAAAGAATCAATCTTTCTTTCAGTTACATGAAATATATAGTTATTGTAATGTAATATTTGTTTGGAAGTTAATATTGTTTTATAGTAAAAAATAATTGATATGTTCATCAACTGATAGGACACTGTTACACAAACGCCATAGAATGCGTCTTCGTTATTGAAATAGTCATTGATTAATAGAAAATTACTTTGTGCCGGTTGGCATTGAAATATCCTTCACAATTGATAGCAAACCAAATCGATTTATTTCAAAGATCCACGCCATGGTCTCTACGAATACACCGTTATTTACTTTTATTGTCAAACATAAATAATTGAATATCCGCCAATTAAGTCTGTCCTCAATCGGAATTCTCACTGGCCGCACAACCCCACGAAAATGCAAGCAACACAAATTGGATTCATCTGATAGGACCACAACTTAAGCAAAACAACAATTTCGTTCGTTATTCTGGACGCCTCTCGGAGATTTCATAACAAATTGATTTTTTCTCCCTTTCTTTGCTTTCCTTTCGATCGAAAATGAAACTAATTCCGAATTAATTGAATGTGTGGGCCTCCATAAATCCTGGAAACAACTCGGGACATGGAGAAGTTCTTCAACAACTTAAATATTGCATTAAATTTAAATATTCCTTCAGCTACATGTGATCGTTATGTTTTTCCCGATTATGTTCCATATCCCTGCAACGACCTGCCTGTAATTGTGTACAAATAATGTGATTTATACATGCGATAGTGAGGTAATAAAGCTATCTTTCAGTTTTTTTTTTTTTTTTTTTGGTAAATTTATATTGGTGAATATGTATAACTTTTAGTTTTAGTTCTTAGTGCCATTTGGGTGAAGGGTTTTCTTCTCCTTTACTTTTGCCTGAGTACACCTACAAAAATGACAGCAAATGAATGTATGTTGGTCCAAACACAGCCGGATGCTGAGATTTTCTTTGTGCTTAACCTAATTCAGTGGGACCTTTTGCAAAAACAATTCCCCATTAACTGTACTAACCTGTAGTTGCCCCTGTTTCTTTGATTAGGTTGTATGGGTTCATGTTTCGTCGACATCAAACTCCTTAAACCAAAAAAAAAAAAACTGTCTGGACACGAGTATTTGGGTATTTATTTTCCTTTCTTGTTTTGTTTTGCTTCCCTTTTAATTGATTTACTTATTCATTGTTTTCTTGTAACCTGGTTTAACCTCTGACTGCAAAGTGAAATGATGAAATACGCATTGCACTAAGGGATCTTTTATTAGAAAAATATCAGACAATGGCTTTTTTTTTGTTCAAAAACTCGTTTGTTCATCAAAGTGAAAGTCTGGACAATGTTTTGCAATATACTGTCAGACAGAACATTAACTTTGAAAGACATAATTCAAATTGGTTTTTTATATGAGGAATATTTTATGCACAAATTCATTAAGGCTATTTCAAGTACGGCTGTACAGTGACGACTCGAATAAACCTATTCTATTCAATTGCACACCCTTAAGTCTTGATGGATTACCCGCAAAGAACATCCACTTAATACAAGTTGTAGTAAAAACAAATCCATTATTTTTCTAATAGATGGCTTTAGTAACCTGTATCTCGCGTTGTTAAAAGGCGAACGGGTCACGCCAGATGGCGTTAGATCTATACATATACGTATATATATGTATATATATATATATATATATATATATATATGTATATACGGTTTTGGTACTGCTGCTGTTGCTTCCTTTAATTCTCTTTTTGTGGATTTCAACAAACACTAGATAGTTCTTATATATATATATATATATATATATATATATATATACATACTTTTATATATATATATATATAAATATATACTTTTTTTTATTACACTTCTCTCGGGTGAGGCGAACCTATAGCGCCGAGTGGGCGCCCCGAGATCCCACCAAAAACCGGTTGCAGTTCCTCTTGAACAGCTGCAGGTTGTAACGCTATGGGAACACTCGCGCGGCGAGGGAGTTCCACAGGTTCCCCGCTCTGTAACGGAACGAGTTCTGATGCAGAGATGTTCGCGCCGTCGGGAGTTAAACCACAAACTGATGCGATCCGTCGGATTATTTTGTGGAGCGTATATAAACCGAATTGCGCGGAACAATACCACAAATCTCCGAAGAAAAGTACCCGTGATAATATCTGTAAAACAGACAGAAATTGGCCACGCCCCATCGATGCTATAGCGACTGTAGTCCCGACGTCAGCGCCGTGTTCCCGATCAAGCGGATCGCCCGTCTCTGTTTGCTCTCAAGTAGGTCGAGTGTATGTTTAGGAGCCGAGCTCCATAGGTGAGAGCAATATTCGAGCGCGGGTCTAATTTGGGATTTATATAGGAGAAGAAGTTGGGGCGGTGTAAAATATATCTTTGCTCTAAAAAGATAACTCAGTTTTCCTGAGGCTGACCTGGCGAAGCGCGACACGTGTTTATGCCACGATACATTCCCACAGACCGTTACGCTGAACAATTTCAAGCTTTCCCCAGATTGGAGCGTGTCGTCACTCATCATCACCGAACCGATGATCCACTTTTCTTTGTGAATGTTGTACTCGTATATTGTGTCTTCGCTGCATTGAAGTCAACGAGATTGGCCCTTCCCCACTTTAGGGAGATCCTGATTCAGTGACTATTGTTGGCATTCCATTCAGGCCGGTTGCCTTCCTACAATCTAGTTCACGTAGCATACGTTACATAGTACGCGGGCGAAATCTCACATTCTGCATGAAAGACCGTACCGGCGTGATCACAGGTGGCTCCAAAAGACCGGGATCGAGGTTTGAATTCGCGGAAAATAAATTCGCGAATACGTTAGCTTTGTCCTTTGGATTTGTGACTAACGTTCCGGTGTCTGTCACCAACGGGGGGAAAGAGGAGGAAGCGAGGTTACTGCTGACAGCTCTTGCCATTGGCCAGAAGGAACGCGAACCAGTCGGGCACTCAAGGAGTTTATTGGTCACTCTGTCGTTGTGAGCTTTCTTCGCGGTATTCATCGCCTGGTTGCACGCGTTTCTGATCCTAACAAAACTCGTTCTGTTAACAGTGATGGCATTGGAGCACCATTGCTTGAAAGCTCTATCTGGTCGCATTTTTTATCAAACCAAGACTTATCAGATGAACTTCGTTTGATGGAATGTGGAATGTAGATCTCCGTCCCGAGAAGAATAATCTCTGTGACCGACTCCGCACAAGCGTTAATATCGGAGTCTCCGAAGCACACCTCCCACCATGGAAAGGACACGTAGAAATCTCGCAAATCGTCCCAGTTGGCAGCCCCATACTTCCATACATGGCGAAGTCGCCTAGGCCGGTTTTTCGCTTGAAATGCAAGTGGTAGCGCGACAGATACCAAGGAGTGATCTGAGTTTCCCAGTGGCGCTGAAACCTGTACGGTATAAGGACCCCGTTCGGGCGTGATAAACAGATCCAGGGTGTTCGCATAGTCATCTCGGGCATCCGGTACTCATGTGGATTCCTCCACGAGTTGAGTCAAGTTGTGGGTAACAGCAAACTTATCCGCCAGAATCCCAGCCTCGTAGGTTCTGTTCGAATTTACCAACCAGCCGGCAGTGTGCACATTAATATCGGACAACAATTTCAGAAGCTGGGTGGTTCATCTCTATCCAGTCGATGGTATGTGAAAGATGTTCGAAAAATGTCGCTGGTCGATCGTCAATCGGGGAGAGTCTTTACAAAGAAATTTAACACAATTCCTCAGCACGACCCTCAATCATATGATGTCCATGTTGCCGGGTTCCAACACCTCCATCCTTTGGCAAGCCAGATGGGACCGCGCGAAGACGCAGACTCCGCCCTTAAAAGGGAATCTCGAATGTAAGTCGTATCCTGAACAACGAAGATATGTCGAATCAGTTGACGAATCGACCTGGATCTCAGTTAGGGCAAGGATATGAAGTTTCGCTGTTTGCAAATATTGGTGGACGGCCTTTACATTCGTATTGGTGAAACCGATGCCCCTGATGTTACAAAATGACATTACCGGTCGAGCGTAGACAGAGCCTCGAGAGCGAGCCCGACTATGCGATGGCGAATTTCTTAAAGTTCGGCTATTTATCATAATATTTGTATGATGTTACCCCTGACATAATTACGAACCAATTCCTAAGTACCGATATAAGGAAGGTTAAAAATGTATGTACAGTGACCACCAAGTCATAATACTGAAAATGGGCAAAGGAACGAGGGGCGCCACAATGTAAGAACTTATCCTAAATGAAAGGACAACTCTTCGAATTAATCAAGAGGGCCTGCAAAGCAACAATCGAAGAAGGGAGCACGGTGAAAATTGGGAAAATACAGTGTGTGAGGCCGTAATGTCAAGATGAATACACATGGATGAAAAAAACCTTGCTACTGGTGGATGATCGAAATGAGAGTACTATAGGGTTTTCCAATAGGGACTTGACTTTTTTTCGGTAGTAAATTTTTATAGTTTGTAGACGTTGTTCGTTCGTATACTTAACCATCAAAACGTTGAGTTTTCTGAATAAATTGACAGTGACAGTTCGATGATTAGTGAAAGGGTGCGTTCACAAAGTAAATTAAAAGTTGTCAAGTTCCTATTGGAAAACCCGATAAAAGCACAGTGGCGAATCCCTGAGTTCTCCGAGATGCCTCCAAAAACTACGTGTGCTCTCTCGAATGATTGCAGGCTATAGCGCTATGGAAATACTCGTGCGGGAAGAAAATTTCATAAAATTCAACTTCTGTAACGTAACGAGTGGGCGGCATTGAGAGGTGGACCGCAAATTAATCGAAGTGCCTTTTGGACAAATGAAACGAATTCCTCGGAATAATAGCACTAATTTCCGAGGAACAGATAAAATCTGTACAACACACGAAGATAGCCTAGGCGCTTTCGAAGTAACAGTAACGTTGTGATGTTACAGGTGCATTGCCGACTAGGCGGACATCTCGTCTCTCTATGCTATCGAGTAGGTTGAGATATGCTTAGTAGCAAATATTCGAAAAATAATCGTGGGCGGGTCTACCTTGTGACTTCCAAACCTGGAGAAGTTGAGCCGAAGTTAAAAAAATAATAACTAGGCTTCTACGACACAGACAATACTTTAAAAAGAGAACTCAGTTGCCTGGAAGCAAGCAATATTTGTTACGTGTTTTTACCCCGATGCATTTCCAATGACCATCACCACGAACAGACTGATGCCTATATGAAATGATCTAGTCGTTCTTCATAGATTGTGAAACTGCCGATCCAATTTTCCCTGTAAATGTATTTGTTGCGTTGAAGTCGGCCAGATTGACTTGGATCCATTGCAGCACTTTTCCCAGATCGCGATCCAGGCAGTCGATCTGTTGGTATCTCAGCTGGTGCAAAGTTGATGTGTTAATTGACTGATCATTGGAAAATGAATATTATGTTGTTCGCTTCAAACAGTGATGGAGTCCGGAGGCCTCCCGGAATTAATAGAAATGGGATCCGAGTACACGTCATCTAGGACAAGGTGAATTGATAGATATTCGATGAGACTATTTACCCAGTCGGGCAGTTGTTGGAAAAGTACGTATAAGCGAAACGGTTATTTAGTAACGCTCTGTGCCAAACCCGGATAAAAGCGTTAGAAATATCTAATGTGGCTGCTCTTGTCATGCTTTTCAATTACAGTTGTCGAGGTGAAGGTCACAAAGCTCAAAAGTTCCTCGTATAGGAGCCCGTTGCAATTTAAATATTTAAAAAACTCGGTATTAATGATTCTCTCTAACTCCTCGGATAATACGGACGGTAACGTTATCGGCCGGCCATTTTATGGGAGGCACACTTTTTCTTTTCTTTGGAATTGGTTGAATTCGAGGGGTTTTCCAACGGTTAGGAAATGTTTTCTCTGCATAAGATAAGTGAAAGTTTGTCAAGGACCATTCATTAATCTGAAACACAGTTTTTAAGGACTGTGTTTTTTTTTATGCAATCCGATTGCAGAGCATGAGTTGAACATAACGCGGGCGCAACTCGAAATCTAACATTGAAGACTGTACCGTTGCGATCACACATCGTTTTAGCAAAACCAGCGTGGAGAATAAATTCACCAAAACATTGGCGTTGTCCATTGAGTCTATGAGTAGTATTGCGTTGCCCGCCACTGTCGGAGAAAAAGGATGAATAGGATGAACAGGATGAACTAAAGTTATTGCTAATAGCCTTTGCCATTGAGCAGAAGCTTGGGTACTCGAGTAGTTTGTTGGTTACTTTATAGCTGTAAACCTTTTTCCCGTTCTTAATGAGACCAGAGCACAACCGATTAAAAGCCCTTTCCATAGCTGCATCATTCTAGTTTATCGGAGGAATTTATTTTGATGCAATGTGTAACGCCAGGTTCCACTCCGAGAACAATAATTTCAGTAATTGACATTGCGCAGCCGTTAACGTTGGAGTTTCTAAAGCTATGTTCCGATCAGAAATGATGCAAACAAAATCTGGGGAACATCCCAGTTGGTAGCTCCCTATTTCCATACTTAGCGATGCTCTTTAGGTTGATTGGTCGGTTGAGATATAGAAGATTGTATAAGCAATATCTGACAGTGTTCTAAGTTTTCCATTGAGGCTGCCGTTTGTACGGGATAAATGCTTGAGTCGGATGATAGAATCATTCATTGCGTTGGCCCTTCCATTAGTTGAGTAAAATTCTGGCGGATAACGAGCGCTTCGACTTACCTCCCAACTTATTTTATGCTATTGGAATTGTGTGTATTAAATTCAAACTTTGGGGAAGCCCCTCAGCACGGTTTTCATCCAGACCATCTCCAAATGATTGGGTTTTAACGCTTTTTAGAATATCTGTGGGGGGGGGGGGGGGGGCTATTTTATCTCCAGAATTCTTTATCTCAGTGGTACGATAATATCTTAACTTTTACTGCAGTCCTGTCCATCAGGCAAACATCTGGAACACAGTCAAAAATTTTGTTCCGTTCGTGTTGCGGGGGACCTGAAATGGCGGCTTTATCTTGGGGCTACTACATATCTGTGGTCAAATTTTAGACCACACTTAAAAAACTTACCATTTCGTGGAATAATGCTTATGCACGGAAGACATTTTCTACCTGCTGGAAGGTTGCTCGAGTTCAGCTAATCCCCAAAAGAGGGAAGAGATCTCTCCCAAAATTACCGGCTGATACCATTACGACTATAGCCGGTAATTGTTGTTGTTGTTGTTGTAATGTTGTCTAAGGTGATGCAAAATGTCACCAATGCCCAGTTAATTAACTATTTGGAGTACAACGGACTTCTGAATGATAGCCCATACGGGTTCCGTGGCAGCCGGTTCACGGGACACCTGTGAACCATATAACCGATATATGGACATCTGCCACCGATGGGCATGGTGAATCAAAAGCGGCCACACTGGATAAATCCAAGGCTATTGACCGCGTCTAGCACGATGCATTGCTGATGAAGCTTCGTCCATAGGGGCTTTCTCAGCCACTTCGCGACTGAATGAAGAGCTTCCCCGAGAATCGATCGATCCCGGTTGTTGTACAGGGGGAACCTTCGGGTTTGTATCCTGTTAATTGTGGGGTGCCTCAAGATTCCATTTTGGCTACAGTCTTGTTTCTACTTCACATAAATGATTTGTTGGAGTCAGCCGATAACAAAGTGTGCAGTTTTGCGGATGATAGTACGCCTGTTTCCTCTTTTTCGAGTGATCGGCCGATCAGTGCAGCAACGTCGCTCCAACTGAGAAGTAGCCAGATCGACTCTCCGAATCGGGATCTGGATAAAGTCCTGTGGGTAATTTTTATGATGGCATCAGCAAGGATGCGGGTTCCATAAAACAACCACAGAGGAAAACAAAGGAACGACAAGGAAAACTCTGGAACTGTTCACTCCACGCTCGGGTCTTCGAGAGCGGTACACACTGAAGAATGCAAAATGAATGACAAGAAAACACTGATTATTGCTGGTACATTAATGTTATTTTATTGGCTCTGGTTGTTTCGGTTTTACAAGAACATAAAAGCACATTTGTTCTTAATCCTCAAGTTAATGTTTCTGATTATTCCGGACAACAGTTGATTTCTTATTGTTTGACTATGCATTTGGAACCAATTTACAGATACGCAGTAAGGACTGAAGGTGTATTGAAACGCGGACAACGAAATGACAACGACTTTTTTTACTAAACCTTGAGCATGGTGCGTGTGCACACTTTGGGATAAGAAATCTGACTAATTTTGACTTAGTAAAATTGGCTCAGCCTCCGGTGATTGCGATGGGTTTCAACGCGCACCCTCGCAGAAGAAACAATACTTCCTCCGCCACCTATGACCAATGAAAACCGATTTTCACTCCACTGGAAGGTTCGCTTGAATATCATCCATAACAATTGGATGTCTTTGGCGAAGGAAAGGAAAAAAGAAAGGGAAAAAGAACACATATGCCACAGGTTAAACATGCCGATCGATGCATGGACCGGGCATATCGCCGCCGTCCGATAAGGATACAACTTATGATTGACGCTAAGTCAATAGAGCCTTTGCCCACGCTGGCTAGGCACAGGGTAAATGGGATAATGAGGCTGGCGGGGCATACCGTCATAAATTATAGGAATCGGTTTCCTATTCTGTTGGTCTTATATCAACAAACCTCGAGGAGACGATCGAGGTTACAATGCATGAGTGCATATTATCTTAGGATATGTTTCGATAGCCAGCGTCAGAATCGTGGCTACTCGTTGTTTAAGTAACATATCCTGTCATGACCGATGCTGGTGATCGTTCCCAGATGCGGCAACGGTTCATATAATTGGTTATACTGGTATGCGAACAAATATGCATACTTGAAGGCCAATGGTTAATTTGGTTTTTTTTTCTTCGACACATAGGTCGCAGGCATGCCGTTGGAAATCTGGCTTGCAAATGTACAAGCCAGCAAGTAGCTCGAAATGTCTGCTTGGACAATGGATGGATGAAAAGATAACGCACGGAAAGGTTGGCGTGAGTTGATGGACATGTGCCGTCCATTGTTCGGTCGATACATGCCAGATGCACCGAGGTAGCTCGGTTGAAGCTAGGTTGATGTCATGGCAAGATGATAATCTTGTCATGAATTTATGTTTCCAGGTATGACCGCTCGAAAGAGGGCTTCGAACAGCCCATAAAAAGGCAAGCTGCGTAGAACAGGTACTGTAAGCTGTCTATGGGGTATTTGCAGGTTATATGGGGTATTTGCAGATTATATGGGGTTGGGGCGATGTGTGGCTCTTCGGCGCCCCGAACTTTGGACAGCTGGAATGCTCGATCAGAGGCTTCTGTCCATGGGAATGGGCGCTTGTCGTTGCGCTTAGCTCCTTTTAGGAATTCATTGAGGGGAGCTCGTATCTGGGCAGCGTTCTTCAGAGTCGGACGATAGAAGTTAAGCATGCCCAGGAAACGACGAAGCTCACTTACGTTGGTGGGACGAGGATATTTAATGAGGGCCTCCACACGGTCTGGCAGTGGGCGAATGCCCTGGTTGTCAACGACATAACCCAGATAACTTGATTGCTCCTTGGTGTATTGACACTTATCTGGGTTGATGACAAGACCGAATTCGCGGAGGCGCTCTAGGACTTGACGTAAGTGGCGTTTATGTTCGGCGTAGTCTTTGGAGGCGATGCAAATGTCATCAAGGTATGCATGGCAGCAATTAAAGCTACGTAATGCTGAGTCGATGTAACGTTGGAATGTCTGTGCGGCATTCCTGAGGCCGAAGGTCATCACTTTGAACTCGAAGCGTCCGAAGGGTGTGATCACTGCGGTCTTGGGGATGTCTTCTGGTGCCACCGGAATTTTGTGGTAAGCCCTGGTGAGATCCAGGGCAGTGAAAGCGTTGCACCCTCGTAACTTGTACGGAAAATCGTAAAGGTGTGCTATGGGGTATCTGTCTGGAACTGTGGCAGCGTTCAGCTGTCCATAATCGTCGCATGGGCGCCACTCACCAGAACGTTTCTTCACTAAGTGAAGTGGGCTTGCCCAGGGGCTGTCTGACGGTGCCGCGCGTAATTTTTCGGGAGCCAGGTGGCGAGGGCGCTGGCTTACCGGGGGACCTCGTGTTTCTATATGATGAAACACAGTAGCTTCGTGGCGGCGCTGGTTACGTAGAGGAATTGTTGTACGGACAAATTCCTGTACCATGGCCTGTATAGGGTCTAAACTCTTTGTGGCCCTTGATGTTACCGCTGAGGATGCCGGCATGGGGAAAGGGGGCGCGGTTGGAGCCACAAGCCTGTTACGGGTCGTGTCGACCAACAGGTTGTGTGCGCCTAATAGGTCGGAACCTATTAGGGGTTCATTAACATCCGCAATGACCAAACGCCATGAGATGGGATGTTGAAGACCCAGATCTAATGTCAGCCGTCTTCGACCGTACGTAAGTATCGGTGAATTGTTGGCGGCAGGCAGTTTAAGTGCGGCGGGCACGCGGTTGCACGGCGCAAACGATGGCGAGAGGACTGAGATATCGGCGCCGGTATCGACAGTAAAAGCGATATTCAGTTTGGGATCCCGGATGATAAGGCGACTTATGGATGCGCGAGGGTATCGGTCGGCAAAATTAGTTTAAAGGTCGCCCTTGATTGGTGGCTGGTTGTATCCAACCACAGGGCGCCTTGCAATTAAACGCACGATCACCGTAGCGTTGGTGATTGATACACCAAGGAAGGGTGATGGCATTGTTAGGCGTATTTTGCCTATTAGGGTTGCCGTTTCGGGGAGGCCGAGGCGTTGCTCGGTGGAAATTGGCCCTCTGAGGGGCATTTTGTGACGGTTGTTGCCGATTGAACGGACGACTCGGCACGGCTCGATTCTGGGCGCTTCGTTGAGCGCTTCGTTGAGTGTTTCTCATCTCCTCGCGCATTTGGTTCATGTTGCGAATGAGTGAGGTCTGGAGTGCCCGAAGGTCAGACGTGGCGACTTGGGCGGGAAGCCGTCTCTGAAAGGCTTCGTTGGAACAGTCCTCTTGGGTCCTTGGAGGAGGGTGAGGTGTACAGTAGGCGACGGGCCTTCTGTGTGGGATGTGCAATTGTGCAGAAGGTTGTTGGAGTGGCGGGTGGGTATTTACCGCAGCTACTTGATAACCTGGGGGTTCATCCGTGCAGGGTGGATCGCCTGAATATCTTCGGCCATTTGAGCCAGGTGACTCAGACTTAGGTCCGTTAGGACCGTCAAAATGGCCTGAGTCGAGCTGGGCAGAGACCTGAGGAAATGCGGCCTAATCTGGTCGTCTTGCATTTCCGGGCCCGCTATCGATCTTAAATGAGGGAGATAATGCGTGGGACGTAGACCAGCAATGCTGGTTTCCCGGGCCAACTGCTGTTGTCTAGTTGCCAATGGGACACTAAGGGCATTCAAGAGAGAGGCCTTAATGTCCGTGTAGAGTGTGATACTGGGCGATCTAATAATGTGCGCTACGTGCAGTAACTGATTGGGGCCGAGAACATTGAGAAGTTTTGCTGCCCGAAGAGCCACGGGGACTGGGCCGTCAGCTGCAAAAATTATTTCAACTGTTGCGAACCACAGCTCAGGTCTCTCTTGGTCGAAAGAAGGCAATTTAATATTAGGAGGCATTGTAACGACACCGGGGCATTGTAAAATGCAAGGGAGCAGGTTGTGCTGCGGCGTTATGGTTGGGAGCGACCTGCGCAGCAGGCATTTCTACGTTGGAGGCGTCGTGGAACTCGAGAGACTCGGGCTGTTCCTGATCCTCTTGGGGTGGAGCGTTCCTAGTACGGGCTATTGTGTACTGTGGTTATGCTTTAAGGGCAGAGTCGAGTCTAGGTTTCTCCGGAGGAAGTAGACATAGGTCGCAAGAGGACGCGAGGAGTGGGGAAAGGTCACCGGAAGTAGACATTATTTGTGTTACGAGCCAGAATCGAATCGAAGATTTCCACAGAGGAAACGGCAATAAACCGCCAGGTAACGCGAGGAGAGGCGAGGAGCCAAAAGAAAATCGTACAGAGTCGAGTGGTGTTCCTTAGAGTCGCGGATGTTTGCGAAAAGTCCAGTGCATGTAATTGTGCCCAGCAGGGGTTTATGGAAATCGTTATTTTACTAAGAACAATTGTGCGAGTTAAAGATCCGTAATATAGGTATATGCCGTTGCAACTAGGAATTGGTTAAACTATTTAAATGGATAGTACAACGGGAAACGAGTTTGCTAGAACTTTTAATATTTCCTTTCTTTAATGAGTCTTCAGTAGCGTGGTTTCGTTAAATAATATCCGTCGGATAGCTATTCTCTGCACAATGAGAACAGGCAAACAAACAAAAATTGTGCTATACGGAAATAACTGCGGTTGTTTAAACGCTTTTGCCAGTCTTCTTCAATTAAAGTACTCTAAAACTTAATAATATTATATGTTGTATACTATGTTTTATTTAGTTTTACTACAATCGATATGATTCGTTGATTCGTTTCAACTGGATAAATAATGAAATAATTTGTATTACTATAAAACAAAAATAAATTGAACACGGACTTAGGAAGTTAGAAAAGCTAAGAGAGAGAAAAAAAAATAATATATAAAAATATACAAATTTATTGACGTTGTATTTAGAATTGAGGGCTTGACCCGACCTGAACTAATTAACAAACTTATTGCTTTATCCTCAATTGGATTTCGTCTTATTTTTGTTTGAGCAAAGCTTACTGATTTAGCAAATTATTAAAATGAACAATTATTATTAAAATTCAAAAAGAGGGAAAGAACCGGATGTAGTTCAATCAATGTTTTGAGTTTACGTCCGTAATTGATACTGATGATCATTAAACTAACTAAAGAAATAAATGCGCAGTCACCATGGAAATTATTCGTTAAGTGTCACAAGACGTTTACTAAATTGATTTTATTATCTGGATTGCTGATTGCTAATACATTAATTGTCTTATTCGGAACATTTACTTAGTTTAGATTGAACAACAAGAAAAAAAAATAGCCAGTTCACTTTTCAATCGGCTTTGAAATATAATTTTAAATTATGTGTTGGGCGACTCGGAAGGAGCTCACCGCAAATGGAAAAGAAAAGTCACTACTGGAAAATATAAACAAGAAAACAATAAAAAAGGAAAGACCTGAACTCCAACGATGGGATGACTGGAAGTGTAGTCGTTTCTAAGGTGAAGCAGCGTACTGGTGAGGTGGGGCTCTACTTGCCCTTTGCTGTTGAATTTTGCACTCACTGTTTAATTGTTTTTCTGTTGTAGAAGGTGGTGTTGGGATACTAGATGCCCTTTTCTAGTGTCTTAGATGTTTTTTCAATTAAATTGCACTCGTACTTCTCCAGAAAATGCGTTCTCCATTCGTTGGATTGTCACCGGAAAAATGTCACACTTTTTGCACTACTGTTTGAAAATTTCGAAAGTTATGAAGAGGCGCGTGTCCACTAGTCGTGGTCACCAGTGTGGGTAATTTTTCTGATGGCATCAGCAAGGATGCGGGTTCCATAAAACAACCACAGAGGAAAACAAAGGAACGACAAGGAAAACTCTGGAACTGTTCACTCCACGCTCGGGTCTTCGAGAGCGGTACACACTGAAGAATGCAAAATGAATGACAAGAAAAAACTGATTATTGCTGGTACATTAATGTTATTTTATTGGTTCTAGCTGTTTCGGTTTCACAAGAATATAAAAGCACATTTGTTCTTAATCCTCAAGTTAATGTTTCTGATTATTCCGGACAACGCTTGTTTTCTTATTGTTTGACTATGCATTTGGAACCGATTTACAGATACGCAGTAAGGACTGAAGGTGTATTGAAACGCGGACAACGAAATGACAACGACTTTTTTTACTAAACCTTGAGCATGGTGCGTGTACACACTTTGGGATAAGAAATCTGACTAATTTCGACTTAGTAAAATTGGCTCAGCCTCCGGTGATTGCGATGGGTTTCAACGCGCACCATCGCAGAAGAAACAATACTTCCTCCGCCACCTATGACCAATGAAATCCGATTTTCACTCCACTGGAAGGTTCGCTTGAATATCATCCATAACAATTGGATGTCTTTGGCGAAGGAAAGGAAAAAAGAAAGGGAAAAAGAACACATATGCCACAGGTTAAACATGCCGATCGATGCATGGACCGGGCATATCGCCGCCGTCCGATAAGGATACAACCTATGATTGACGCTAAGTCAATAGAGCCTTTGCCCACGCTGGCTAGGCACAGGGTAAATGGGATAATGAGGCTGGCGGGGGATACCGTCATAAATTATAGGAATCGGTTTCCTATTCTGTTGGTCTTATATCAACAAACCTCGAGGAGACGATCGAGGTTACAATGCATGAGTGCATATTATCTTAGGATATGTTTCGATAGCCAGCGTCAGAATCGTGGCTACTCGTTGTTTAAGTAACATATCCTGTCATGACCGATGCTGGTGATCGTTCCCAGATGCGGCAACGGATCATATAATTGGTTATACTGGTATGCGAACAAATATGCATACTTGAAGGCCAATGGTTAATTTGTTTTTTTTTTCTTCGACACGTAGATCGCAGCATGCCGTTGGAAATCTGGCTTGCAAATGTGCAAGCCAGCAAGTAGCCCGAAATGTCTTCTTGGACAATGGATGGATGAAAAGATAACGTAAGGAAAGGTTGGCGTGTGTTGATGGACATGTGCCGTCCATTGTTCGGTCGATATATGCCAGATGCACCAAGGTAGCTCGGTTGAAGCTGGTTTGATGTCATGGCAAGATGATAAGCTTGTCATGAATTTATGCTTCCAGGTATGACCGCTCGAAGGGGGGCTTGGAACAGCCCATAAAAAGGTAAGCTGCGTAGAACAAGTACTGTAAGCTGTCTATGGGGTATTTGCAGGTTATATGGGGTTGGGGCGATGTGTGGCTCTTCGGCGCCTTGAAGAACCCCACAGTCCTGCAGTGGGGAAAGGCCAACCTGACAATCTGACAGATCGCACCACTTTGCGATTCATCTCCCCACGACGCGACCACATCTGTCTCATTCCATTACAGAGCGGGAAAGGGGTGGAATTCTCTCCGCGCGAGTGTTTCCGGAGCGTTACAACCTAGAACTGTTCAAGAGGAACTGCAACAGTTATTTAGTGGGATCATGGGGCGCCGGATCAACGCCTTTTCCGAGAAAAATGTAAAAAAAAAAAATTAAAACAAAAAAAATAATACATACACCTTTTTAAGCAACTGCAAAAGTCCAATAGATAATTAAGAAAGAAAATCAATTTAATTGACTGCAATTGAATAATTGCAATGTGCATCCTTAAGTTGACGGGGGTCAATGTCTTACCGCACTGCACACCACACACATTAAAATGTTATTTAACTGACACAAAACGCCCAAGTTATCTCGAAGAACAAGTAAAACTCTTGGCTATAAGGTCAGTGTTCAATTTATATACTAAAAACAATTCAAACACGTTCATCTAGTGTTTACTGTATATTAATAATTTCAACACAACTATTAATTTCTGGTCTTTAAGATAAAGTATAGTACGAATGACACAACGAATTTACTTGCGATCCTGTAATTTTATAAAATTTACTAAGGGAATGTGAGGCAATCCCAGCTCATGAAAAATCACCAGTCATTAAACAAAGTTGTGACACAGATAAACCGAAATAGGTGCCACAACAATTCAACTACCGAGTGCAGGTCCTTCCTTTCTTCATCCCGTTTTTCATTTTGTTTCCCATAATAGCTGTCATCCTATCAGAATGTAATTATCCTTTTTGCTAGTACTTTCCCATCAATGATAATCACAAGGATCTGGCACGTCGTTAAAAGCTTAATACGCTTTGGAACAGCTCACCAGGACACATATTCATCAAGACAATTCTACCTATTACTACTAGTCCTTTAAGTACATCCACTTACCTGCAGAAGCACCCAACACGGTCGTCATGTAGTCTTGCTTGAGTTTCCATTGTTTTACCGCATGCAAAGTGTAAGGGTCGAATAAAATGAAAAGTAGAAAAGGAATAAACGCACAAGAGAAGGATCTTCGCCGATGTGCACCATAATAAGTTTTATTTATGTTCCTCGCCACCAACTAGTGCACCAAAGGCCATAGTCGACAGAACATATGAACGGCATTGGCACTTCCTTGTCGCCGGTAATTAGTGGGGTAATGTAAAAAATAGTTCTGCTAATCCTTATTACTCTCATATACTTTTTATACCCTCAACATAAAATCCAGACATAATGCGTTTTTCCTTCTACTTCGCTATCGCAGTATTCTATACAGTGAGATCCTTTTTGGTTGCCATTCTGAGACTTTACATCAGCTCCTCACTTGGCGTTATTATACATATATTCAACATCCTTGCAGGGAGAATGACTACAAAGCAGCGCAATTAGTGCACCATTATTCTTCGGGCTGCTACAACAGGACGAGGTCTGGGTTTTATTTTTTTTTTTTATTTTAGTAACTTTCATCTGTAAAATTTTTGCTCTCTTGTGTTCTAGCAACATGGGAATGGGGCGACAAAAAACGAATGAGGACGGTTTTCCTTGCGTTCTAAAAACCACTACTATAAAGTGTTTAAAAACTGACAATTGAATGAGGATACTCAGGAAATACTCATTAAAAAAATGAAATATGAAAAAAGAGTAGAAAAAAAACCAAAGAGTAACGATAATATGCTCGTAATATTAGGCTCGTGTGTACAATTAAAAGTTTCGTTCTCGAGTCGAGGATAGGAAGTGTTGTAAAAGGCGCCGCAAACCATTCATACTCATATTTTGTCGGTAGAAAATCCATCCTGGCGCATTTTTTGAATGTTTTGGATCCCCGTTTGGTTTAACATCTTACCAGATCCCATTTTTAACATTTTGCTTTCTAAGACGTGTTTATATACTTTCTTTTAAATCAAATCAGTAAAAATGACCAACAACTCACACTGCCGATGGAATCCGCAACTGAATTTCCAAAG
This sequence comes from Microdon myrmicae, assembly GCA_963931805.1. Lineage (NCBI taxonomy): Eukaryota > Metazoa > Arthropoda > Insecta > Diptera > Syrphidae > Microdon > Microdon myrmicae. The sequence continues at coordinate 169,168,367 of OZ007496.1, read as the reverse complement.
TACATACACCCTGTCTCAACCACTTGTCGCTGCAATTAGAAAAATTTCAAATTCTCAAATAATTAGGGTAAAAACGGGATTTGTGGTTATTAGAATCTTCTTAGAAATTGGTAATGATTACCTAACAGAAATATTTGCAGTACACGCGGAACAAATGTCGTGGAGTGTAGATTTAAACTTGTCTTAATCAAGAGAGGCTAATCATTCAACGAAATTTTTGTATCATTTTGAATAACGTGAGGTGAAATTCAGCCATGATTTAGACATCACAACACTCTTTGATGAGTCCAGACGAATTGTTGATTTGAACAAAGTTTATAATAACCGTGAAATCTAAATAAAAATAAATTATCCTATATTTGCATTCAGCTGGTGTTGTTTAGGTATCGACCGTAAGTAGTTTTGGGTGCTAGGTGGTTGTGCGGAATTCATGTGAGGAGGAACAACATTTAAATGTTTTGATAAAAAACCGAACTCTGAACAACTCGTTTCGGTCTAAACAAGATCCATGTCAACTCGTCAACTGACGCGATATTTCTTCGTTGCTCAGGTTAGGACTTACATTACACATTTCGTTTTAAGGGTGAGTTTGCAGATTCGCCCGATCCAATCTAGGTTTCAAAAGGGAACAAGCATTAGAACCCATTAACTTGGACATCATTAGTGTGAAAATCGTGCTAAATAGGTCAGTCAAATTTCTTTGTTATCTCTGTTACTCCCCGAATGAGGATCGACCAGCGATACTCTTTGAACATCTTTGCCGCTCCGTCGACCGGATATAAATCAACCATCTGGCTTCTGATATTTCCGTTTTCGGTGACTTTAACGTACACAACTCCAACTTGTTACTACATTTAACAGACCCGTCGAGGCTGGGAGGCTCACTGTTAGCCAAAATTTGAATAACCTTGCAGAGGAACTTACGCGAGGGCTCATTATGTAAGATTCTGGATTTATTTCTGTTATCCGAGCCAAATATTTATACGACTGGGCCGTTGGGAAGATTAGACTGTTATTGACCCAGCACTCAATTTTCCGGAGGAGGACACAAACTACGGGATGTCAATTCCTAGAAGACAACATACACCAGGGTGCGCCGATTTCCTGAACAATACTACAACATAGGTTGATTGCCGTGGTTGCCTTTGACAACATTTCGATGCCCTTTCTGTAGTACGAAACGTACAAGCCTTCAAAATACACCTCGGTTTCTGCGATGACTTCCTTTTTCGATCAGAATCTCTTTCCCTGTAGCCACCGGTGGGGGTCAAGTCTGTATACGGTGGGTGAGCAAGCAATTCAAATCGTAATTGATTCAATTTGCCCAGCGCTTTCGAGGACGTGTGTGATGGTGCATTATTGTGATGCTACCGAACTTATTTCTTCGCCATATGAGGCCAATTTTTCTTTACTTCGTCGTTCAGATTGTCCAATATGCTGCATATACTCTCCTGCGACTGTTCTTCCCTTCTGCAAGTAATCGAAAAAGATTATGCAACGCGCATCGCCAAAAAACTAAGCCATAACCATACTGGTCGGGCGTTCGTCTTTTTGCCGCTTTCGTAGCCTTTCGTGACTTAACAGTCACTCTGGCGACTGTCTATGGAGCTCAGGCGTATATATACACCCCGGTTCTCCACTATAATCCATCGCAATTCTCCGCTTACTTTCTACTATCAGAATGTAACAGACCTTCTTTCAAAACCTCACTCCGTTATACAAAAATCCCCCTCTACATGTCGGCATATGTTCTAACCGAAACTAATGTCCAGAATTCATAACCAGGAATTATTCCCTCCCAGCTTTAAGGTCTACCGAGACGACGACCCTGATCGACCGAGTGATGATTTTTACAACCTTCCGCTGTTTAGTTAGCTCAATTGTTTACTTTCAATTTATTACTAAAACAATTTATGGCCAATATATTGTATTCTGATTAAAAGTACGAGACTCACGTGGCTGCTGCTGAACTGGAAGGAAATCTTTCCGGTGCTGCTCCTATTGAAGGTAAGAACGTAAACGGCTTAGAGTGGTCCACTTAGAAAGATATGATGAAGTCAACCCTGAGAGGTATGCGACAATTCTGAAAGAGACAATGAGACTTCTAAAACGCAAAAAACGCGAAGGGGAGAAGACGGATCGAAAAAATCCTAGAAAATGCCAGAGCAAAGAACATCAGAGGTATGTATGTCGGCAAGAATTCAATTAGAAGGGGCTACCGAGGGAGCCAATATAATTCGAAACGAAAACGGTTCTCTGGACACAGAAACAAACAATCTCGTGACTAGATGAAAGCAATACTTTGAAAACCTGCGCAATGTGCGCACCCATCAACTACAAATAAACGCACCAGATGTACATACAACCCAGCCTCACATCCCAGAGCCCTCTTTCAACGAAGTTATAGACGCAATAAATCTATTGAAAAACAACAAGGCTCCCGGAGCCGACTACATACAGACAGAGCTTGTGAAGCATGGAGGGGAGGCAACGCTCGAAAGATCCACCAGCTCATCAAAACAATATGGGATAAGGAAGTCACTCCCGAAGAATGGAAAACCTCAATAGTCGTCCCCATTTTCACAAAAGGCGACAGATCTGGCTGCGAAAACTACAGAAGAATATCACTGCTCCCAACCACACACAAAAATCCAAACAAATGTCATACTGGCGAGAATCACATGGCACGCAGAAGAAATACTGGGAGACTAGCAATCCGGATTCCATACGAACCGGTCAACAAGCGACCAAATTTTCACAATTAGGAAACTGCTGCAAAAGAAGTGAGAATACGGAGAGACGGTTCACTACCTGTTCGTTGACTTCAAAAAAGCCTACGACTCAGTCGCAAGGCAAAGACTCTACCATATTGTAGTTGAGCTGGGAATCCCGAAAAAATATGTAGCCCTCATTCAAATTTATATGAACGAAAACAAAGGGCGAGTTAGAATAGAAAACCACCTTTCCAAACCATTTAAAATCCGCGATGGACTAAGACAGGGGGATGGCCTCTCACCATTTCTCTTTAACCTTGTCCTCGAGTATGTCATCAGAAATGTACAAGACGACAACATGGCCGGATCATCCCTAAACGGGGTCACACAAGTGCTCGCATATGCGGATGACATCGCCATTTTGGGCGATAATCTAGAAACTCTAAGTAAAAACAGTACAATCATCATGCAAGCGGAAAGCAGGTGGGCCTTAGAAAACACACATAAACATCAGGGGCAAGATATTTGAAAATGTTAAAGAATTTAAATGCCTCGCAACAATACTGACGGCCAGTAACGAAATGTCGAAGGAAATTAACAAAAGACTACATTCTGGCAAAGGTAGCTGGCATGCTGTCAGTAAACTATTAAAATCCAAACTGCTATCACGTAATATAAAGCTCCGTGTCTATAGAACCATAATCATGCCGATTGTTCTATACGGGTGCGAAACATGGGCTCTCACAAAACGGGAAGAAAACAAATTCCGAGTATTCGAGAATAAAGTTTTAAGGGGTATCTTTGGCGACAAAGATGACGAGGAGGCAGGGCAATGGAGGAAACTCCACAACCACGAATTCGAAGAGCTATACCGCAAAACCACAATACTGAGAGTAATCAAGTCGCGAAGATGAAGATGGGCCGGACACGTAGCGCGAATGGGCAACGATTGGACCGTGCATAGCATTCTTGACGGTAAGCCAACGGGAAAGATACCGACAGGGTGGCCGCGACGGAGATGGGAGGACAATGTGACGTTGGACCTTGAGGAGATCGGATCGGATGGTCGAACGTGGAAGGAGAGCGCACGGGACAGGGAACAATGGCGGAGTCGAGTCGGTGAGGTCATGAGCTTTCTGGTTCCTACAGGCCAATAAATAGTAATCAAAGCAAATCGGGTAAACGGCAAGTCAACCGGTATGATACTTCTGGATATCGAAAAAGGATTTGATACCGAATGAAACAGTGATTATTTAACTTATTTAAAATGATTGAAATTTTCCTATATTTCTTTTTAAAATTGTTCAAAGTTTTTTGACAGACCGTCGCGTCGTCACAAAGTCGCTGTCAACAGCAGTGTTCCTCAGGGGTTAGTACTTGGGCCAATTTTATACAACCGGTATATCTCTGATATCCCTCAATTACCGCATTGTGAAATTGCTCTATATGATGATAATTCCGCAATATCTTTGTCGCACGCACTTGGTCTCAACATCCAAACAAGCTTACAATTCGCGGTAGCTAATTAATTATTTGAAGGAATGGCGAATAAAAGTAAATGCGGAGAAGATGTAAACTATCTTTTTCACAAGAAAAAGAAATCAATTTTTCTACCTTCCAGCCTGCAGTAATTGGATACCACATAAAATGGGAACCAGTTGTGAAGCGAACATACAGGGCAAAGTTTCTGCTCTCAACCCGGCGAAGGCCAGGACGACCCTTGTTCCTGTTCCATCCAAGTTGACATGCAGCCTCCACGTGACACTATAGTGTTTGAAATAATAGTGAAGAAGATCGTGTGATTCGAACTGACGATATGACAGCTCGAATCACGAAAAAAATTTTACCTAAGCGTTACACACCAGGCTACTGACCGTGTTTAGAATTTGATTTCCAAACTCGACTATATTCCACTGATGTGAATTATTTTTATTATTTATCGCTTGGTATACGGTTCTGATGTATTTTTCTTATTCGATTTTTTTCGTTCGTGTTCTTCACTATTTTTGCCTGTGAATTGTGTGTATCTGTTGTTAGAGTTGCCACAACACCCTGGATAGGTACTTTGGCACCTGCCAAGTATTGAACCAATGCATGCAGCGACATCCTGAGAAAGGTTGTGGCAAGGCTAATAACCTTGCCCGGAAAAACAAATTATTATGGACGATTTAACAAGTGTCGGATAACGACCGGAAGTCGGTGGAGAGACTTGCTAAGTAAGGACAAGACCGGATCCCGATTGTAGTGCCGATGATGATGATGGAGATGATATATGTATATATATATATATATATATATATATATATATATATATATATATATATATATATATATATATATATATAGTATACATGTGCTTTTAATTGTAAGTATTGCAATCCAATCTGTCTTTTAATTTATTTTAGATTTTAAGTAAAACTTATATGAAGCGTTTTCTTGTATATTTCCCTTTAATGTAATTATTTCCTCAATTTTCTAATTTTTAAAATATTGTATATTTCAGTTGAAAGATATTATGCTTTCGTATATATCATATCTCTGAATTGTAAATTGTGCAGAGGTTTCGCCTTTATAATTAATATACAATAATAAAAAGAACATGGTGGCAACAAGAGGGTGTGATATGCAGACAAGTGCGGATCTGAACTACAATGGAAATGATGATGGTTCTATGGTGTTCGGAAAACTAGGCTACCAGAACACAAAGCTAACAAATATGATCAAAATAAAAAAACCACGGAATATTAATACGCCATGTGTGAGGTGGTTAAGAGCATCAGCTGCCTCTATGATAAAGAAGTGCAAAATCGTCTAAACAAGCCGTCTGATCCGGTTAAAACAAGCGATAAAAACATGCAAACCCAACCAAACCAAAACCCGCTCATAGATAGCAGCAGGGGTCCGCGGGAGATTGGGGGCGTCATGGTCCACATTTGCCCAAAAAAGAACGAAGGGAGATTCAATATCAAGGGGTGAAGAGGCAAAAAAAAAAAAATACCAGGAAAGCCAACATTAATGAAAAAAAAAAAAATTCCACGCTCGGGCGCTATAACAATATCCAAAACCAGGGAAAAAAAACATATGCAGATATATTGAAGTTCGTGATGGCCAAGCCCGAACTAAGTGAACTCGGAAATAGCCCGAATAAAGTTCGAAAGACGGTAAAAGGGGAATTGGTGCTAGAACACGAAACAGCGACCACAGGCTACCACTGAGACACTGAAAACAAAAGTACAACAAGTATTAAAGAAGGATGCTGTCGAGGAAATCCTGACCGCAATTGCTATAGAGTTCCCTGAACTGAACGCGATCCCAAAGGAAGCGGTAAAGAGCTTAAGAAGGAAACCAGATGGTACACAGGCTGCCATGATACACATACCAAGAGAAAAGGCTGCCATCTTGCTGGCTACCGGTTTCCTGCGGGTCGGATGGTTGAGATGCGGACTAAGAGACAAGGAGTACAGTAACGAACAGGGCAGAGAATTACAAATACCGATCATTTAAAAATACTGTTGCCAATCCTCTGAATCAAAACGGACCGGTTTAAGTGCATTAAAATGAACCTAAGCAATTATGGATCCGGACAAGATCTCCTTTCCCAAACGGTTAAGAAATATGGTGCCGACGTGGTACTCATCAACGACCAGTACAGGATGCCTGGCACTGGCATAATTACATGGGCAGAAGACAGCAGCGGAACTGCGGCCATCTGGATAATTCGAAATTCTCCGTTCGAAGAATTTAAATGTTTTTTATTGGTCTGTACCATATGAAATGTCAGATTTTCGCTCAGTCGGAAATAAGAAATTCTCGAGTGAACATCTGTGCCAGAACGTTAAATTTGTTTTTTTTTTTATAAAGTAAAGTGGTACGTGTGCTTGACGTGTGGGAATTTTAGGGTTTATTTAGTTTAGTGAGGCCAGAACCCCTATTTATTAGGCTTAATTCAAGCTTAAATTAAATTAATATAATACCTTACAGACTAACTTAAAATCCAGAGTAGTAATTCAGACGTTATTAAGTGGGTGCCTCATGAACGGTTCGTTACAAGTACAGTTTTTTTTTCTAGGAATTGTTTACCATGCTGTCGGCAGTTCAAATTCGAATACTCTTCCTTTATGAACTTAAAACCACTATATGACGTTGGTTTGGAAAGTTCCGTTCGGGAGATTTGAGCCTTGAAAATGAACCATATGGGAAGCCGGGAACGTTAGTTGACGACTATGCTTTAAGAGCAACAGTGGATGGGGACCCAACGTAATCAGCGCGGGAGATTGCATAAACCATGAGATTATCCCCAATGACAATAAGACGACACCTTTTTCTCATAGGAAAGGTAAAGAAACACGATAAGTGGGTACCTCAAGAACTGAACGAGTCCCAGAAACCAAGGCGCCTGGAAATCTGCGCATCGCTTAGATTAAGAAAATAAACTGAACCGTTTTTGCAACGGATAGTCAGCCACCTGTGATATAAAGTGGATTCTGTATGATAACCGTAAAAGACCTGGGCAGTGGTTGGATGCAGGTGAAAAACCAGAACACACCCCCAAGCCCGATCTTGACCCAAAAAAAGGTTATGGTGACAATTTGGTGGACATCGAAAGGAACAATCCACTTTTTATTTCTTCAACCAAAAGAAACGATAAACGCTATCAAATATTGTGAGAAAGCCGACATATTGCATGACAAATTGGTTGAAAAGCAACCTGCATTGGTCAATAGGCATGGCCCGATCCTTTTGTATGACAATGCTAGACCGCATACCTCACAAGTAACAGTGAAAAACGGTTGCACTTGGGATTTGAAATTCTTTCGCATCCACCGTACTCTCCTGACATTTCCCCAATAGACTACCATCTTTTCCGCAATCTGGCTTCATTTTGCCGGCACAAGGTCTTCCGGAACTGAGCAGAGGACATAAAAGCCTTTGAAGATTTCATCGCCTCAAATAGCCAACACTTCTACGAAAAAGGAATATTTGACCTTGTATCATGTTGGAAGAATACCATAGATTCCAACGGTACCTATTTTGATTGAATAAAAATTTACGGAAAAATAATATTGGCTTTTAAATTTTTACTATAAAATTGGACATTCCGTGTGGTATAAACCCAATAAATAGACTAACACAAAGAGCTAGAGCTAAGCGCTTGTTTATAATTGCTGCAGATTTCAACGATTAGACGGTAGAATGGGGAAGCACCTACATGTGGTGCTACTTAATGATGGTGCTGGGGACACCTTTGTAAAGGAGAGATGCCGCTCCAAAATCGACATCACATTTACCAGGTCCATGCTGGTAAGAAATATGGAGTGGCCAGTTTTGGACAACTACGCCCATAGTGACCAGCAATCGGCGATGTTCCAAATACTCCCACACAGGAGGTATTTCTGGCAGATCGACTAAGAAAGTCCAGACAAATTAATGCAGAGAGAACGACCTGCGGAAGTATGTGATGGTTCTATGCCACGACAAAGACAACCAGCAGGGGCTATCAAACAAATGTATTGTGCGCTAGTGCAACATGTTACGACGTTTGCAACAAAGAGCAAGAAACCATAACACATACCCACAGGTATGTGGTGGTTCTCTATACCAGATGGAGAACCAACCCGCAATTCCATACCTTGTATCGACGACTTTCAGCGGGTCATTTCTACCCATTCTCCTTATAAGCTATTCCACCTGTAAAACATGTTAAACGGACGCATAGCTAAACTCATAATCCTATGCAGATAATGCATAATTCAGTTTGGCTACATTTTTGCCATACGGCAACTCCATTTCTGCTAGCCCATGAGATTTTCATCGGAAATCACATCATGTCGGTTAGCAACAACAAGTCGAAGCAAACGACACCGTCGCATCATAGCGAAACCGCTGGGGAATTTATCAAAATATCTAATTAGTTTTCATGATAAATTACCCTAGCCAATTTGGCCTCACTTCGTCTTTTCTTCAGATCACTCATTCTCTGGGGATCAATGCTCTCTTTATGCAGGTGAATAGCATCAGTTTAATTTTTCTCTCCTTCACAGTTCTGTCTTCGTACAGATCAATGTGCTCTGAGATCACCAAATTCACCGAATTGGGTTAATGGGTTATCCTCAGGGTACATTGATTCATGTACACACAACCAAATCCACCCCGAGATCACAGTACATCGTGTTTCTGTTCTCCCATTCTTTCACTTTCTTCGATCATCAATTTACCGATGTAATCCACCACACATCGACGAACGTGGTAATGAGCGAGTAGAAGTATGTTCTCTTTTGGTTGTCAAGTGCAAAAATTAAATAACCCAACTTCATCCCCTTTCCAATCAGTCGATTAACAACCAGCAACGGGGTAAGTCGTTACCCAACGACCGCAGCGTGTGCATGCGGATGCACACGCTCGCGCGCGATGTAGTCTCCCGTTACACAATCGAATAAGAGTGAGTCTACGTGTTTAATTGTTCTGCGATTCGCTTAGTTTTAACTCCGCGATGTTAAAATTATTGTGAATAATTTAAACAAGATTATAACCAAAGTTTGTTCTCTCGTGCTAGATTACTTATTCGTAAACGACATTTGTCTTTTGAAATAAAAACAAGCTACGCGAAAGATACTACGGTTACTACACAAATACTACCATCAGTTCTCTGCTGAAATCGGATTTCATAATGTGCACCGCTGTTAAAATTTCCAAACTCAATTCGGTTTCCTTTAGCCAGCTCGTGTACGATAAAATAATTTCAAACAAAAAAAAAAAAGGAAAGAACATAAATAAAAACTAATATAACAAGGAACCCCAGTGCCTTTTATTAGAATCGTCTAGCAACATCGATGGGGAAGATAGTGAATTAGTACCCATGATCGGCACAATACTCCAGAACCCCCACAGGTACATTGAGAATTCGTTGACAAACGGAAGAAGTTGAGGAATGTGATCCACAAGAATAAATATGACGCATTCTGCTCCCTAGGGGTTGAATTAAATAACAACACATGGGCAGCGCCCACAGGATAGTTATGAAAAACTTATACAACAGAGTCGTTGTTGTCCTCTTCCCGCAATACGATGAGGTGATGAGAGCGCAAAAGGAATGTGACGTTACTGAAAGAAAAATACCTCGCGTGACCACCGATGAGGTGCTCTTGTCTCCAAAGGTCGTTAAAAAAAAGACCCCGAGACTGGATGTGATCCCTATCGCTGTCATAAAAACTGTTTTAACAAAACCTGAAAATCGTCACCAGTCTCTTCACAACCTGCCTCAAAACAGGACAATTTCCTCAATGATGGGGAAAACAGCAGCCTGTGCTTATACCAAAAGGCGTAGAGAATCCAGAAGCGCCGTTGTCCTATCGCCCGTTGTGCGGACAGGACAATGCCTCTCGCCTGGAACAATTCACTGGGGACATCGGGGATCTCTGAATGGCAATATGGGTTCCGGAAAGGTAGATCAACCGGTAATGCACTATCTGTTGTGTGCGACATCGCTTGCAATGCGATAGCTGGAGCACGATGGCAAGGAGGTACGAATAAAATATTGTGCGGTAGTGACACTAGACTTTAAAAATGCACTTCGCTCTGTGAACTGGAATCGGATTCTAGAAGCATTGTGCGATCTACAAGTCTCACCCTACGTGGTGCGTATACTAGCAAACTATCTCTCGGATAGAAGACTGCTCTATGACAGAGACCAGGGACCACAGGAATACAAAATAACAGCGGGTGTACCTCAGGGATCTATATTAGGTCACCTGTTATGGAATATCATGTAGGATGGTGTGATCAGGGCCAATGTACCAGAAGGCGTTAGAATTATTGGGTATGCAAATGATTTGGCGATAGTGGCCGTAGCTAAACATCTAGATGACCTGGAGAATATTTGCTCTCAAGCAATCCAGCATTAAATACTGACTAAATATCGATGGTGTAGCGCGAGAAGAGTCAATGCGTATAAACAATCTGCATCAGATTGGCCTTTTTTGCGCTACACCATCAATATGGCCGGACTGAAACTAGCTGGACATAAGAGGAAAGCAGTTTTAATAAGCACACACAAGAAAGTTCAACACATTGATTTAAAGATGGAAGGACAAATAATCAGATCCAGTCCCTATCCCTATATGAACTATTTAGGTCTTATACTCGACAACAGGTGGAGCTTCAAGGAATACCTGAGCAAAACGACTGAGAAAATGGCAAGAGTATGCAACATTTTGGCGAGACTGCTACCCAATGTTGGTGGACCGCGGCCCTACATAAGGAAAGTCATAACCAGCGTCAACACCTGCACTGTAATGTATGCAGCTCAAATATGGGATCCGCACAGTATAAGTCGTACATGAGGGGAGTGAACTTAGCACATAGGCTGGCATGACTAAGAGTATGCTGGGCATTCCGAGCGGTATCCGAAGATGCCATAAATATCTTGCCCGGGAGGAAACTACTTGATATTGCCAGTAAAACAAACGCTGTATTGCATGAGGTCTCTCAAGAGAATCGTCAACGAATGCGGTCACAATTAGAGCTCTCAAGACTAAGAGAATGGCCACGAAGGTGGGATATTTCCACCAAAGAAAGACGGACCCACACCATGATACTTGATGTACAAATCTGGGTGAAAATAACGTATGGAAAGCTGAACTACCACTTCATTCAACTGATATCAGGACATGGATGTTTTCGGCAATATTTGCAGAAGTATAAGCATGCCAATCACACATAGTGCTTATATTGCGAAAGCAAAATAGAAAATGTGGAACACGTACTTATACAGTGCGTGAGATTCGAAACCACACAAACGATTGTGGAGAACCATATGAGACGTACAGTTACTCCGGCAGGAGTAATGAAATACATGCTAAGTTCCAAACAATCATGGTGCGTAGCAAATGGTATTCTATGCGACATGATGCAGCAGTTGCGAGGGGACGAGCGGAGTAACTGGTAAACTCCGCTACGCCCTGCGATCGCATATCTAAAAGAAAGTTCCGCGGGGATCAACGGGAATATGTGCCTGGCGGGAGATGGTTTTAGTCGGCAAAAATCCGGCATGCCTCTTGATTGACCCAGAGGTATCTTTTAAAGATTACTACCTTCCTACTGAAACCAAAAAATACACATACAAATAGTGAAGAACAACATCGATAGAAAATCGAATCGCAAAGCAGCAGAACCGTAACCATCGCAACAGTTAGTAATAAAGGTTGAATATACTTCAGAATAACGATCGAGTTCCAAAATGCGATCCTAAGTTTGATACTTTAATGGTTCGATTCTCACCTGTTTCAGCGTGTATCCAAATCGCGTTCTATCTCGCGAAACGCTATAAGATAATCGGTTCGGCGATTTTAACTTATGACAGTAAAAATTAACAATATTCTAGCATCAGTCTATAGCCTCTGTAGAGTTAGCAAACGTGTTAAATTTCGAGGCCACACAATTAGACCTTATCGTCATTTTCTTTAGTTTCATTCAGTCCCCTAGTCCGCTTAATCATCAATAACTACCACCCCCCTCTTCTCTCGTCCTCGTTTTTCTGGTCTCATCAAGATCTACGCCCCCTAGTAATCTCTACTACTACGACTTAAACTTATCAATGATTATCTAAGTAGGCTTTTTTTAACTACAGCGAACCATGTGTAAATGATGCTATCACACACTTCTACGGAGAAATTTACAATTCTAACTCACGCGATGTTTCCTATTTTTGTCATAAAATGTCGACCTCATCACCCGCTTGGTACAATCACTGGATTCGTTCCTTACGAAATAAAAAGAATAAGATGTGGGCCATTATCCTCCGGAAGTGTATAGTTAACCATTATTCTGATGTTTTCGGATATTATTTTCAGTTTACCGAACTTTAAAATACGCTCTACCAAAACTACTTAATCATACTTATATACAAATTAATCTAACAAAAGACCCCAACTTTTAATATGTCAATTCCAAGCGATGATCCAACGGCTACCGCACTTTGCTCATCCACAAGTCGGAAATCTCAACCGAGCCACTTACTATCACTAATCTTCCCCCCGATCACTTCACATAAACCTTCACCAATAACGCCTTTGTACTCGAATCTACGTATTTCGATTATTTATCTCACTTCTCCCTTGGCCCAGTTTTACCCCATTCCATCGATCCGCACTATATTGAAAACAAATTAATCCAAATCAACGACAAATTCACACCCGATGTTTATTCTTTTAGTTCGCTTTAGAAAATTTCCTACTTATTTCCCCAACATTTGGAAATCCTCCTACATCACGCCCATACACAAGAAGGGCCCCAAATGCACTTTTACGATCTGTCGCCCTATAGCTAAGCTTTCCCATGTACCCAACCTTTTTAAAGGATTTCTCCTAGACAACGCGAATTTCTTACAGGCAGATCGACAACAACCAACCCAAGTATGTCGACATACGATTTGGTCACAACTGATCTTAACAAAGGTTTCGACAAAATTTCTCATAAGCTTATACTTTTTAAATTGTTCGCCATGTATTTGGAACTCATTCTGTTAAATTGGAAAGCTTACCGACTAAAAGACAGACTCTATAGTATTTGTTTCAGATCCACGATATGTAATCTCTTCCTGACTACTTCCTGGGTCCCCCAAAGCTGTCACCTCCGATCACTACATTTCATTCTAACTACAAACGACATCGATAGAGTCATGAAGCATTCCTATGTACGCTGATGACACAACATTATATAAAACTATCATGTCACCACTTGATTCTGTACTGGTTCAAATAGATCTTGACAACTTCTCGGTTTGGTGACGCAAAAACTGCTTAGAGTTTAATATTGTTAAATGTCAGTCTGTCGCGGTGTCGCCAAACCCCACGGTACACTTACCTAAAAACCCCCATTATCTACCTCATCCCAAGACGCATACGTTTTCGCCAATGCAATCGCATTAGGCACCTGAAAATGCTTCACGCATTAAAGAGATCAAATCTATGATCTTTAAGTCCCTGTAAAGAAAACTTACCTTTCATGCATTCTCTCCGCATATCAATTCTCTGCAATATTTCTTTATTACCTTATCAGGAATTCCAAACCAATTTCGGCATCAATGTTTCCAGACAAATTCCCCTAGACGAATTCCTGTAAACAAAAGATTCGGTTTACATACAATGTAACCTTCATGACAGGGATCATAAATATTGCGCCGTATATTTTCCCAGCCTCGACGTGTGTACAAAAAACTATCTCCACACACATCGGCTGGCGACCCCTTTTAGCCAGCGATAAACGGTCCAACGCAGATGCATGTAATTAGCACCATCTGCGTTGAGACTAATGCCTTACCAATACACTAAGTGAAAACTAAAGAACGCTGTTCCTACATACGTTTCCTGCGATACCATAAGCAATTTATATCGTTTGTGGTATCCGAAAAACATTTTTTTTTTCATTTAATGAGCGGCTGCTTTGTATTTAGCTGACCCTCATTACCGAACGATGCATAAGCAAACCCATTAGCATCCGACGAGATTGGATTTGTTTACACACATCTCTTGGATGCCCATTATGCCTCTTCTTTGTGTTCCACGTTCGTCTAATGGTTTTGATCCTTGAAATGAACCGACGTACACCCATACATGTGTGCCATGACGATCTCCTCTAATGAGATCCGGTTATCACTACAAGTAAAGGAGATGCATCCAAAGTTTCTTTTGACAGTGACTTAATATCGCTGAGTCGTATTTTAACATCCAGCCACGCTGGTAGGTTTTTCTGCTGCTCCCCGTGGCGTCGTGGGGACGCATCGGTCCCGAAGTCAAATTCCATCCGCCGACCACGCTGGTCGTGCGACTCGCGCAGTCCTTAGCCCTGCGGATGCAATATTTCCCTGAGTCGTGTGTGTGTACTAAATTAAAATTTGTAAGGATAAAGCAATAGTATAACAAGTTAAGCGAGATATAAGAACCTTTTATCACCCGTTAAATAAATAAACCTTTTATAATAAATAAGAAGTGCGTGTCAATTATTTAATTCTTGTGGACCGTGTGTTTCGGACAATTTTTCCTCTTCCTGTTGTAGACGTTGCGTCGTCACCATCGGTTTGTGTTTTTCTGGTTTACCTTCTCGCGGCTGAACAATACGATCGCCGATGGGGATAGAAGTGAACCGAGTGTCCGTGTTGGCAAAATACTTCCTCCCCACAAGTCAATAACCTTTTCGCAAAAATGCATGTCGACGGGAAGGAGTCCCCGCCCTGTTCACAATCAAACCCTCGCCATCGTCCAACCGTCGTATTTCATGTGATAAAGAACTTAATTTCCTTTCACATATCGATAAGATGATTCTTAAGGCCAACTCAACTCTCGGGTTTCTTAAAACAGTGAACTAAAGAATTTTCCTACCCCTATATCACCCGGTCTCTCCAGATTTCCTTTGTCCATCTACTGTTCGAATATGCCACTCAGGTATAGTCCCCCTATCATCAACAGACACACATTCGCAAAATCTATAGCGTTTAACGTGTTGTTTCTTACATTTCGCTTTCTGTGGATTAGGATGGGAAACTCTCTAATCTTTCCCCTTTACACCAACCGTGTCAAATTAATTAACCTGAAAACCCTGGAAGAACACCGAGTCCTGTCCGATATTCTATTATTTCACCAACTTCTCTTTGGCTCCATCGACAAACTTCTCAACTCTATTTTTTCCGGCGCAAGCCAACACAATATACGTAATCCTTGCCCGGTCTACATTCCCCCTCTTACGGCTCCAACGAACCCATATCCCGAATACTACGAAGTGTCAACTCCAAGTTATTCATCTTTAACTTCAATATTAGCACCTTCACTCTTAAACACCACCTCCTGAATGTCCCCCTCTATCTTCTTTTCATCTCCGGTCCTATTCCTCACCATCGTAGTAGAGTTCTTAATTAAGTTAGTTCATAAGTTAGATCTAAGAATCTTTTTGTAAGCTTGCTCTAACCTAAAAAATGGGGTGTAGCCTCACTAAACCTAAACCTACCAAACTATTTTATGTTTGACGTGATACTTGTCATTTTATTTATTAGTGAGACGTTTATAGACAGATATAACTTCATTTATTTTGCTATGCGATTTTAACATACAGTCGCTTCTTTGGTTATGGCTGTCAGTAATTTTTTGTCCAATTTGGGTTGTTCAATTTGGGTTGGTTGTGTCAATAATATTTTGGTTGAACGTATGTAAGTCACTCGTGCATAGCAAACAGCACAAACACTCACTTATGGCACAGTCGCTTGAAAATAACTCTATAATATTAAAATAATGAAAAAGCATTTTGTATGGGGTGAAAGAAGAAGGAGCAAGATACAATATAATAGAAAAAGGAAAGATATTACTTGTTAAGGATTTAACCGAACGTTGACAATCCTACCGAAGGTGGGTTGCAATTCATTGTAAGAAGTGGCCATAGACCGTGTATATGCTCTTACAAAAGGTATGTCCAAAAATGTATTGTCATTCCGCACGGATTATCAATTAATTAAGGAAGGTTAAGGAGCATGTAAAGTGGTATGTACTTTGGTTCCTCATTGCATTACTTTTGCCCTGGTTCACTTATTAGATTTATGTATCCAGTTGCTTATTTGCACTAAACCAAAAGCACATGCGACTCACGGTTTATTATTTTAGCATGGAATATTATCTTGATTTACCTTTTCCATTTAACATTGTAATAAAAAAAGGAATGGTTTATTTTAGTGGGGATAACGTAGTCCTTAATTTTACTTTATGATTGTTCGTGCATTAATGACACCAAACCCAGGTAAATACAGGTTGAAGGAACATCTGTCTGGTAACAATGGCACATCTTTCTTAATCTGCATAAGAAATTAGTATTTCAGATACTCAGACTAATTACTTTTTCATTGTAATACCCGTCATTCGATAAAGGTATCCTATTTGAAATATTAATCTCTCGAAGTGTGTACATAATGAATAGGGATTAATACTTGCGATTACCCATGATTTCCAGACGTTAATTAGCAATTATCGCGACATTTATGTGTCAAATATTCTCATTACCACAGTAGTTATTATGGCAGTATATCAACTATCTTTGATTACTGAAAGCGTTTGAACTGCCGATGAAGAAATTCGTGCAAGTTTTTGACGTACGATGCAAAACTGGCACAAGGAGAAAGGCTGTGGTTGACATCTTGTACATTAACCGACAATTTCAGGTAAAGAATATTTAGAGAATTTTTTATAAGTAATCATTTTCAACAAATCTAGGATTTGCTTGGCTGTTATTAGTCAAAACATTTTTTAAGTAAATTTTCGTTGTAGTTACTATGCGGTCAGTGTTTGAAATTCAGTTGACTAGTCTATGTTTTTGTAGCTATTTATCCGGAGCCTACAATTCAGCCTAGCAGGTTTTGGTATAATATATTCATATAAGCATCATCGAAGCACACGATTCATCCTGGTAGGTTTTGACCTAATATAATATATTTGTCCTAACGAACTCTTTTAAGGGGAAAATATGTATGGTGCATTGCGCAGATAAAAAGCAAGAATGAAAACAAGTAGGAGAAGAAGAAACGAAAGAACGAAAAAGAGTACACACACTGAAAAAAAAAAAAACATTTCCTTTAGAAACAACACCACCTGCAGCAGCAAAAACAACAATTGAAGCAAGAACTAGTGATAACCATGAAAAAGTTTTGAAGAAGCGTAAAGATAATAATATCCAAAAACAAAAAATGGAAAGCTAAAAAACGTTAAATAAAAATAAATAAAAATCATCATCAGCATCATTGTAGTGCTCCGGAAAGCCCTAAAGTTTACTTCCCCATAGAAACAATCTCCTTCCCCCCATACAAATCCCTACACCCAAATCAACATTGAATTCAATGTCAACCAAATCGAACTAAACGTTCAAACTCTCAAACCTTGAATTCAATTCAATTCAAATCCCTAAAAGATCCAAAGTCCAAAACGGGCATGTGTCTAAACACAGGCATATCTATTTTCCGCCGACACAGAATTCGAGCAATCATAAATATCCTAATGCATATTTTCACATGCCTGATGTTTTATGATTTGTTAATGCACCAATTCAAAAACGAATACCTAATCCCCCGGATCTTGTAAACCCATCCGAAGGGCACGCAAACTCTTGTCTGCATAAGCCAGATGGATAAGAAAAACAAAAAACCCAAATTCCAATGCATATCCTAATTATGCATAATAGCTTTATGAGAACTCATAACACCGAACCATTACCCTAATGAGCACATTGAACACCACACCCGAAATCGAGTTTTTCCATCTGAAACGTTCGGTTCATTTCTAAGGAAGATGCATCGCGATTTCCGAGAACAGTGGATTACCGTTAATCGTCCCTGGAGGAAGTACCCCAGGAGCGAGCGAGCAGTTGATAGGTGTACATGGTCCCTGGAGGAAGCGCTGCAGGAGACCCACAGGATAATAAATCCTGAACAAAACAGAACGAAAATAATAAAGAAGACCTGTACGGTTTAAAAATAAAACGGAGTTTAATTCTGATATGGTGAGTAGAGCTGTGGCTCCCGCCCCTTTTGTTTTTCTTCACAGATTGTAGCTGATGCTGAAGATCACGCAAGCCAGCAGAAGACGTTGGCGGTTGCTCTCAGAAGTTTGCGGCACTAGAATCGACAACGATCGGTCGCTACTCATCCCTCAGGTTTGAAGAAGCGCGGCGGCGACCGCAACAGGTCCCCTCAGGAGCGGTCAATAGAGCTTTCTCATCATATTCAGGACCAGGAGACACGCCACCTGGAAGCGCGGCCAATAACTAATAACAACATTTTTGGTGGCAGCGGGGCGATACCCAAAAATCCCCTACCAGCAGAAGAACCTCAACCCCAACAGGCGTAAATCTATGAAAAACAAAGAGCAACTGGTTGGCGTTCGCAGTACATCTATGCCAGAGAGGAGTGGTACAGACAACAAAATTGTTTCAAAAAAAAAAAGCGTTTCTCTGGGGCTTAACACGGAGGATAGTGATAGTGAACAGTGAAAAAATTATAAAAAAATAAAAAACAAATTTTAAAATAATAAAACCGTGCCTGTGGCTATACACCGGCATCAGTGAACAGTAAAAATAAAAAAAAAAATTAAGACTGGCGACATTATTGGCGCACCCCAAGGAGGATAAACAACAGGATCCAGCTCCCGTAGAATGAACAACAGGCAGGCGGCATCAACCACAGGTGCGAAAGCATAATATACTTTTGGTTACATATATACACAGTGCCTAGTTTGGTGGAGGACTGAGAGAGCATCGCAACATAAAATTTAAAAATATTTTTTGGTTTTGTGAAGTAAAGTCGATTTTTTTAAGAGGAGTTCTTGTTTGTTCTTTGAATACGAAGCAAAAGAATGCATTTAGCGTGTAGCCTTGGGAAGCGAGAATCCGCATTGCAATATTATATGAAATGACGATACACAATAAGCGTGTAGCTTTGGGAAACGAGGATGCATCAAAGGTGGGCAATTAGGGAGGGTATTTGAATGAATATTATGAGTATCGCAACGTGTGCGATATGAGCATTAATTAACTGTGAGGATGTTTGCATCGTGTATGTTAATCGGTTATGGGGTCTATGTAGCGGGATGTAACACACCTAAACAAAGCAGGTATTTCCACAAGGAAGTGCTCTCGGACCAGTATTGTATCTTCTCTTCCCTGCTGACATACCATCCACAGAAGAAACATATTACCTGAACTGAAAAACTGCAACAGACAGTAAATAGTGTCAACCAATTGTTTACTGATTGAAAGATTAAGCTCGATGAGACAAAGCCCGATCATGTCACTTTTTTTTACACTAACGCGTGCACAAAAGGTGATTTTGGAGTACCCTTAAGTGTCAGATCACAGTGGGAGCGGAAGAAGAGGAAGTGGATAGATTTGCTTTGTGGAGAACAAACGACAATCACCTAACTTATTAACGGAATTCCAGTTCTGGCAGCAGATTCTGCGAAATGTCTCGGATTACGTCCAGATAACCGACTAATCTGGAAATATCACGTGAACCAAAAAGCTGAGTAGATTAAGCTAAAACGCAGACAAATGTGTTGGTTGATCGAGCACAATTCTAAAATAATTTTATATTATAAAAGATTGGTCTACCACGCTATCATGAAACCTGTCTGGATGGTGTTACGTGCGGCTTCCGCCATCCCCATCGTTTGTTTAGTTTCAAATATAATAAAATAGTAGATGGTAAGGTGGTGAAAAAACACACGATCCACATGTTGAATGTACGAACATACTCTTGTTCGATTGTGGATCGTGTCTTTTTCGGAGTGGATGGAGATAGACAGAGAGAAAGGGCTTAGTGTGCTTAGCTGTGGAAAGAGCACCAACTTTTTTTTTGGTTCCGTTTTGTTTTTGCAAAACGAAGAGTTAACGTTTTTTTTTTTTTTGAGGAGAAAAGAAGAAGAAGAAGAAAAACGGTTGCGGTAGACAGGGTTACAGTTTTTTTGGTTGTCGGCATCTGGCCTGATTTTTGAAAAAGTTCAATTAAGTAGAATTTTATGTTGAAATAAACTGATCTTGTATTTAAAATGTGCACATACGCAACGTCGTGTTATTATTCATAATTTCGATCGTACTGGCTTTGTGGAAATGCGTAACTCGAGAATTGGGAAACAGTGACCATTTTCCGTATTTATACCCTATATATTTATATATATAACTCAATCAACGAAGTCGAAGAATATTCAACCATCAGTGGAGAAACACCAACCGAGAAACACCAGCGGCCGAGACTGAATAGAGGAACACTTATAGGTATCCTAAGATCTGTAGATCGATTTGCCAACTCAGTTTTACAAGGTAGTGCTTCTGGGCGAAGCTGACCGAGAAAAGAAGACAAGCCGCCGAATCTCTGTAGACGAAATACTGGATGCAGGAATAACGACAGAAGTAAGATACTACAAGAAAAGCAGTAACTCTATGACTGTTAATTTAGAAGACAAGTTGCCGAATCTCTGTAGACGAAATGCTGGATGCAGGAATAACGACAGGTAACCATTTGGTATTTATATAAATCCAATTATCTGTGGCGGAAAACGTCACAATGGATACACCTGTGTGGTTGGGCAGAGCAATCTAATCGTGAAGTTATTCAAGGAAACTAAAACAACTTCCAGCGCATGATAACCAGCGCTTATCGATATGTGACAAATCAGGAAATTTACAACAATCTAGATATTAAATGGATCCATGAACTGATTCAAGAGTACGTGAAATGAAGAGAAATGACTTCGTAATCAACCACGAGCTGACATGAAATGGATAATATAACTTATTTCGGACCTGGACATTTGTACTGTGAACTCGGAAACGTTCTTTTCTAAATGTATGTAAGTACAATGAAAAATAGTATCAAATTGATATTGTTGAGGTTATACTAATCATATTCAATAAACGACGTTTAAAAAAAATTAATTGATCTTTACTTTTACATTTTATTTAGTCCCAATCATTTAAGTAAATAAATAAGTCGATGTCTATTTTTATCGGGAAAATCAGTACTAGAATATTTTAGTAAGTGCAAAACAAAGTACTAGAATATTCTAGAAAGTACTGGAAAACTAAAGACTATGAGCTGTAGAAAATTCGAGGCTATGGAACGGAGGGAAACGAAACACCGAATCAGAATGAGGAAACGGTATAAATACGTGACACGCAGATCAGAGAGCAGAACTAAGCAGTAAAAGACGCGATAAGTACGGAATGGATAAGTCAAGAAATCGATAAGTGCACGGTAAAAGTAACGGTTGTTATTAACGGACTAATAAAGTGTTACATTAATTCAAAATCGATTTAAAAATTGTTATTTATTAAAAATAATTAATCCAGCGAACCCTAAGCTCGCTACAATATGAGAATGTTATATACAACTTAAAGTCTACTAAAAATGTTCTTGCAATCCTCACCATATAACTGAAATTTTATCATCAAAGAAGTGAATATAAAGACTTCAGTTTCCAGTGAAATCCTCGTTCCTTCATATTCCGACCAACAACTTACCAACCTATGGTATCACAAGATAAATGACTATATGCCTCCAGCTGTGGGGAAGCGTGTATCATTGGCTAGAATTTCGAGCTAATTACCCGTCGGAAGTTTCATTTTACTTTCATTTTTGTGTAAAGATAATCGAGAATTAAATACCCATTTTTCTGACAGTAGGATGTTATGGAGCCGAACAATGTGTGAGTTTTAATTATTTTCTTTGGAAATAATTAATAAGCACGGTGGTGTAAACACTTTTGAGCTGATAACGAAGAGGGAAATTTTTCATTTAGTCGTTGGATGTAGATTCGAAATCGTTGAGGTTGTCTGCACCATATGTTTGATGAGCAAAACTTTCATACGGCATCCTATCCTGTGCCTGCAATTAGCACCCATTAAGAGAACTGGGGTCAGAACTATGTTTAACGAAAAGTTTTGGTCATAGAGCAACTGGTCAATGCACTTAAAAAAAAGGAATGAACGTTATTGGGGGTAGATATTATTAACTAGATAATAATAAGATTAACAATAGTGTATTTATTTAGCAAAATTTCTTTTCCACCGACTTTTTCAGCACTTTTCCAATTTTCAAATATTATTTTACTTTTCAGACCAGCTTGAATTACGCCGGCTGGGGTTTGTCATTTGTGGAAGAGATAATAGCTCTTCTTAATTACTCAATTTGTTTTTAATATGGAGGGGCTTTTTAGAAATTCTAGCATTACTTACCATGTGAGTCCAATTGACCCAGTACTGAAAGTGTATGTAATAATTGCTATAAATGATAACATCCAGCACGTGTTGCAAGAATATCCTTCCTACAAATGCCCTTGTCGAATACCCTTAGAAGTAATAACCACGAACTTTGGAAACATATGTTGACGATCATCACGCGCCTAACCAAGGAGTACTGCCATTATCTTTTTGCAATATCATCCATGCAAACACGTTCACTCCTTCATCAAAGGATTCTTCAACAGGATGCCACAGTTATAGTAAGAAGTAAAGAGTGAAAGAAAAAGAAAAAGCGTAAAGATTGTATGTTATTATACCGTCACGTTACTTTATGAGAGGACGTAATACACGTTAGAAGTTATTATAAAATGGACTAATATAGAAGGAAATAGATTACATGATAAAAAGTGGGAACCACTAGACATGGCGGAAAAAAAAATTGGACTCTTATTATTGATTGGAGCTTACAAAATAAAGAAATATAACAAATGTGAGGCCTAAAAAAATGGAATAAAAGTGTCCA
Source organism: Microdon myrmicae (assembly GCA_963931805.1). NCBI lineage: Eukaryota > Metazoa > Arthropoda > Insecta > Diptera > Syrphidae > Microdon > Microdon myrmicae. The sequence continues at coordinate 169,145,372 of OZ007496.1, read as the reverse complement.
ATGCTATTATGAGCCGTAACAGATTTATAAGTATACTGTAATGCTGTCGAAAGACGTAAAAATAGACCAAATAATAAATTAGAACCTATAAAAGGAATCTTTGAACTGTGCAATAGTTCCTTATAACACGTTTACGTTCCCAACTGGTCTATGACAATTGATGAACAACTAGTTTCATTCTGAGGAAAATGCCCTCTTTGGCAATTTATGTCAAATAAACCAGACAAACATGGAATCAAATGTTGTATTGGTTGCGTGAAGTTGGAACCGGGCGTCCTACTGGTAGTTTTGCTACGCGCAGTAGCTGAGGTTCAGTGAGGTGCCGGGGTCGCTAAAGAAAGGAGTCGCGCAGATGCGGGCAGAGTCGCATGAAGACTGCGCTTGGCGGGCGTGTGCGCCAATATTTGTAAAAGGGCCTAAAAAGGTGGGTAGAGGCAAGTTTTGCCTGTATTTAAAGAAGGCCAGAAAGGGGTTAAAATGTGTCGAGAGAGAGGTGAAACGGGGCGTCCCCATTAATTATGTACGCGGAGTAGCTAAAGTGTGATGAGGAGCCGGTTTGAGGGAGTTAAATTGAGCCGGTGTAGGGTCAAGCGAGGTTGGGTGGAGTCGAGTGGATTGGATGTTGTCGAGCGGAGTCGAGAAGAGTCGCGAGTAGTCGAGAAAAGTAGTAAGCGGAGTCGTGTGGAGTCGGCATGGAAGGAAGTCTAAGGCGGAGCCAGAATTGAATGTGAATGAGCCGAGTCGAGTGGAGTCGTGTATACTAGCGAAAACGATTGTATCTTTATATGTTCCCAGAAGGGGTTTACAATGCTTATAATTTTATTGGCGATGTTACTTTAGTTTGCTTATAATGATGAAACTTCAAAATGTTTCTTGCTATTTGTATTCGTCTTGAAATAAGATTTAAAACAGATCAAAAGTAAAGTAAAAATTGAAGACTTTCCATTAATTTTTTTAGAATTAATCTGAGTGCATATATTTATATTAATTTAAATCAAACATGAATAAAAACAAGGAGAAGCAGTTATAATAATATTTAAAACCAAAAAACTATGAAAACAATGAAAATATTTTTTACGTATTTGCCATACATAAAATTTATGAGAATATTCAAAATAATGAAACAATTTAATAAAAACAAAAACAATTATATAAATAGCTAAGGAAAGGCAAGAGATTGAAGGTTTGCTTTTTGGGGAAATGAAATATTTTATTTAATTATACGTACAACCAAGAGGCATAGTAAAACAAAACGAAAACAATATATTAATATGTATTCATATCTTCGTATTTTTAATATAATTAAACTTGATTTTCCTTTCCATGGACACACTATATATTGTTTTCCTCAGTAACTACACAATAAGTGAGCTTAAAAGTAAATTTGCAAGTGTTTCGCAAATTCATATCTATAAGAGTGTAACATATTTATTATAATATGAAAACAACGAACATATTATCGATATTAAATTTTTCGAATGTTTTGATTTTTTAAAACGCACTGAACTTGTTTGATTGGCGCGCATTTGTTTTTGCGTTTTTATGTATTAAAAGGAAAGATAATAGCAAAACTGAATATGTGTAACATTTAATATAAAAGTATTATGTCTTTTTCGTACGTTTCGCAACTTGTAATAAATATGCGAAGTTAGTTTTAATTCAAAGATATATACGGTGGCTCGGATGGAGCTCACCGGAAGGAGAAATAACTGATTGAAAACAAAATAGAAATAAAGAAGAAAGAGAACAAAAAAAAAACTGGTGCAGCTTTAATGATGTGGCTGGTGTTCCCTGATCTGGTGATGGTGGCTGGTGCATGTTGAAACGTTGAGTAGTACCGTTGGGGTATGGTATCCTTTGAAAGTCTCTAAGTTGGCACTATGCACTGTGTTTCCGGAAGCATTTGGTTCGGGATGATTGTCACAAATCCGTCACTAAAAAAGGGTTACCACGGTATCGCAAGAGTTCGAAATTTGCGTGTTCTTTTTTTATATAACATAAAAAAACCGTCGCTGGTCACCAATGTGGGGAACGAAGTCGTGGCACCGGCATGGGTGCGAGTTCTACTTCGTCCCACTAACTATCCGCAGTTCAGCCAAGGTTCCGCCAAACCGAGTCGTCACTAAATGTTAAAAAAACAAAACACAACCAAACTCCGCAACGAACTGATCACAATGCAAAAGGAAATAAAACACAGAAGATTTCACTGAATTTAATTAAGTTTATTGTTCATGTTCTGTGGTATTTTGAACTTAATAATAATTGTCAATTGACTGAACACATAATTATGCGACTTTACTGCACTGTAGGAAATACAAAATGTATTGGGAAATGTCTCGCTTATAAAACACTACGACAACGACTCCGGGGTATATTCGGGTATGTACGCGTCTCCGTACCCACCGGAGAGCGGCAGCGAGAACGCCCGTGTCGGTCGGCGGATGGAAATGGACTCAACGATGTTCATTCGTTGACCAAGGGAAATTTGGGTGCATTCGCTTTCACTGTGGTGATAACTGGATCTCATAGAGGAGATCGTCATGGTTCACATGTATATGTGTACGTCGGTTCTTTTCATGTGTCGAAGCCATGGTAACGAATCTAAAACTCCAAGAAGGGGCATAATGTGCATCCAGGAGATGTGTGTTCGTTGAAACAAACAAATCGAATTTCGTGGTATGCTAATGGGTTTGTGTTTGATTATGCATCGATGTCATGACGGATGGATTCAGGGCAATTACAATACAAAGGGAAAAGCGACCTATGCATCGTTCGATAATGAGGGTCAGCTGGATAAATAGTAGCCACTCATTAAATGAAAACTGCGTTTAGGATACCACAAACGATATGGATTGTTTATGGTATCGCCAGGAAGCGTTTGGAGGAACAGCGTTCTTTGTTTGCACTTGGTGCGAGTTAGGTAAATTGGCTTCAGCGTCGATTGCGCTAATTGAATGCAGCTGCTTGGGTATTTTATTGCTGGTAGAAATAGGTCGCCGGCCAATGTCTACGTTAAGAGATTGATCATACACATGGCGAAGCTGAAAAATACACAGCGCAATGTTATGGTCCCTTTGTTATTAGGAATTCGTCTAGGGAGATTTGCTTGGCACCGAATTGGTTTGAGATTTCTGATAAGGTAAGAAAGAAATCTTACGGGGAATTGTATGCGAAGGGATGCATGAAAGTTAAGTTTTCTTTTACAGGGGCTTTTAGGTTAAAGGTTTGATCTATTTAATGCGTGAAGCATTTAAGATGCTAATGCGATTGCATTACTGAAATTATGATTGGGTGGAAGTTATGAGGGTTTTTCAGAAAAGCGAACCGTGGGGTTTGATGGAACCGCCATATATGTACTCCATATCGTTATAAGGTAAGTCAACCTTTGATAGCCAAAATATTAATAATATTGAAAGAAGCTTAATTTTGCACTATATAAAGTCTAACACAGATTGTGTAAAGACAGAATTTTCCTGCTTCGCATTAAAGCTGGTCGGCTCGTGTTACACAAAAATTTGATGGTATCTGGGTTTATTGACAGGTGAGTAGATTCGCGAGAGTTTATTTGCATTGAGTGGGTGGGGAAATGCGAAATTGAGTGTCCGATCGGGAATGGGCGATCGGTATAAAAGGGCGCGAATGGGCAGAGAACCGGTCTCAGGTGACATTGAAAGCGTCCATGGCGCAGCTCTCGTGTATTCTTCATAATAAAGTAATGTGAATAAGAAAAACTAAATTTTAAGTCTGAACAAATGTGAATTAGAGAAACTAAATCTTAAAGTTTGAACAAATCTGAATTGGAGAAACTACATTTTATAGCCATATATAATAATATTAATTAATTTAAAACGAAATCAAAAATGAAATACAAGGGACTAAAAAGGAAGTGGCAATTTTGTTTTAATTTCAAAACGCAGACGATTGAGTGGCCCGTAATTCGACAATAGTTTAGGAGAGCTTTATAAACACCACCGTTACAGCGAAAAGATTATTGCTAGACCAACTCCACGGAACATCAACAACAAAGAAACTGTGAGTACCCATACCTAATTATTTATTATTGAGCAACAGATTCCTGTGTGACACTCGCCACTCTAAGGTTTTCCTATGAGGACTAGTCCGGTTAACTTTGGTTCTGGAATTCAATTTGGTGTCAGTTTTGGACTTTGCAGTGACTTGTCATGAAGTTGAGTTGGAGCTTTTTTTTCTCTTCATTGAGGGAAAATGAGCTACAATTGGAGCCCAACGTGGGGCCTATATGACAGCTGGAAAAGAAGAAGGATGGCGAATTTCTCCGAGGATCAGTTTACAGTATTAATCACGGTTTTAGCTGCGAATAACTCTTGGAGTGGACCATTTACTAAGTGCACAGCACGTTTTTGCGTAGAAAGAGATATCACGAAGCTCGAAGAATTCATTGTAGCAATCACAACTTTCAAAGAGCTGGAAAAGATTAAGGATGCTGATACCAATGTTGCAGGAAGATTGTATGTCCGATGTTAACAAATTCGAAGACCTGGTCAAACTCTTACGAATGGTTTTCTCACCCCTGCAGCACATTTGACGCGTGTTTTTAGAGATTATGGAGGTCAAACAACTACCCAATGAACCAATGGACAACTTAATTTGTAAAAAGCGTGTCTTGTTTTCTAAACTTACCGATTAAGTTAAGGAGGAAATACACTTGAGTATGATGTGTAGCCTGCTTTTCCAAGGCAAAGGAGACCGTGTGTCGATAAATAAAGTCAATTCATATGCCAAACTGCTTCAAAAGTGAAGGGAAGCAGGACTAGCACTAGTAGAAACCTAGAAACGAACTACAAACCAATAAAAGCGGGTTACGATCAAAGAACGATCACAGAAGCGATGCACGTTTTGTCTAAGAAGAGGACAGGAGGAGGACATCATAGAATATGCATAGACTGTCAACAGATGCGGAAAAATATTATTCGACGACAGAGTGAGAAGCTTTCGCGATTGTTTGGGCTACCATACATTTTCGCGGTTACATCGGAAGACTCTTACTAGAGATCATCATCCTTTAAAATGGCCGATGGAAATCAAGTCACCGATGGGAAGGTTACAAAGACCGGCCCTTCAACTGCAGTCGTTTAATCTACAGATTGATTATAAATCTGATCGTACCAATGTTATTGCCGATGCGCTGTCGAGACCACCATGTACAGAAGAACATGCCGATAATTGCGAAATTTTTTCACTTCAAGTTGGTTTGTAATGGAGAAGTTCAAAGGGGTTACGAGAATGCCAACCACAAGATCCTAATCTTAAAACGATAATTAACTACTTGGAAAAAGCGTATGAGGATTTTATCCGGTAGACAAAACGAGGCTATCTTATTAATAACGGCGTTTTGTATTGTTACTATGACAATGACTCTGGGTTTGACAAAGCGCCACTTGTAATTCCTACGAGTCAAACAACCCTATTGCAGGCCACTACGAAATAGAACACCGCATAGCACGGATTGCCAGCCGATACTTCTTACCTACTTTACGGTCGAATATTGCTATCTATATCAAAGACTATAAACGGCTTGAAATAATATCAATGCACTTGTTTGAACCACTGCTTATTACTCATGATGAATATCCCTGGAGTTTTATCGCCGAGGACCTAGCTAGCAGCTGGGTCCAGTTATTCAAACTGAGAGAAGCCACGGCCGAAGCTGCGCAGGAATTTTAACCGAAGAAATATGTTTCCGTTTTTGACTTCCAAGGCGAATTATAAGTGATAACGGGGCGCAGTTTATATCCGTTATATAAATAAAAGCACATTAAAACAACATTTACCAAAACAACATTTCCTACAGCAAAAGCATTTTCCATACCGAATACCGAATACATTATTCCTACACAGAAATATTTTCCTTCAACACATTTTTCATTCCCAAAAGTGTTCAAGGCCAATGTCTCGCTTTGTGTACGAAAAATTCATTTATGAATAGGTACATTTCCGGTGAAAGTATATATAAGTATACTATCCAACCTCTTAATTCCATGCTAGACATATTTGATGAACTGGAAAATAGAGAAATGGGAGTGAATTTGAAATCCATATAAAAGGTCGCGAATGAGCATAAACTCTCTCTTGCTCATTTTTATTTAAATTGTGTTTAATTGAAAAAACGTGCCCACTGAAGATTCTATCATCCATAACACTAAAACCAAAAATCGCTTCAAATCCAAGGCCTCCACAGGCAGAGGTGTGGGTCGAGCTACCTGTTTTAAAAAAGAAGCAGCAACCCAAGGTCTTTACACGAGACCTCAATATGAAATATCTCGTCGGTGACATGAATCGATTGGAGATTTCCAACTTCAAGGCAAAGACCTTAAGTTCATCCCTAAACAAAACGTAACCAGCGACAGGGAGTCCTACCGCAAGGTTTACAAACACCTCAAGGCCAATGTGGTGAATTATTATACATTCACTCCGGCCGACGAAAAGTCAAGTCTCATCCTTTTAAAATGAGTCGCTGCTTGTTGAGAAAAGAACGACACCCTCATTGCCCTTGAGGCTGTAGCGATTCTAACAGATACACACACAATTCACAAGCAAAAATAGTGAAGAAACACCGAACGAAAGAAATCGAATAAGAAAAATACATCAGAGCCGTATACCAAGCGATAAATAAAAATAATCCACACCAGTGGAATATACTCGAGTTTGGAAATCAAATTCTAAACACGGTCAGTAGTCTGATGCTTCACTGCTTCGCTTTTCAATCGTTTCATCGTGTGTTCAATTCACCTTCTTCACTATCCTTGCTTAACGCTACAAGGCAACATTTCCTAACGTCAAATTCACTGACGTCAAAAAATTCTGTCTCCCACAACGGTTTGTGAAAATCAGATCAGAAAAATAAGAGGTGCAAGGTGAACATATGGGAGCTACACCTTCCCCAGAAACCGACATAGATTCCATAAAACGGACACAGTCACTTCCAATCTTGCATCAGCAAGTTGTCTTCGAGGTATTTCATAACAGTGAAATACCTCAGTGCAGACGTTGGCAACGTTTCGGTCATGTCTCGCGAAACTGCAACATGAACCGCTGTGCCGTCCTTTGTGGACAATCCCACGATATTTGCAAGTGCTAACTACCTCCAACAAAATATGATCCTACAACAAATGTGTAGGGTGGAATAACCTTGCAAACTTGCTGCAACTGTGGCAACAACGGACATCCGGCTGGTTATATGAACTGTCCTAAATATAAAGAGATAGTTCAAAGGTCCATGTGGACTCGAGCTAAACAAACAACCACATCAAACTTCGGAAAACGACCCACACAAAATTTCATCCAGAATGCATTTACATTCGCCGATATGCTTAAAATACTACAAACAAAGAATATGCAAACTCTTCCAACAAATCTCCCACAAAAATATATGCATATCTCTAAGCGAATAGTCGTACATGACAACACAATGCGGCTAATCAAACCGACGGTACAAAAGCCTCCAAGGGGGAAATCCTAAATGTTTGATAACCTACTTAGTCTCTCCCGCTTGATTGAGGATATTCGACTCTCATATAAAAAACTATCAACGAGAGGGGTGCACTCCTTTTCGCGGCAGGTGTAAGATATACGCTTCAAAATGGATCCCAAAATTGAATTTATCCGTATAAATGCCAACTCTCTTGTTTCGCGTTCAAAGCGTACGATAGTGTTATACCGTGCCGTGCTTCCTCTACGATCGAGGGAAGAGCGTGGTATGTAGAAAAATCAAACACTACTATTTAAGTTTAGGATGAATGTTTATTTTATTAAAGGATAACTGGGTTAACTTCGATTCAAACATAAAATGAAAATGATCATAGACTTGCTGATCTTGTCTTTTGATCGTGATTGATAAAAACTCTAAATGGTAAAAAGTAAAAATTACAATGATCGAATGATCATGGTCGACTGGCAAAATTGAAAAGCAACTGAAAACATGTTCGTTTTCCATTTTTATACCTGAACCCTGAAACACATGAAAGATTGTTTGGCCAATCATATTCGAGCAGATGCCACGATTGCTCTATATTGATTTTGCTGATGGTATTCAATCAGCTGCCAGGGTTTTCGGATTGGGATGCATAGAAGTTTGTTATTTTGAGCAGCTGCTGGTTGCTCGTTAACGATTCAAGAATCGTTTAGATTTTTTTGGATGTTATATCGAACAGCTGCTATGGTTGCTTGATATTGGTTATTGAATCGCTTAGATTCTTTGGATTTAAATGAATTAAATTTGGATGATGGGATATGTATGTAGGGGGGGGGGGGGGGGGGGGGGGGGGGGGGGATATTAATGGTAGGGCTTTCTGGAGCACTACAATAGTCTCTTAGTGTATAAAGGATAACGAGGCGAACGTGGTTCTTGTAACGGAAACTAGGTTGCATTCACTCACTGGCGGCCCCACCATCAACGGCCGTGGCATCTGTATACTAGTTAATAGCGGAATTCGCTATGAAGCTGTTGACCTCCCAAATTTTGAGTCCATAGAGGTCTCCGGCATCTGGCTAATAATGGCAGAGTAAATACATATCGTCTGCACTTTACGCAAAGAGAACCATTATTACGACCTATCAATTACGATATTGGTATCCGGATAAAACAGAGAATCCAAAACAGTCGTATGCGAGAATTGGAAGATAAAGCGAAGGGTATTCAGATCGACCAGGACGTTTATAAAAATGTTAAAAAGATATGTGGCACTTTTCGTATCACTTGCCTAATTATCCACCACGGTGTTGTTGTCAATAATGACACCAATAAAGCAAATATCATCAGAGAAACCTGTGGGGTTTCTTCCAGACGCCGAAGAACAACCCATTACTTTAACCCCGCCTAACCTTCCTCTAGCTTTACAAGGCTATGGTTACTTACCCGCAATCAGGCAGCATTAAGCTACCCTTCAATAATCTTAAGTACCTGTAAAGCATCCCATGGCAAGATCATCCACATCGCTGTATCCCTTAAAACATATTTATTTCCTCTGTTCAGCACCCATGTCCATTGCCAACCATTAGGAAAAGTTCCATGGTCCCCTCGTCGGTATTCATGCCAATCATTTTCACAGCATTTTCATTTTCATTTTTAAAACATTTTTTTATTTTTCTTTTTATATTCTTAATTTCTAAATTAAAGGCTAGACAAAAAATGCTTAAATTCTAGCTTAATTATCTTATATAATAACTTACTGGTCCTTCGCAGACGCTCTAAGCTAAACATTACTTAACATTTGTATAATTTGCCTTTCGGCGACAGAACTTTGTGGCAGTACTGATAATTAGTTGAAATACAAAGAAAAATTTGAAAAACGTTGTCAATTTTTTTTTTGTTTTTTTTTTTTTCTTAAAATTTAACTTACTTAACTTACCTACTTTTTTTTTTTTTTTAATGTAAAAGCACTTAACCTAACTTAACTTAAATTTTATACTACCCTAATTCTAGAAAAGCTAAGTCTATGTAAGCTAGCTGATGATACTATGATTCTATACCGACTTTGGTATCCAGGTCTTTATATGCCATTCAACCACCAGAACTGTTGACGCTGTCTCATTTTCACAGCAATCTCGCTGTGTTTGCCTTTCTCAAGCAACCGCTGATCCCACGATCATGACATGCAAATCGCTAGCTAATACAGCTGCAACCAATTATTTCGGATCGGTCGATAAACCAGCAATGAATTGGATGCGATCCTAATGTGTGCGCATTAGCCAATCCAAACAAATGCGCATCTTAGCGCTTGCCCTTTTAGATACCATTGCCGTATATACAATATACCCTCTATCGTTTATGATAGAAACATTTTAGGTCTATGCACGCATTGTTTGAACAGCTGCAGGTTTTCTTTCCATTCGTTCTTCAACGCGCGTTTCGTTTGTCCTTCCTTCCAATAGGAAGACATTCTTTCCAATCGTAATGATATCTTTCAAGAGCCTTCCAATGGGACGCGGGTCTGTTCTCATTGGTCACAGCGTGACGGAAGGATTGTTTCCCTTGCGATGGTGTGCGTCGAAACGCATCGCAAATCCCCGAGGCTGGGTCAATGTCGCCCAGCATCATCGGAGTCAGATAGTAACCACCGCGAAGCGTACACGTGCCGGGGACGTGGCGTTTATCGGAGTTTAATTACAACAGCTAAGAGTTTGCACGCGTCGAAAGTAAAAATTCTACCTCCGGTCCAATTTCTCCGCGACTAATGTGAAGTGGCAAAATACGAATGGTTTCGGTGGTCTACGGAGTATCTACCTTGTCGAAATCGATGAAATTAAGAATATGTTTTGTGAGTTGGACTATTTGAGACAGATTGAATGTGTTTCTAAAACCCCGAAGATCTTTGGAATGTACTGAGCCGTCAAATGGGGAATCTTCGACTTTCGATCGTGAACAAGGAATAAATAAAAGTTAACTTGTATAATATGAACCTATCCAATAGTTATGCCGTAGTGAGAAATAAATAATAGTTTAAGTGCCCGAGAACTTTGTGGTTCCAGACAATCAATTGTGAAAATAGATTCAGATATAAAAATACAGAGTTTACCACTAAACAACACAGTGCTTTTCATTTTCTCTTTTATTTGTGGAATTTCGTGAACAGTTTTCTGCGAACAAGTGTTGGGGAATAAGCGAAACAGTGTTACGAAACACAATTATCTTATTTTTCCCACAGACCTTTGAAAATAATCACAGGCTTACTCTCCAGGATGGCGAACCAGATACTAATGGGATCATAACTTCAGAGGTCCACAATAAATTAGACAACTTCAACGAGCCTATTGTTGTCTTTAACCCAACTAACAGTGCATACTTCGATGACGAACATGAGAATGGTCACGGTTTCGTCACACCAGAAAGCCTACAGAACCTAGTTAAATCTCAAAACCCTAAGAGCTCCTCCGGGATTGACAACATGTCGTATAACTCGTTGTGAAGGCTTTCTGCCTTATTCTTTATAAAGCTCTCGATTCTGTTCAACCATGCCTACAACATGTGGGCCTTTCCCCAAGCTTGGAAGCACACTATTATTTGTCCAAGAGCAAATGTTGGGAAACCAACGTATCACCCCTCAAGTTTTCGCTGCATCACGCTCCTCACTTGAATTAGTAAAATATATGAACAGTTCATATATGACAAGCAAAACAACTTTGTCAGTGCCAGGAACCTAATACTTGATTTCCAATTTGGATTTAGAAGAGCGCACATCACCACAGTGACTTTGGATTTAGAAGAGCGCACAGCACCACTATGACCCTCAAGGTTTTCCAAAACCACGTCTCCGTGCGTCTCTTTAATAAAGAATTAACCATTGTCGTGAGCATGAACATTGAAAGGGCTTTCGACACGACATGGATCGAAACCCTTGTATTTAAATTGTTGAGCAATGGTCTTAGTAGAACACTGTGTAGTATCATCTACATTTCGTCCGAAACAGGACCGTTCAAGTTCGAGTGAATGAAAAGATATCCCGAAATTTCAATGCCGTCGCAGGCGTACCACAAGGCTTCATTTTACAACATCTATTTAATATCTACACCTTATATATACCTCGCCCTCTGGACGGGAGAGTAAACTTGTTATGCTATCCGGATGACGTCCTAGTGTACACGTTTTACGTTTACGATTAGATCACTGAATTTTCTTAAACATTAAGCAACTACACAACATTTTGAAGTCGGACAACAAAGTTAACAGTATACGAGGTGCATCCGTTATCTCAATCGACGGGGACTTGCTACAATTAGCATACAAATGCCTCGAAAGCACTCACAACAGTGAGAACCTTCTTGTACGGGAGTCTTGCGTTCATGGCCCTGTTACACGCAAACTCTTCCATTTCCCTCCCCCATACATTTTATTATTATTATTATTTATTGGCCTGTAGGAACCGGGAAGTTCATGACCTCACCGACTCGGCTTCGCCATTTTTCCCTGTCCTGGGCACTCTCCTTCCACGCTTGATCATTCGACCCGATCTCCTCAAGGTCAACCTAACATTGTCCTCCCATCTCCGTCGAGGACGTCCTACCGGTCTCTTTCCCGTTGGTCTACCGTCAAGAATTCTTTGCACGGTGCTATCGTTCCCCATTCGCGCCACGTGTCCGGCCCATCTTAATCTTCGCGACTTGATTACTCTCACTATTGTAGGTTTGCGATATAGCTCTTCCAATTCGTGGTTATGGAATTTCCTCCAATGTCCTGCCTCCTCGTCATATTTACCTCCAAAGATGCCCCTCAAAACGTTATTCTCGAATACGCGGAATTTGTTTTCCTCCCGTTTTGTGAGAGCCCATGTTTCGCATCCATATAGAACAATCGGCATGATTATGGTTCTATAGACACGGAGCTTTATGTTACGTGATAGCAGTCTGGATTTCAGCAGTTTACTGACTGCGTGCCAACTAGCGTTGCCGGCATGCAGTCTCTTGTTAATTTCCTTCCACATTTCGTTACTGGCCGTCAGTATCGTTCCCAGATATTTAAATTCTTTAACTTTTTCAAATATCTTACTTCTGACGTTTATATGTGTTCTCTGGGGTCTTTTGTTTTGTCTTCATTTATTTCTAGGCCCACCTCTTCTGCCACTTGCATGATGATTTCACAGTTTTTACTAACAGTTTCTAGATTACCGCCCAGAACGGCGATGTCATCCGCATATGCGAGCACTTGTGTGACCCCGTTCAGGGATGATCCGGCCATGTTGTCGTCTTGTACCCTTCTGATAACATTCTCGAGGACAAGGTTAAAAAGACACGGTGATAGACCATCTCCCTGCTTTAGTCCGTCCCGGATTTCAAATGGTTCTGAGAGGTGGTTTTCTATTCTGACTCGCCCTTTGTTTTCGTTCATGCAAATTTGAATGAGGGCGGCAAATTTTTTTTGGGACTCCCAGCTCAACTAGAATATGGTAGAGTCTCAGCCTTGCGACTGAGTCGTAGGCTTTTTTGAAGTCAACGAACAGTTGGTGAACCGTCTCTCCGTATTCCCACTTCTTTCCCAGCAGTTGTCTTATTGTGAACATTTGGTCGCTTGTTGACCGGTTCCTACGGAATCCACATTGGTAGTCTTCCAGTATCTCTTCTGCGTACGGTGTGATTCTCGCCAGAATGACATTTGTTAATATTTTGTATGCGGTTGAGAGCAATGATACTCCTCTGTAGTTTTCGCAGTTAGATCTGTCGCCTTTTTTGAAAATGGGGATGACTATTGAGGTTTTCCATTCTTCCGGAGTGACTTCCTTATCCCATATTGTTTGGATGAGCTGGTGGATCTTTCGAGCGGTTGCCTCTCCTCCATGCTTCACAAGCTCTGCCGGTATGCAGTCGACTCCGGGAGCCTTGTTGTTTTTCAGTCGATTTATCGCATCTACAAATTCGTCGAAAGAGGGCTCTGGGATCTGGAGCTCGGCTGTATGTACGTCTGGTGCGTTTATTTGTGGTTGATAGGTGCGCACATTGAGCAGGTTTTCAAAGTACTGCTTCCATCTTGTCACGATATTTTTTGTTTCTTTCACCAGACAGCCGTTTGTGTCTCGAATTATTTTGGCTCTCCCTCGGTAGCCATTTCTAATTGAGTTTATGCCGGCATACATACCTCTGCTGTTCTTTGCTCTGGCATTTTCTATGATTTTTTCGAGTCTTCTCCCGTTCGCGTTTTTTGCGTTTGAAAAGTCTCGTTGTTTCTTTCCGAATTGTCCCGTATCTTAGTGCGCATATGCTTCTAACTGGATCACTCTGAGGCGCTTACGTTCTTCGATCTTCGCCCTGCACTCATCGTCAAACCAAGGTTTGGACTTAATTGTTTTTTAAATCCTAATACCTTTTGGGCTGTTTATGTGATTGTGTCTCTGATCGATGTCCATTTAGTGTCTACACTATTAGCTTCCTCTTCCTCACTGCTCACATTCTCTAGAATGCTGAATCTATTGGTTAGTTCGTCTTGATATTCAGCCCTTTTGCGTAGGTCTTTCAGTTTATCAGTGTCGAACTTTTTGCTTGTCTCCCGTGACTGCCCATGTGGGATTGCTGCGAGGCGACTCCTGATTTTGCCCATCACTAGAAGATGATCGGAGTCTCAATCTGCTCCTCTATATGATCTTACGTCAAGGATATTCGAGTGGTGTCTTTTGTCTATGAGGAAGTGGTCTATTTGGTTACGCGTTACGCCGTCGGGTGATATCCATGTGGCTTTATGGATTTGCTTGTGCTTGAACATCGTGCTTTTTACTAACAGATCTTTTGACGCTTCGAACGTGATAATTCGAATTCCATTATCATTTGAAACGTCGTGTAGACTTTCTTTACCTATAGTTGGTTGGAAGATAACTTCCTTTCCAATTTTCGCATTGAGGTCCCTGTTTCGCCAATTGGGAACGCAACTCCGTTGTTGCTGATGGTTCACCAACTGGGAAACAGCAAAAGGTTGATTCTGCGTCTCGATCCTTTCATCGACGAGACAACAAAAATGACCGCCGCATTGCGCATAAAAGAAATACATTTTGTAACACATTACATTTTACTTTATTTTACACGAATTTTACTGTCACATAAAAGCACAGGTGCTGAAGGCACCGTATACAAATCTCAAATTTTTTTTACGTTAAAAAAAAATGTACTGTCGATGAAAACAGTAAAACAAGCAACTGTGTGCAAACAGTAACATATAAAACGTCACATGAATAGACAATTTTGCTTTTGTCTATTCAGCAATGGGTGGCGTTCCATGTGGTAGGTTTTTCCAACTGGTATAAAATATATGTTGCGGAACTGCTACAGTCCCCGAGGAGAATTTTAACATCGAATGATGAGATCCCATGAAATACGTCATCTAGGGTCTCAAAGAACGTGTCCTTGGTTTCTTCGTCCGCAGATTCTCTTGGGGCGTGTACGTTTATAAATACATAATTGTACCATCGGCCCTGTATTTTAACACAGACATTCGGTCATTAATAAATTTCACATCTTTTAAATGGGGCGTAATCTTCTTGCTTATGATGAAGCCAGTTCCGAGATTATGTGTATCGGTACCCCCACACACCAGTGTAAACCCGTTGGTTTCGATTACTTGATGTGGGAGTCGGACTTCCTGAACCGCGACGATGTCCATTTTATATTGTTTCGTGTTTTCTACGACTGTCTGTATCGGGCTTGGTTTATATAACGTTCGAACATTTTCCTGATGTTTTGTTCCCTTATGGTAGTGTTGGCTCATAGCACCTACGCCTACCGGGTTTTTTGTGAGATTGTTTTTTGTGTATTGATCATTCATTTCATTGGATCACTCTGGGGTTTCAAATGGTCCGCCATATCAGAGCCCCTCTTTGATATGGTAAGGTCTGCTTACTGCTCTGATTCGACCCGGTGTCAGAGAGGCGCCGTTATAATACAGCCGGTATACCCCTGGCTGCAAACCATCCAATGGGCACGGTGACGCGTAACACCCTGGATTAGGGCTGGTAGATCTTTGTGTGTTATTCCTCGATAGCCTGTCTGACGTGGGTGACCCTACTGGAAGCATATGCTTCCGTCAGCATAGCCTGAGTGATTCATTGTACATTAAGCCCCCGCACCACGTCAAGGTTTCTACCAAGCGGGGATCCCCCATACATTTTGCAACCCATTAATACTTACCTCTTTGGTCCCACCCCCCAGTGTTAATTGTGATAAACAGTCCCTCTATTAAATATCTTGGTGTTACACTCGACAACAGGTTGAACTTCAAAGAACACCTGAGGAAAACGAGTGAAAAAACGTCAACAGTATGCAGAGTTTTGGCGAGACTGTTACCCAATGTTAGTGGACCCCGGCCTAACAAAGGGAACTCATAACCAGTGTCTACTCCTCCATCATAATGTATGCAGCTCACATATGGGCAGGAGCCACACAGGATAAGTCGTACATGAACGAACGAACGGTATCCGAAGATGCATAAATGTTTTGGCCGGAGAATACCGCTTGACATTGCAGCTATAGAAAACGCTGCATTGTATGAGGTCTCCCAAGAGAATCGTCGGAGAATGCGGTCACAATTAGAGCTCTCAAGCCTAAGAGATTGGCAACGAAGGTGGGATTCTTCCGCCAAAGGAAGATGGACCCACACCATGATACCTGATGTAGAAATATGGGTGAAAAGAAAACATGGTGAGCTGAATCACCACCTGCATCAGCTAATATCAGGACATGGATGCTTTCGGCATTTGCCCAAGTATAAGCATGTGAATCGCCCACACTGCTTGTATTGCGAAGGCAAAATAGAAAGTGCGGAACACGTACTCACAGACTGCGTGAGATTCGAGACCGCACGAACGATTTGGGATGAGACAGACAGTTACACCGGCTGGAATAATAAAAGACCTGCTGAGTTTAGAACAGGAATGGTACGTAACAAATGGTATTGTATGTGACACGATGCAGCAGTTGCGACGCGACGAGCGGAGGAACAAGTAAACCCCGTCTCGCCCCGAGATGGAATACCTAAAAGAAAGTTCCGCGGGGATCATCGAGAATATGTGCGGAAGGTGGTTTTACTGGGTAAAAACCCGGCATGCCTCTGGATCGTTCAAGAGGTATTTTTGGAAGACTTACACCTTTTTGGCGGATTTATACGTGTTCAAGTGTTCCGCCGAACACTGCTTGCCGCAGAGAAAACATACATACACAGAGCGAACGCGGTTACAAATGAAACACCAACAAATTTGTTTTTAATTTTTATTTTAATCGAAGTTGTCTATTATTATTTTGAATCATAATTTTCGCTGCTTTTCTTACGAAATAAGTGCCGAGTAAGTTACCGCAAAGACGTTCTTATACTATCTAAATAAACACATTGTAGGCGAAAACAAATCGACTCACACTTAATACGACACATTTTTACTTTTTATGACACGAGAAGTATCAAGGACTCTTGGCGCGGATTAACCACCTCGGCGGGGTTCTCTGGTCTCCTCACTGTACGGATATTCGATATATCCTTCTCGTCCCGGTGACGATCAGAATTAGCCTTGTCGTCTCGTTGACGATCGAAATCTCACTAACTATCTGCCCTCAACCATATCCTGCTCACACAGATACCCAGATTCGAAACTGGTATCTGTATCTATCCGGAAAATATTCCCTATTTGCTCTGCTAACAGAACTTCCGAATTTCTGTTAGCAGCATGTTATCACATCCCCCGGGATATTTTGTAGTTTCCTGAAAGGGGAAAGGCATCTTGCATACATCATTATTATCGCTGATAGAATTTCATTTCCACGGCCTTCTGTTTGCACAGAACATCTGGCGCCCAGACCAGAGATATTCGGCGATTGTTTTGACGTGCAGTCCGTGGGACTTATTTGAACTTGGTACCCGGAATCGAAATCCATTAGATCTTTATAATGGTGCGAAATTATAGCGTGGCCGTGGGACCGGAGTATTGCCTTTGTTGGCTTAACTCCTCATAAATTATCGGATATCTCGTTGAGATATATTCGATTGCGATAGGTCGTGGCTGTCTTCTGTTGTTCAACGGATTTGGGTGGTCCTTGCGTTAGATTACCCGCACGTGCATCCGTTGATCGGCTCATTCTTTGATGATAGCAATTCTTTTGTATTGAATTTCGGAATTGCCGGTTCGATGAGATGTTCCTGGGCGCAGGCAGCATGTATGGCATTTTGGGAATTGTTTTTTTTTTTTTTTAGGAATAGAACGCATGGATGTTTATGCCTTTGTTTCAGGCATGAAGAGTTATAATTGTTGAGCTTGACCTATAAAGCTTTGGGAACGTTCAGTTCCTTGCTTTTTGGTGTCGGTCTCAACGTTGGCTGCGAGTTGCAGGCCCTATCGCGGGACTTTGGGGCACGCGTCTGTGGGCGCGTGCAACGCTCTCAGGTAAGTAAGTTCTTTGAAGATAGGAACCTTACCTGCGTAGAATTGTGTGTTCGTAGAACGCTACATCACTCCCCCCCTAGTGACGTAGTCACGATATGAAGTAATTAGTTGCTTGGGGGGTGTAGTTGAGTTTTAAGGGTGTGCTCCCTTCCGTATTAGGCGGTGTTTGGGTGGTAGAGGAGCGAAAGTGATCACGTTCGTCGTTCTTTTTCGCTTGTCAGAAGTTGGGGTTTCAGGTTGCCGTACATTGAGAATCTTCGCAGCGTCTTCTTGTGCGCGCAGATCTCGGGCGCGCTGCCGCGTTATCGGTCCGTGTAGGATGTCCGACGACCCGCGCGCGACCATTTCTCGAGGGTTTGGTTGATTCTCAATATTTGACGTGCCTGGCGTTTCGTGGGAGTATGCTGGGTGGCGTACGGGGCAGGTTTCGGCTGCCGCCGCTGGTTGTTTATGCACTTCTCCCAGTACGGTATCTGGTGGTAGTTCCAGGTGGCACGGTTTCAGTCTTTCGACACTGACGGTGTACGGCTTGCCGTCGATGTCAACGGAGAAAACTCGGTCGTTTATTCGATCCAGCACCTTGTATGGCCCTTCGTAGGGCGGTTCTAGAGGTTTCCTAACTTTGTCCACCCTGATGAAGACGTGCGTGCAGCTGTCCATCTCTGGGTGAACAAATATCCTCTTGGAACCGTGTCTGGCGACAGGTGTTGTCCTGACCTTTCGCATGAGTTTGCGTAGGTTTTCCAAATTTGGCAACTGTTCGAGCGGTGGTTCTCCATCGGCGAAGAACTCTCCTGGGAGGCGCAGATTGGTTCCGTAAGTCAGATCTGCTGCTGAGGCTCCCAGGTCTTCTTTTATGCTTGTGCGCAAGCCTAAAAGAACTGTCGGTAGTGCATCCAGCCATTGATTATCGTCATGACACATCAGTGAGGCTTTCAGCGAGCGATGCCATCGTTCAACCATCCCATTGGACTGGGGGTGATAAGCTGTCGTATGGCTTTGTTGGCAGCCGAGTAGATCGGTCAGCTGCCTGAAAATCGCTGCCTCGAACTGTGGTCCTCGATCAGCTGTGATAGTAGCTGGGACGCCGAAACGTGTGACCCAAGTCGAATAGAATGCTTTGGCCACATTCTCTGCGGTCACTGTTCGTAGTGGCACTGCTTCTGGCCACCGAGTGAAGCGATCGATCATTGTCAGGAGGTACATGTAACCTCTCGACGGCGTAAGCGGTCCCACAATGTCGATGTGTACATGGGCGAATCGTGCCTCGGGGAGCTTAAACTGTGCTGGTTGTAGCACGTTGTGTCGATCGACTTTGCAACGCTGACATTGCAAACAATTGCGTGCCCAATTTGTTATGTCTTTTGCCATATGTGGCCAGACGAATTTACGTCGGACGGCTGCAGCGGTTGCGCGTCCGCTTGGGTGGGCTGGGTTATGGAATGTTTCGTACACATTCCTTCGAAACTTTTCTGGGATGTAGGGGCGAGCTGTCCCTGTCGATACATCACACCAGACTTCATCTTTTGAGTCGTTGAAAGGAAGTTTACGCAGAACTAGTGCTGTCTCCGCTTTCAATAGGGACTCGAGTTGATGGTCCTCTCTTTGCGCTTGTGCCAAGTCGGCATCATCGATTTGCGCACGGAGTTTAATTGCATCGATACGCGAAAAAGCGTCTGCAATTACGTTGTTTGCACCTGGAAAATATTCGATTCGCGTGCTAAATTGCCCGATGAAATCCAGGTGCCGCTCCTGTCGTGGGGTTGAACTTTCCGCTTTCTTTCGGAAAGCGTACACCAGTGGTTTGTGATCAGTTTTGATCGTCAACTGGCGTCCTTCGACCATGTGCCGGAAGTACTTTACTGCGGAGTAAATCGCTAGTAACTCCCTGTCGTAGGCACTGTATCGTCGCTGGGTCGGGTTCAATTTTTTTGAGAAGAAACCCAGCGGTTCCCATTTACCATCGCACTCATGTTCGAGTACGGCCCCAATTGCGGTGTCGGAAGCGTCACACTGTATGGACAATGGGGCTCCTTCGATGGGATGTCGAAGCAAAGTTGCGTTCGCCAGCTGCTCTTTCGATAAGCGAAAAGCTTGATCAGCTGACTCGGTCCATTGAATCGGTCGTTTGTCGTTTCGTTTGGCTCCTACTAGGTATTCGTTCAGCGGAGCCTGGACCTGTGCGGCGTTTCGAAGCGTTGGGCGATAAAAGTTTAACATGCCCAGATAACGCCTAAGTTCTCGCACATTCTTGGGGTGAAGAAACTGCATTAGTGCATCCACCCTGTCTTGTAATGGGCGGACGCCTTGGCCATTTATACAATAGCCAAGGTACTTGACTTCCGATTCTCCGAGGTGGCACTTGTCTGGATTGATTACCAGGCCGAATTCTCGGAGGCGCTCGAACACTTGCTTCAAATGGGACCGATGTTCGGTCATGTTTTTCGATGCTATGAGTATATCATCGATATACGCATAGCAGAAGTCAAGTCCGCGGAGAGCTGAGTCTATGTAGCGCTGGAACGTTTGCGCTGCATTTCGGAGACCGAATGTCATCACCTTGAACTCGAATAGTCCAAAAGGTGTGGTTACCGCGGTTTTCGGTATATCTTCGGGAGCCACCGGAATTTGGTGGTACGCCCTCATGAGGTCGAGGGTCGAGAAAACTTCGCACCCCTGCAGCTTATAAGAAAAGTCGTGCAGGTTTACTATCGGATATCGGTCGGGTGTCGTTACTGCGTTCAGCATTCGATAATCGCCACATGGACGCCACTCGCCGTTACTCTTTTTGACGAGATGAAGTGGGCTCGCCCATGGGCTGTCGGACGGCTGGCAGATTCCTAAGTCGAGCATATACTCGAATTCTGCACGAGCCTCGCGCAATTTTTCGGGAGCCAATCGGCGCGGGCGTTGGCTCACTGGGGGGCCGCGCGTTTCAATGTGATGAAAAACGCCGGCTTTTGCGCGTCGGGGATTGCTAAGCGGAACTGTTATATCCGCAAATTCTCGCAACAGATCGCTGAATGGTCCGTTTGCGACAGTGCACGTTAACGTCAATGCCTCTCCCGCCTTGGCGTTTACTGGCTGAGAAAGAGACGTTAACGGGTCCATCAGTCTATTGCTGGCTACGTCCACTACTAGTTTGTAGTGTCGCAGCAGGTCCGATCCTATTAGAGGTTCGGTCACATCGGCCACTACGAAGTACCATCGAATTGGTCGACGTAGGCCTATTTTTAGTGTTATTAATTTCCGTCCGTAGGTTTTAATTGGACTATTGTTCGCGGCGAACAATCTCAATTTACCCGGCAAGCGATTTGCAGGTGCGTATGAGCGCGGAAGAACGGAAATATCCGCACCTGTGTCAATAATGAAGTCCACATTTAACTTCGAATCGTATATTGACAAGCGACTTAATTGGGGTTTGCGGCCGTTTGCGCTTTTTCTACGGTCGGCAGTTCTAGTTTAAAGAACTAGACTGAATCCAGTTGCAAGGTTGCCTGCACCTCCTGGCCTGTGCCCCGAAACAATGGTGGAAGTAACACCTGCCCAAGGTGTTTTCGTTGGCAGGCGTGCGCGATCTGACGCGCCGCGTCTAAAGTTCTCGCGCGACCTGCTTCGGCGTCGCGAACTGTCACGGCTAGGCCATGAATTGTTCCCCACGCTGCGGTTATTCAGTTGCGCTTGCAACTGCTGGACCTGCCTGCCTAAACGTCCTATCTCATTGCTCGTCTGTGTTGTATGAGTGCACGTTACCGTGGAGGTTCGTGGTTGGGGCAGAGGTGGATTTTGCCCGGGGTTCGTTGCCGGAAGGAATTGGAGATCCGTTCGGGATCTGTCCGTGGCCATTACTGCCTCGGCGTGTCGCGCTAGCTCATCGAGACCAGTTTCGGCTAGGGGCGCGACGATTGCCTGAACGTATTCTGGCAAAGACTCTCTAAATATAGCCGTTAAGGCTATCTCGGACATGTCCGTGCCGGCCAGCGCACGGAAATAGGCGGCGCGCTGGGATGGTCGCATCCCAGAGGTGTCGGTCGCCCGTAATAAACGTCGCAAGCGATTTTGCGGCGTTTCGCTATAGGCGTTAGTCACCATCTCTTTAAACGCCGTGTACGGTTGCGGAGATGGGGTTTTTATTAAGTATTTCGCATATGGAAGCAATTTTGGGTCTTGTACCCGTGTTACCACGAGGAATTTCACTTCCTCGTCGGTGATTCCTTCCACGCTGAAAGCTTTTTCGGCGTACCCGAACCAGTAGTCTGGGTCGTCGGACGTGAAATCCGGTAATATTACGTTCGGCCTTCGTGGACGTTGGTCCGTATAGGGAGGTATGTCGGCTTCTCGTAAGGGAGTTGGTTGAGATGCAGTCGGGGAAGTGTCCCTGTTAGTTGCCATTGTCGCTGTTTCGACCGAAAATTGCGACCTCGTGATTGGCATCTACTTTGAAATTTCGCGTCGTAAATCCGTCGCTCGGTGCGCGGATCGCTTGTTAACGAGAGGTTCGCGTTTACTTTTTTCGAGAAGTCTTTCGAGTGGAACGCGGTAAACGACCTGCTGATTCCAAAGATTTTATTTTCAGGGATGGGCCTAGCATAAAAGGATTCTATCTATTTTCCAAAAATAGTAAAAGGGTGGGCCTACACCAGAGGACCCTACGTATTGTTCGACTGTGCCGGGAGCGGACAGAGAGAAACTTTTCAGTTCGAAGGAGGACAAGAAGTACGAGGAGGAGAGAACTATCGAGGTTTCTCGCGGATGCGCAACTGTTTCTTCGTTGCCTTTATTGCGGCGATCAATTTCGCTTTATTTCGCGGTCGTTACAAGAAAGTCATGTCAAGTGTGTCGTCGGTTCGCGCGTGTCCTTCGTTGTTCTGAGGGAGCTTACAAAATTGTTTATTTTTTTATATATTGTTTGAAATTCTTAACTGGTTTTGCCTCTTTGGCTTAATTGTGTGCTCTATTTAGAAGTATTCCATCAAAAATGTCCCGGAATCTTCGTTAATATACTACGTTTATTATTTAATTATTTGCGTATAATACTACAAATGGAAAGAATGTGTCAAATCTGATTCTTTTCCTGTCAAGCTTCCGAGTCTGTTCGATAATGTCGGTAACAAAAATCTATATAAATTTTCAAAATAGATAAAGTAACAATTGAACTGCGGACTAAAACTGCGCTTTACAATTCCTTTGTTCGTGACAGTTTTACGTATTATACCGCTTTTTTTTTGTAAATTGGCATTTATCACAATAAGAGAATAAAATTATTGGAGTGAAGTTGTGCAAGCCTAATACACTTTTTTGTTTGTTTAATTTTATATATCGGGTTTCACTTACTACTAACTTATCAACACAAAAGCAATCATACATTGGCCAAGAATTTTAGTATTATTTAATTTTACCCGTACTGTCTCGAAGGTACTTTTGGTAATAATCTCTACTATCTACACATTGTTATGTTATTATATAATGTAGATTCATTTCGTTACTGTTTCACTTGTATTCTTTGTCTTTTTAGGTTTTCGTATTGTATTTGCTCAGAAGGGGCTTTACAAATTTCACAAATGATGTTGAGCGCTATTTTTCGGGCTACCGACACGTTACTTATATAAGTACTAAATGTATTCCTAAGTACGGTGGCTCAACATGAACTCCCCCAATTATATTTACAAGGTTTTGTATTGGCTCAGAAGGAGCTTTATAAATTTCATTTTTGGCTCAGAAAGAGCTTTCACAAGAGAAAGAAAAAAAAAATTATAATGAAAAAAAGAATATATTTAAAAAAAGGAAAAGAAAACAATTTTTAAAGGACTTGCGGTTTTTTTTTTCCTGGTTTCCTGTCGGTCTGCTGTTGGGCGTCGTGATGAGTCCTTGTCCTGGTAGCTGCGGTTCTGTAGGCGCTTCACTTCACTGGAACTCACTGTTTGTTTTAATTGGTGATATCACTGATTAAGTGTTGCGTTTCGGAAACTGTTCGAATTGTTTGTCCGTTTTCTCTCGAGTGTTCACGTTTTAATTTTCGCGCGTGTTCATTTTTTGTATTTGGTGCGTGTTCTCTTTACTCGCGTCGCGGTCACCACTTTGGCGGATTTATACGTGTTCAAGTGTTCCGCCGAACACTGCTTGCCGCAGAGAAAACATACATACACAGAGCGAACGCGGTTACAAATGAAACACCAACAAATTTGTTTTTAATTTTTATTTTAATCGAAGTTGTCTATTATTATTTTGAATCATAATTTTCGCTGCTTTTCTTACGAAATAAGTGCCGAGTAAGTTACCGAAAAGACGTTCTTATACTATCTAAATAAACACATTGTAGGCGAAAACAAATCGACTCACACTTAATACGACACATTTTTACTTTTTATGACACGAGAAGTATCAAGGACTCTTGGCGCGGATTAACCACCTCGGCGGGGTTCTCTGGTCTCCTCACTGTACGGATATTCGATATATCCTTCTCGTCCCGGTGACGATCAGAATTAGCCTTGTCGTCTCGTTGACGATCGAAATCTCACTAACTATCTGCCCTCAACCATATCCTGCTCACACAGATACCCAGATTCGAAACTGGTATCTGTATCTATCCGGAAAATATTCCCTATTTGCTCTGCTAACAGAACTTCCGAATTTCTGTTAGCAGCATGTTATCACATCCCCCGGGATATTTTGTGGTTTCCTGAAAGGGGAAAGGCATCTTGCATACATCATTATTATCGCTGATAGAATTTCATTTCCACGGCCTTCTGTTTGCACAGAACATCTGGCGCCCAGACCAGAGATATTCGGCGATTGTTTTGACGTGCAGTCCGTGGGACTTATTTGAACTTGGTACCCGGAATCGAAATCCATTAGATCTTTATAATGGTGCGAAATTCTAGCGTGGCCGTGGGACCGGAGTATTGCCTTTGTTGGCTTAACTCCTCATAAATTATCGGATATCTCGTTGAGATATATTCGATTGCGATAGGTCGTGGCTGTCTTCTGTTGTTCAACGGATTTGGGTGGTCCTTGCGTTAGATTACCCGCACGTGCATCCGTTGATCGGCTCATTCTTTGATGATAGCAATTCTTTTGTATTGAATTTCGGAATTGCCGGTTCGATGAGATGTTCCTGGGCGCAGGCAGCATGTATGGCATTTTGCGAATTGTTTTTTTTTTTTTTTTAGGAATAGAACGCATGGATGTTTATGCCTTTGTTTCAGGCATGAAGAGTTATAATTGTTGAGCTTGACCTATAAAGCTTTGGGAACGTTCAGTTCCTTGCTTTTTGGTGTCGGTCTCAACGTTGGCTGCGAGTTGCAGGCCCTATCGCGGGACTTTGGGGCACGCGTCTGTGGGCGCGTGCAGCGCTCTCAGGTAAGTAAGTTCTTTGAAGATAGGAACCTTACCTGCGTAGAATTGTGCGTTCGTAGAACGCTACACCTTCCTACTGAAAAAAAAACCCCAGGGATTAGAATCTTCGCACACGCGTCAGGTATTTCATTTAATTTTGTGATGGCGCGAGTTTGGTGCAGGGCGTTATATAGTGGCGTGCGGCAAAGTGAGAACAAAAAAGTTAATTACAAGCTTATTAAAGGCCCATAAAGAAAACGTAACCAAAAAAGTTAGTCAAAAAAAGTGAGTAGTGCGAAGTGGATCAGTGAACAAAAAAATACAATAAATTGACAGAAGGTAAAGTGGATCCCCTTGGTGATTGTTTCAATACATGGTAAGTATTGTCTTACCAAATTCGATTTTGGATTCTGAATTTTCAGAAGGACACAACACCTGGGCTCTCCCGAGAGCAACAGAGCGGGTTTTTTCACAGTTGGACAAAGGAATATGTTTTGAATAATTTATGGCCGCAACAAGCAGTGGTGAGATAGAGACGAGCGCGGCTCAGAACCGTGATGGAGGTGATGATGGTTCTTTGGTGTTCGGACAACTCGGGGAGCAGATCGCAAAATTCACACAGGCGATCAACATTAAAACGAAAAGGCGTATTACTAATGGCCGAGATTATCAGACGCCAAAGACTTAAGCTGCATTTACTACCGCACTCAAATCCTAGCTGTCTTCTATGATTTTTATCCCACCATCCCTTCATCCAAATAATTAGAGGCCATTTGAACTAACCCTGTAGACACTATCCTTAGATATCCGGATACCCCCCCCCCCCCCTACCCTTTTTATTTTTTTTATTTTTCTGATATCTTGTAATCGAGCCCAACATCGTCACGTTATGTGAAAGAAAAAGTATAATAAAAAAAAAGTTACAAGAATTTAATACTAAATCATTAATATACTAGTAATAGTGAAAAATAAGAAGTTCAGATAAAAAACTGTTTCAATAATTTAATATTATAGTGCATTACTAATAAAACCTGTAAATAACGGCTTCTTAAAAAACTTTTTCAAGAAATTAATATTAAATTAAGAGCTTCATATAAAAAACTGTTTTTAAAAAAATAAATATTAAAATATTAATAAATTATTAATTGTGTTAACACAGAATACTCCTGTTTTCTTGCGATATTTCCGAACAGAACTGTTGATTGATTTAGCAAGAATGACAATAGGAACATATGAAAATTAACATTACACATCGTTTACTATATATAGAAATATAGAAAAATATTGATCTAAATTTAACAACAATTACTCCATAAATGACGGAATTTTGCATTAAAAAGAAAAAAATGCTTCAAAGTTATCAGAAAGATTCTAATATAAAATTGTAATTATTGCCTCATAGTTAATTATTTTAATTTAATAAAATTAGAAAAATATATGGCAGTGTAAAAAAAATTCTGCTTTTCGTGTCAACAAATTTACAATTAAGGCATTATAGAAAATATTTAAAACAAACTATGAACAAAATCACTCGATACTTAACAATAAGACAATTTAGAATATTAAAAAAAAAAACGTATCATTAAATATAAAAAATTCGATCATCTAACGTGCCGAGAGTGAAGGAAGGTGTAATAGAAAACTGAATCCAACAATTTAACTGTTTGTCCTGAAACCGCAAGCAACGGAAGCAAGGACTTGAATTATTTGTCAATTCACGTGTAATCTCATTCCGGCTTCTAAATATTATATATACGGCAACGCCCGGGTACCTTTGGCAATAAGGTATGTAAGGTAAGAAGTAAGTACAGAAACCTCATTGGAGAAGATTGGTCTGATTGTCTTTTCCATGCCATCTAATTATAGGCCGCACAACCTAAATTGATTCAATTTCTATGATGTCTAATATACAAGCGGCTGATATTTATTTAATTAAGCATATACGTCTCTACATTTACTGTCTTCGGCAAAGAATGAATAAAACAATAGGCTGTTCTCAAATTTGGTGAGCAAATCAATTGTCGATTGCAAATAGACGAAAATCAAAAGCCATCATTTTTTCTTGCCTTTTTGCGCAAATAAAATGAACCAAGATAACAGACTGGTTCTCTAATTGGAAATCAACAATTCAGTATTATTTACCAAGGACGAAAATGGAATGGAAATACCTTCAGGCGAGGGTGTAAATCCATACCAAGACGTCGGATGAATTTCTTTTTCAGTTCCTCTTTGATCAACGAGTAGATAAAACTAATGACGAAAAATTCCTTGAAAAGAACATTCCGATATCATAGCTCGTGGCATTTGATTAGAAAATGAGACGTTTTATGCCTTAACCCTCGTTGACTGGACTTGGGTTTTAAAAAGGACTATATTGTTCATTTTAGATAGGTTCTATTGGAACAACTGCGTATGTATTTTTCGAGAGTTTTAGGTGAACTTTTTTTTTGTTTTTTTCGTTATAGATACTGAGCTAGCTGGGATAATATATAAGTTATTCGGTATTCTAAGACGTTAACAATACTTCAAACTGCTCGAAGGCAACCGCATCATGTCTTTAGCATTTAAATACACGTTATTACTTTATTCACTACAATGCTGAGTCATGATGTTTGCGTTTCTAGAATTTGCAAAGGTATTCTAAGTTTATTCAAGCGTTATAATACTTTTAAAGGCACGCGTGTTGATAGCTGTGAGAAATAAATCTATAAATATTAGCTATATAGGAAAACTAACATGATAGGAGTAATAAAAGCCCGTATAGTTAAATATGGTGATTTTGAATTATCGGAAAATGAAAGGTTAACCTGTAATTATATGCGGGCATGGAACCACATTTCGCTTTACAACGAATTTCATAGATTGAAAGGTACACGCTAAAATTCGCCAAGGTTTAAATGTGATGTGGTTTCTTGTACATCTATTTGTGTCGGATTATGAAAGTCCACACTCGAAATGTCAGCTCAAGTGAATTTTTCTATGATATTGGATACACCACTAAAATGCTCCGTTATCATAGAGCTTTACAGTTAAAGTGTGTTCTAATTTACGAAAACAGACTGCAGACAACATCACCAAACTTCATAGCTACTAAGGCCAGTCATCAAAGCCGATCTCGCCCATGGTGGTCTAAGAAAACTCTGAGGTTGTATAGGCTAGCGCTGAGAGATCACTGCAAGATCAAGTCCTAACTGTTCTTCGCAGTCCAGTATCTATCACATTATTACCTGTGTTACGAGGGCGGACTGAAAAGTTTCCGACTACAACACAAAGATAGCGGCACTCGTCAATAAAAGCTAGTCAATGTAGTTGTGCATCATTTGACAGTTACTCACCAAAATGTCAGCCACTTTGGAGGCGTAGTTTTTATTTGACATTCGTTTGAGTGAGTTGATGTTTTTTGCTTGTTTTGGAGCCGATTCCCCTTTGCAGTCCACTGTTTTGCCTGTATTTTTGTTTCGGGTTTATAATAGTGCATCCAAGTTTCATCGACAGTAATTAATCGGCGCCAAAACTTGGATTTGTTGTGGCTAAACTCCGCCAACAGAATGGAAATGTTCGCTCGAACGTGAGCAAACGCGGCACCCAACGCGCGGACAACTTTCTCATGCCCAAATCTTGATTTAATATGTGACTAACATGTTCTTTGGACATTTTCATAGCTTCTGATATCTCTCTTACTTGAATTCGGCGTTCGTATAGCACCATTTGGTGCACATTAGCGATGTTATCGTCAGTTGTTGCAGTTTTTGGAAGTCCCAAATGTTCATCGCCTCCTAAGCTCTCACGGCCACGTATAAATTCAGCAGGCCAACATTTCACTGTGGTAAATGATGGTGCAGAGTCCCCATATACAGAGCCCAACTCATCTTTGGATTGCATAGGCGTATTGCTTTTCAAAAACAAAAATTTAATCACACCTCGATACTCAATTTTGTCCATTTTCACAAAAACACACATCGACTCACTCAAACGACTGTCAAATAAAAACTATACCTCCAAAATGGCTGAAATTTGGTGAGTAACGGTCAGAAGATGCCCAACTACATTAAGTAGCTTTTATTGTCGAGTGCTGCTATCTTCATTTTGAGGTCGGAAACTTTTCAGGCCATCCATGTATATACATTTCGTGGTAAATGTGGGTCAAACCTATGATAATTTTTGAAAAGTATTCATCATAAATGATTAAGCTCATTTTCCTTTGAATGGGACAGTGAATAAACCAATTGCCAGTTCTACTCTAACGAACAATCCTAAATGAATTCTTAAGGACGATGTCCATAAACAGTAATTGACTGTTTTTGGACTAGCATTTGTGCGGAAAGGACCAATGGACCCTTCTTCGACGGGGGAGCGACTCTCATACATGGCGATAGCGATGCATGATAAGGGATTTGTTAATGTTAAATCTGATTGATAAGGGAATCTGCAACATTAGGTTATGTTTCGCCAGCTGAGACCATTGGATCCAACTCCATTAGTTAGATCTGGGTCGCCAACTGGGAAAAGCCAATTTTGTTCAATAAGCAAGTTGAACACAAACTCCAATAGTTCGTGTGATGAGACAGCCTTAGCCCTTTCCTTGTAAGCAGCATATCCAAGTTTTACCTCTGCGACAAGGAGGTTATCCAGCTCGATTTTTCTGCAGCGACTGGAGATACTGATGGTGGGTCACAGTTGTTGGTTGTCGTAATCCCACCTTCACGAATATTAGCTACCGAATTTCAAGAAAAACCACAATGTGTTTCCACAGTGTATTTTTAATAATTTAAATTTAACGTTAACTCTGGTGGTTCACAAAACAAAAAACTGAACACTAAAAGACTGACTCTGCTGCTGGTCTGATTGAATATAAATTCCAACAAAAACTGTATTTTTAATGCGCCGTTTTATAGGCAGTCTCGAAAGGTTTTTCTCTTTTTCTCCTCCGTTAGAGTCAGCCGATTCAAAGTAAATACAGCCAAACTGTTCTATGAACCAGTGCTATTGCCAGGAGCCGTTGGTTGGTTGATCATGCCATTTCGAGTGCACTGTCATGTTAATGTCAACAACTTAGCAAAAACGGCAACCTATGGTCCGTTCTCTGATGCGTACCTTTAGGTGGTAATATATCCGATGTGGTGAGTTTCTGTTGTTCCAATGATAGGTGAATTGGTTATTTGAATATTGTGATGAATCGATTCTCCTTTTGTGGTATTGTTGAGAAATCGATTCATCCTTGGTTGTTGCTTGTGCTGCAACAGGTTACAAAAAGAAGGCTCCAGAGCTTACACAGTCCGAGCCACGGTTGATTTATTATGTAATTTTTCCCCGGTCGCCTTTTGACTGGCATTCGTAATCGGCTGACGTGTCGGTCCCATACTTCTTCTTAGGGTTATTTGAGATCCCAAGATTATGTTGATAAGTCAAAAACCCTGAAAGCCGGAATCGACATAATCCAAAAGGAAATGGTCACTGTTCAGTCCAAAACATTTCGAAAAGAGCAAAAAAAAAAAAAAAAACACACCATCGCGACGTTCTGGTGTCTAAAATGTACACGATGTCAAATTCAAAAAGTGATTAGATTCCATACGCAAGATTCAAAATATATGAAAAATCACTTCGCAGTATATGATTTGTGTTTTTGTTTTCCAGTTATATTACCCTGAATTTTTAAATGGCCCACTATGTACAGCATTATACCGTTTTGCAACGAAGTGAGCGATATGGTTGGAACGCAGAGTACGAAATGGTTAGAATTACGGGATAAGGGTAGACCCCAAGCTTCAGCCCATAAAATCACGGCGGCGGGTAGATGATGGTGTACTTTCTTTCGCTACTATTTACTCTGCGGGATTGTTATGGCATACGGCTGTGATGCAAAAGATCATCCTCCACACCTTCGCAAATTGGAATTATTCTGGTAGGAAGACGTGATCTGCGTTTGAGGGGACTCGAATTATGTGGCTACGATAAATCTGAATCGCGAGGTGTTGGAAGAAAGTAGATCGATGAAAGGTTTAGTGCAAAATGGGAACATTTCTATTGGCGCGTGTTATTTGGTTGATACACTAAAGAGAAAAAGAAAGAAAGGTTTTTCCGTCGCCGAACTCACGCTTTAGAATTCGAATTTTTTATTTCTTAAAAGTCTACAAATTATTGTACGCTTGTTATACTCCTTCATATACAAACATGATAAGAGTTGAGTCTTCCATTCCCTTAGTTATAAGATTACGTCTGATGATGTCTACTGGTAAATCTCCATTGGTTATCATGGGTAGGGCCTATTTCTTTGTTTTACGTGAACTCTCCCTTTCGTTAAACTTGATATCCCAACAATAATCCCTTAGCTTGTGCATTTAATTCCGCAAGTTTTATTTTATACAATTCTTGTATTGTTTATGAAAATTTCTAGTTATGAAATTCGTTATACCTTTAAGACGCTAGGTTGGCTAGAAATATTATAGTTATAATTACAATTATACATATAGCGATTATAACTCGCCTTGATATTGGGCTTTTCTTAATAGGTATTAGATGACTTTGCAGTATCTCTAGGTTAATAAAGGCCTTGTCCCCATGTGAATATAATATTTCCTTATTTCTAAATCTACATTCATGTCAAAAGTTATAAATATTTTTATCAATTTTCCAAAATTATAATAATTGTCAATAGTTATATTTTTATCGACATGTATGAAATTAATTCCTTCTATTATGGATTCGTTTAGAATATGCTTTCCAGTTAGTAGTATTGAATCATCAGATACTATAATTATTGCAGCACACAGCAACAACAAACAACAATAAGGGATGGATCGATTCCTCAAAGATATAACAAGGAGAACCGATTCGATATAAATTCAAATAGTCAAGTCACCTACCATCAAAGTAACAACATTGACTACGACAATGCCATCACCGAAAGGTATACTCCATTTTTTGGCAAATTATTGGGTACCGGCAGTACAACTGAAAAAGCATTCATACGATACAACCGTTGACACGGTAATGTACTGTTCAATAGCACGGCGCTTTCGAAATCGGATGACATTAACGATAAACTAAAAATGGTACGAGGTATATCAACGGGCGCATCGAGAAAAGGTTTCTTCTTCGTTATCTTCTGTTTGCGGTGTGCAATTCGATTTGTCTAGTGATCTAGAAGGTTTTTTTGAATTGTTAAGTGAACGTTAAGGTGGCAGTTATAAGTGCTATTAAGAATAAATTAATATTTTGAATTATCTAAGAGTTTATTTGACACCATAAAACCCTTGTAAAAGGCTGCACCAACCAACTATTGGAGTTGGCTTCTGGATTCATTGCTGCGCCCAAACCAACTATTGGAGTTGGCCTTTGGTTTAATTGCTGTGCCCCAGCCAACTATTGGAGTTGGCTTCTGGATTCATTGCTGCGCCTAAACCAACTAGTGGAGTTGGCTGTTGGAGTGATATCTTTGCCCACACCACAGCGTGTTTCATGGTCCTTCGAGCCGGATTCTACATCCGCAAAAGATACGGTAAAATTGGACTATGTACAGAGAAGCAGATACAGTCGCAAACAGAGGCAAACCTCAACGGGGAAGACGAAGGATTACATTCAGCAACCCATGATCAACGTGCTAGCACCGCTCAAGGCAAGGGGTAAGCGGCACTTGATAATTTGTACTAACTTAATATAGCGATCCGAAGTGATCTTAAATTAAGAAGTGTTGTGTGGTGTGTTTGTATCACATACAAGTCAAAGCGCAGCAGCATTTGAAGGTCCTGAAGCAGACGCATTGCGACGACTCAGGATAAAGTTGGACGACGACAAATTACGAATTGGTGAAACTATATGGAAGTAGCAATAAATGAAACCAAAAAATCTGGTGATCTAAGTTTAATAATTGGCATTAGGAAAATAAAATTACGTATCTGTTTCAACTATACTGCTCTTGTCATAATCATTTAGTAGAAAGGAATCAAAATACACTCCACTTTTCTTTATCGCAAGGTTCAAGGTTATTTATTTGTTTCCAAGCATTAGTCCAGTACAGGTGGACCTTTAGGAGTTTGCATCATCCCGTAACAACACAAGTAGTTCATAAAATAAAATATATACACTATTTAAAACATTATTTTTAATAAAATAAATTGACATTAAACTATCTTCGATCGTACTGGGCAAGACACCCTTCCCCTTTAATCCGGAGCTGAGTCTGGCTTCGGGGGTACGACCTGCTAAAAACAAAATAAAATTTCCAGCTAAAACAACAAATATATATTGGGTAAAGGGAAAGCGTATTCTCTTACTACTGCATAAATACCAATCCACACTTAGGGCACGAGATCAACTGATTTGAGGTCTCTGCAGGAACAACGTCGAGAAAGTAGCTGACGGCAACTTTCTGCGTATTTCATTTCGGGTTGCATCTTCGCGCACTTGCCAGCAGCTGCATAGGTCGTTCGTGTGATTTCTAGTCTCCACATCACAAGATGAGCAAGTTGAGGGTGCCGAATTTCATTGACAGCTTGCAAAACATCGCGGGCGAGTTAACGGCTGATCACAAGGCGTATTTAGCCTTAGATCAATCGGCCAAATCCATTCATATGAATGAGGCGCGTTTGTCTAACTTGGAGCGATCTTTTGATGAAGCGCGAGGACTGCACCAGAAGATTGTCGTGGCACCTAATGAATATGCAAAGGTGAAGTACATGGACTCCTTAGTATTTCACACTTTGAAGGAGTTATACTACATGTACTCATCTGACTTAAAATACCAGTTGGCGTCCACCGAGGCCTACACCAGACTCTTAATAATTAAGCAGCGGTTTCGAGATCTCCAACAGTCGAACTAAAGCTTCCGGCCATCAAAATTCCGACCTTTTCAGGCTCATACCAAATGTGGCCTGAATTTAAAAGCCTATTTGAAAGTCTGGTGATAAAAAATGCATCCATTTCTGATGCTCAAAGGCTTCATTACTTGAAGACTAATTTAAGTGGTGAAGCGGAACGATTACTAAGGAACACTGCCATCACCGATGGTAATTTTGAAAGCGCTTGGGCAACTCTGGTGAAGCGTTACCAGAACGTAAGATGGTTAAAGGGTAACCAATTCAGATTGCTTTGCGACCAACCGAAGCTTGCGCAAGAATCGTCCGATGGCCTAAAACTTCTCTTAGACACCCCAAATGAGGCAGGGTTGTCTCTAAAACATTTAGGGGTCCCAGTAAAATCTTGGAAAGATGTTCTGATATACCATACCGTGCAGAAACTACCACGGATTACTCGAGGACACTGGGAATCTAACATAGCTTCTTATGTGGATTATCCGACTTACAGCGTACTGGAAGACTTCTTGTTGATGAGGGCAAGAACCTTAGAAGCGATGGGCCTATCCGCAGCAGAGCCATCGCAACCAGAACCAAAAGGACACAAATCAGGCACAATCCGTGCATTCAACTCAACTATTGGCAAATGTCCCATGTTCCAGGGGTCGCATCCCATTAAGAACTGTTACAAGTTCAAGGCGTTGAACCCGAACAAAAGACAGGAGGTCGTTCGGATGAACAAACTGT